>JAVIAB010000101.1:68321530-68376530 GCA_032433765.1 Megaustenia siamemsis
TTACCGTTTCCTCAAAGCGGCAACTTCCTTTGATCTCCTTCATATTTGTATTTATTTTGACACAAAAAACAGAATGTACGGTAAATGAAGATCTTTTACACTTTTTAGAGGAAAAGGCGTAACTTTTATTTTTATATAAGGGACATTATTACTTTATAATAAGAGAGTAAGTAAGTAAGTGTTCCTGTCATGCCTGAAGGTGTATAGGGGAATAAACCGCCACAATTGCACTTTTTCACAACATGCTACCCATTTGGATTGGGCTCTTTTAATTATACAACTAATACTGAATCAAATCAAAATAGGCCGAACATTCACCGAATAGAAATTATTTATTTTAAGAACACAGAATACATCGTCAACTCACTAAAAAAACAGTTCCTGAAGTGGTCCGTATCCAGAGTTTCCAACTCCAACAAAGTCACTTCAGTAAGTTCAAACAAATGAGTTTTATTCAGAATCTGCCGAATCTAATAGACGTATTACCATTTTTGGTTGAATAACCCACAGACCATCGTTTCTCCAATACTTATCTTCCTCAACCATAACATGGTCTTCACAACTAGCCCAATAATCTTTGTCTATGTTTGAAATAGCAACATTGGTAAGCTCTTTAACATCAGATAATTTGAAAGTTTTATTTTCGGATGCTACTTGCCCTTTGATCTTTGCCCAAACTAATTCAATAGGATTTAGGTGTGAGTGATATGGAGGCAGCCTCAAACATCTATGACCATGTTCTTCAATTAATTTATCTATTTGAAATATCTTTGGCCGTTGTATCTGTTTTACAAGTGAAAGTAATTCAGGCTTGAGATACATATCGTTAAATGGTATTTGTTCCCTTGTCAGCCATGTCTTTATTTCAGCTTTAGTGCTTGATGATGTTGGAACTTTATCTTCTTGTGCCACTTTGTTATGGTAAGATGCATTATCCATGATCAAACAAGATGGTCGATCTAATAAAGGCAAAAGAGTGTCTTTAATCCAATCTCTGAACATATGACTGTTCATCTCTGAATGATAATCCTGGTTATCAGTTGACTTTGCAATAAAAACAAGTTCAGCATTCTCCACCAGGCCATTATTTTTGCTCCCAGCATGTGCCACTATAAGGCGCTTTCCTTTGCTGCTAGGTACATACCTTTTAATAGTCCCATCTAATGACTGCCATTCTTTTTCATTTGTGTGGTGGGCATTAATCCATGTTTCGTCCAAGTACACAATGTCATAATCTTCATTACGCATTTGTCTAACTTCACGTAAATATTTGCTTCTTGCAGCTACTAAATGAGGTTTCTCGCAAATGATGTTTCTTCCACAAGAATATTTTCTAAAAGTGAAGCCTAAACTCCGCACACTTCTCCATAGTGTAGTTTTTGATACATCAATACTGGTGTTCTTTTTAAGCCAAATCTTAAGTTTCCTTATGGTAACTTCTTCCCCTAAGTCAAACATTTTACAAATCTCTCTGCGGACAAGTTCTCTGTCAAAACTGTCTAACAAATGTTTTCTTCCTCGACTTCTTTCTTTCCTTGAACATTCACATTGAACATTTTTCACTGATCTATGAAACGACCGTTTACTTAAACCTAACACGTGCATCGTTCTCTTTTCAGGATTTGATATGCTGTGATATAGACTCCCTCGTTTTGCCTCTCTACAAAAATATAAATATAATTTCTTTGTAATATTTTGTTCAGTAACAAATTTCAACTTTAAACTCATTGTTAAGGGCACAACTCACAAAACACGCCTATGTAAATAATTTGATTTTGTATTTTTGGTGACGTTATACTAATGACGTGATACAAAAAGTTGACAATTTTAATCCAGTAAGTGCAAAACCAGAATTGCGCACCGAATATAAGAGACATTTGCTACACATATGTGCAAATATTGACAAAAATCTGACATTTGCAATTCAATAGTGTAAACCGGTGCCTTTACCCACCAACATATAAAGGAAATTCCCAAATGAAGATGTTTAAATCATTCTTGAAGTGATATGGAAGGGGTAAATACTCTTAAATTTTGATTCAAATGTGCCCAAGTTTAATCATACTTTTATCCTCCTGGTAAGCAAGCGCACAAGAAAAACCAGCAGTTTGTTTGCAATGAATTTATTTTTTCTATTACGTTATGAGATTCAGTAGGTTACATGCAAAATATCAGCACTGTAGCACAAATGGTTGCTGAGCTGTGGTTTTTTGAAGTGAGGCAAAAAATCTGAAGCGAACTATAGTTTGTGTTCAGAAGCGGCTATATAAAATGTGTAACAAATCAAAGAGGCAGCAAAGAAAGAGAGCGAATCTGCAATTTGACGAATCAATGTCGATCTATAAAAATAATTGTCTCTGATTCAAACAATACCAAATATACGGTTCCATTATTTTAAACATCACCTTCACAACTCTTATATGTTACTTTACATTTGTTTGTTTTATGTTTAAGAGCTAACGGAACTACTCACAAACATATTTAACATACTTACACTCTTGTTCGTCTTGATCTAATATGTGGCTGCTTTTAACGTCGACATCTCTTTCATCAACAACACTCTCGTGTGAATGAACTGTAGATTTAGAAAAGGTCAAGACGACGACCCAGCAGGCAAGAAAACTTGCTGATATGAGTCTTGCTCGCGTCATTTAGAGATTCTTTCACATACACATCGATATTAGAGCCTTTGAGTTTAGACACTGCTTGACTGATGTAACTCTTTTCTGTTTAACGAAGAATTATTTAAAGATTATTCCACAATTATACATGAAGAAATGTGAATTTTTCAAGAAAAATACCAGAGATTAAGGCTACGGTACCCTAGTTGGGATAATCACCCGACTGGACTACCGACTTTCGGACATCCCGTGTTCGATTCCCGCTGGAAGTAGTGTGAGTTATGGTTGAAAAACAAAATACCACCCCCCCTCCTTTTGTTCTCACCTGGACCCTGCTTCTTGCAGAACTGGGTACCTGAGCAGAACTCTGAGAAGGTGAGGAATGCCGCCTCGCATCGTGAGTTACGATGCTTGAAGCGACACTATCCAGAAGTCTCCGAAACCTTCTGGATAGGCGGTGGAGCACATATGGTTGAAAACTCGCGCGCTAAGACGCCGATTGAAGTCTCGTACTTGACCTTTACCAAGGATTATGTTTGTAGATGAAATAAAATGGCTGCACTCAACACATTTATAAAGCTATTGCTTCTCTTAGGATAATCATCACTACACACAGGACGAATCCATAAGTTCTCCCTTATATACCTTCATAATCTTGACAACATATGAGAATAACCCACACCTACCTGCACGAACTCCGTAGCACGGCCTGAAGTCTACGGCATTGGAATTTTTTGTTGTTGACAATTTTTGGCAGAGCAGAGGATACATAAAATGGTCTTTTAAAAAAAAAGAAAAAAAAAACGAATACACCTCAAGGCATAATCCTTTTTTTCCCCTAAATGAGAGTGATTACTTAGAGAACATTGGTTATTGGTTATGGAAGGCCTCGGTATCACAGCAAACTAATTAAAATCCATAATTGCTCAACCGCCCGTGCCAGTGGAATCATCCGAATTACTAACTCATCTCCCAACCAAAGAAAGGTAACTGTAGTCCCTATCGTAGCAGTCTCAGCACACGCCAAAAGACATAAGGCGAAACCGCGCAGAAAGTGAACACAGCCAACTGTTCCCTGTCATACGATATCATTATTCATCGTAAACAAGCGGGATATAGAAACAGGATCAAAACGGATGAGACACACAGCTCACGGTGTGCACAGAGCACTTAACTCAGTAGCTCCTGCAACAAGCCGGACTTGGAATATGAGGAAACTGCAAGAAGGAACACTTTTCAGACATAGCCTTCAATGGTTCCTGCCGCCTATCCACCATATACCATGGGAGTTCACGTCCTCCCGAAAATGATGATCGTCATAGCACTTGATGATGTTAGGCCATCATTGATGACTCCAATTCCAAACATATAGACACATAGTGGTGGTAAGTTATCATTTCCAATCCAACAGAAGCCACATGACCTGTAGTTAGTAAAACCACAGAGAGAATATGATTTTGTGACCTTCACTGATTCACTCTTAGATGTGAATGTGTAGTTTACACAAGAGAAGAAGTTTTCAACTACAGTGATCCCATTTAAGGCAATTCTAGGATAGCAAGGCAAGTCTCCTTTATAGCAGCAGAACGTGATGTTCTCCGCTCCCTTCTTGTAGCTGCCACCGCACGATTCTGATGTCTCATTAACTTGGACATCATTCAAGAACAATGTCAGATTAACATTCCATAGATATGGCTCTGCTGATGAAATGCTTGGTGCAACAGTTGTATCAATCATACTGGAGGCTCCTGGTTTGTGGTCATTAATATCACAGACGGCACATGATGTTGTTATATTCATTATTTCTTTCTGGGGTGTAAATATGGGGCACACACATGGAGAGTGGTTTGTGGTCACAGTAATCCCATTAAAGGCAATTCTAGGGTAGCATGGCATAGCTGTTTCAGAACAGCACAATCCCGTGTTGTTTTCTGTGTTCGCTATAAAGCTGCTGCTGCCACACAATCCTGACCAATTATAGGTGTGGGCATTATTCACTTGCAATGACAAAACTGCTTTGTTTACATCATAAACCTCTGGAAGCGAATCATTTATGGGACTAATAGTACAATTTATTCTTCCATCGGGGATATCTTCATTGAGTCCCCCAAAAAATGTATTTGGTTAAAAAGCACATATGCTTTTGAGTTAAACACAAAATGAGCCCACTTCATAGATTCAAAATGATCCTTGCCAATGCTATCCGTTTGCACAAGTTAGGTCCTTAGCTACCAAGGTCACAAACGTCTGAAACGAAGCCATCGAATTAACGACTTTATCTACAGCGAAGGTTAACGAACTGTGAACTAACATTTATGTTCAAACCCTTGAAAACATTTTCAAAAATCTGCCAACTCGCTGCAATAACATATATCGTGGTGTTCAATGTAAACATTGCTTAGTCCATAGCTCGAATATAAATAAGCTGCCATTTTGGTGCGTCCCATGACGTCATCCTTAGAGAACATATTATGAAGAAGTGCTAACATAAATACAAGGAGTGACACAACTGGGAAGTTTCGTGAATTAAGCACGTGAAGCATGTGGTAATATAATAAATGAAGCCATTGACGCCGCATTCAAATTAAATGGTATGGTTGAGGGGAGGTAAATCCGTCCGTGCACTAAAGTAGTATATCGAATATTAATCCAAATCAATGCAACGAAAAGACACATTTTACTAAACATTAAATAGAGAGATATATCTTTAATTCTAGCCAATATATATTGTTTGGTTATTAATAGTAATAATGAAGTTACCTTTGAAATTATAAAAGGAGTTCAGGATGGCGACGATGTAAACATCGCATTGCTTCTATAAGTTCCAGGTACTCTTTATACAAAGCTTTGCAGCAGGTTGACTTTTTTTCATCAGAGGTCTGTCCAGATGAGCAAGTGTTTTGACTCTTTAAATTGTTTACACTCTAGCAGAGGTGAGCCCACCTTGGTTAATTATCCCATGCATCGATTTCCTATTGCATTAAACTCAAAGGCTTACGCTATAATCGGTATATGCAATAATACAAATTATTCGCAAACACTTATGAACTAGTGTCCATACTTGATTTTCACGAGTGTCTCAGGTTTAACTTAGCACATTGCTGTCCTCTAAAACGGCTTATACTCTGCGCGACGTCCTTTATATACATTCACTTGCAACTTCATATATTGGAGTGAATCGGCACCGTGGGGCTGGTAGGTACCTGATTATAGGTGATAACGATACATCTACATTTGTGTGCAGTGGAAATTCGTGCTTCATAATCGCTAATTTATTCCTTAAGTACCATGTTTGAATACGTTAAGGCGTTATCTATGTTTTTGTGGTGCTGTTGATTGTGTAATTTGTTTCAGTCTAATTCTATTTTTATTCGAACCCTACCTCTTGTCCTTTGTAGTCCAGTTCAATAACCACCGCCTATCGCTGCTGACTTTTGTGACCTGACTTCCGAGATATTGCAATGGTTCCACTTGTTTTAATTATCTGCCGTCCATCGTTATGTTGATGTTCAATTAATCTTTTGTCATATTCATTACTTCTATTCTGTTTACGTTGATTTGTATGTTTTATTGAGCGCCTTGCGGTTAAATCTATTTCGTTTTTTTTTCTTTGTGTTTTCTCCATGTATAAGTGTCTGATCATTCTCCAAATAATACCATCATCATCATCACGTGCCGCAGCGGTTGGGGTAGGCGATCATGTACTTCCATAATCGTCTATCTATAGTGCATCGTTGCAGTTCTGTTGTTGACTGTTTTCCATCCATGATACCAGGCTATCCCTAACTTTTCTCCTTTATCGTCTGCGATTCTGTTTCCTATATTTTGCCAGTTCTAACCATGTATTCCAACTTTCCTCTTCTCATGATGTGCCCGAAAAAAGGTGATTGTTTCTTTCTGACGTTTTTTTAAAAGCTCCCTTTTTGTGTTTGCCTCTGATAATTTCCTCATTGGTATTTTTAGCTGTCCAGTGAACCTTCAACATTCTTCTGAGAAATCCCATCTCTGTGACCTCTAATCGTCTTTTCATTTGTTTGTCTACTGTCCATGATTCGCTTCTATTGGTCAGAATTGGATATTTTACATTTTCTTAAATGCGTTTTTGGCCTGAGCTATTCTGCTTTGTATTTCTGTGTTGCATCTTCCATCTGATGTTATTATTGATTTCAAGTATTTGACGGGATACACTTGTTTCACATTTGTCCTGTTTATTTTGTATGCTGCAGGATGGTGATTATTGTTTCTTTGATATGACAATTACTACTGTTTTCTTACTATTCAGACGAACATCATTTTTGTTGCTTTATTTTACTATTATGTCTATCATTTCTTGTAGTTCATTATCTGTCTCTTCTATTAAGACTGTGTCATCCGCATAAAGCAAATTATTTATGTTGTGACCGTTGACTTCAATTCCTTTTTTGTATAATATTGATCCCATAATATGTTCGCTGTAAAGTGAAAACAAATCCGGCGTTGATATAAATGTGCAAATTCATTGTTCGTCTCATTAAAATGTCGATATTTAACAAACATTTATAATTAAAAATACGCCAAATATGTTTTATGTTAATTAAATTTGTTGGAGCAAATAACGATATTGATTCTTTTCTTCTTGATTTGTGTAAAACGTTGCTGTAAAGTTAAACAGTTTCAATGATCAGAATGAAATTATAATTTTGCCACGTATACAATACACTTTAAACAACAGTCCCGTTACAATTATTAAGAGTGTACTTACCGCTATAATGAAGAATGCGCCACGTAATCTTCAGTCATACACTCTATATAACCCAACTAGTGATGCAGGTTGATCATGACCACGCCTTACGACTCCGCCCCTATACGTGTTGCATCTGTCAGTTTTAGTCTCTAAGAGAAGTAGAGTGACAAATCTCGATTTCTACGAACATTACAAAAGCCACCCATTATTCATATAAGAAAATTGAGAAAATGTAGAGTTAATTTGCTTATAGTCAAGTGGGCAGTTTCACAGATGTAGAGTGGCAATATTTATTTAAAATGATTATCATCATTTAGTGGAGTATTTTTTTCGGGTAGGATAAGAATATCAGTAGATTAGAGGTTTATAAGAAATGTTACATATTTTAATATTATAATTTGGATAAGTGGAAACAAAATCTCTCATATAATATGGACAATCTAAGAATATTTGTTTTAAAATGTTAAGACCACTTTCGAAGTTAGAATATGAGTAAAACAGGGTTGCGTACTATATCCCATATGAATTATACATGAATCCCACATGAATTACATATGTAAGATACCAACCCATCGGAGGATGGATAGATCAGATACTACTATATGAAAAAAGGGAAAACCTACATGAGCACTTACAAAGATTTAATGGTACAGGCACTCAATAAAACACGAAAAGCAACATTTGAAAAACATGTAATTAAAACGGCAAATAAAAAAGAACATATTAACATAACTATAAGCAGCATACACTTTAAAGAAGTAGATTCTAAATAAGTAGGAAACCTAATGACGAACACTAATTCACAAGATGCAGTATTTACACTCAAGATGCAATATATTTTATCAAATCACCGGACAACTATCATCACTGTTGGCCAACAAGGAATTAGGGTTAAAGTAGAATCGGAACCACTACAAAACAATCTTTATCCCAAAGTTGTGCTACAAATACCAGAAATGGACCTAGAAAAATAGAACTCAAGAACACTAGGAAAAATAACTGCTACCAGAATGTAATGTGTTAGATAAATGACATGAAATAGCCTTATAGATAAATTAAGATATAAAAAAAAACTCCTGCCATTGAATTCATAAAGAAATACTAGGTAAACTGGCCTACGTGGCAAAGTCAGAGAGGCCAAAATACAAGACAGCGAGCATTTGATAAACGGTACTACAGAACATTGTCATGTGAGTAGTAAGAGAGGTACATCGGATATTTATTTTTTTTTAATTAAACAGAGAGGAAGGAGGAAAGGATGAAAGATTTACTCTGTAAGTACAAGAGGTATATAGAGACTGCGCCAAGCCAGAGTGATGCAATGATATATATGTATATATGTATAGGATTTGTATAGGACATGAAGGGGTTAGTTGGGGGATAATTGGTTAATGAGTCATGTAATGGACATCAGTTTTCCCGCCAAATTCCACAGAGCTAATAGGAGCGAGTGTATGTTGTCCGACTATAGACCACGCCCACTACGGAAGCGAAACTACCATATTAGGGAGTAGTGATACGTTAGTTATTTCATAGATATTGTGAGCATATATACATATAATAGTAATACATTAATAGTTATTATATCTACGTGGACGTAAAGGGACCGTATTTAAGATAGATATGGACCATAAGCAGGTTAATATACATCAATATAGAATGGCAAATCTTGCTGACGACATGAACGGACAGTCAATATTCTCCCAGGCTTCCGTGAGAAGTATCGGATCTATAAAAATCGCTCGTGAGACAATCGATTTTTATTTTCCCGCGCGCGCGTAACTGCAACAGGTTGTTATAAAAACTAATGAGCGAACTCCTACGTGTACGTGGCTAACAGACAATAAGTCATAGGTTAATAACAATACTAATGGTCTCGATACCCGATACTGCAGACGTAAATGGACCATATTTAAGATATATACGGCCATATTAAGTAAACAATAACAATAAATCGGCGACCGTGATAGTTTAAAACAATAAGCTCCTTTTGTCTAGAACAAGCCAAGCGGTGGTCGATGAATATATTTGGGATATTGAATTCTCTTTTTGGGTGTCATCTCGCTGCGTCGCTATGCTGACTGGAATTACCGATGCATCAACTAGTTTATGATAAACTAAGGTCACGCTATGTCCACCTTCGATAGGTTTAAGAAATACTAAGATGTGTCCACTATTCCTACGAGAATGAGAGTCCACCCCAGCGATCTTAAAAGGGAAGATATGTGTGGTGCATGTCAGTTACCTCTGTAATACGTTTTATTAGTTATTAATAGATCCCGTGAACACTATCAGCGTGTCTATTTAGCGAGCTGAGCCTGGAGAATACACGTCCACAACTAGGAGAAACGTATCAATGACAAACCATCATGGTCCCTTAGGTCTGCAAAAGAGAGAGAGAGAGAGAGAGAGAAATTATATATATGTATATATATATATATATATATATATATATATATATATATATATATATATATAAAGAAACAAACCATAATAACTAAAAGCAATACGCTAATTGGGAAGAGCTCTATGGACATTAGTAAGCAGAGTATAATAAACCCTGCCACAAGGTTAGCATGTCTTTTCCTATTCTCTCTCTAGAGCTTATCTTTTAGGATATCGTTAAGAGTATTACCTCTTTAAAAAGTTCATATTACTTTAGGTGACGTTTGCCGAAGAGTTGGTGACAGTTCATAATTTGAATGATCTTACAGAGGATAGATGTTCAATGTGGATGCAGGTTGCCTGTGACAGGCACAGATTTACAAGAAGAATAGCAACCATGGCTCTAGTTATAGAGCCTATTCTTCGACAATTACACTGCGCAAAATGTTTTACGCGCATCGCCGTGCTAACAGCAAAGTCAGAAAATGTTATAAGTCGCGTTTCCACAAGAAAATCGAGGAGGAAAAGAGCGCCATAATTAGAGATGTAATAATTAGAACAAACAAAAACTGCAACATCTAAAACTATGAAACGTGCGATAGACCTAATACCCAGCAAGTCCATGCTGTAATTGACAAACTACCCGTTATACACAGCGCTTTTTTTTCCTGCTCAGCGATAAACCTACGATTCTTCCTTCACGATTCTGACGTGAACGCTAGACTCGCGATATAACAATTTGCAAACGATGCTTTCAACGGCATCGTAGAAAGAAACTACAACAATGATATTCTCACAAGGCGGATATTTTTCTATTAAAATGTTTGCAAAACATACATATTAAAAATAATTTAAAATGTTTATTTAAGAAAAGAATGTCTATTTTTTGTTATACATTATTCTTATCAGGTTAATAAACTTGTGGGAGTCCGTAGTCACTGAGCAACTTTCAAATCATTCCTCTGGCTAAACTATCACATACTTTTTCGTAATCTTTGTTCAACTATTATACGTAGAGAAGTGATATGATCAGCACGTGATCTGTTTTTCCTAAATCGTGCTTGTTCATCTCTCAAATGTTAACAGTTTTGCTATATTTTGATATTAATTTTTGCTTGACACCGTTAAAACATCGAAATGTGTACGTCACCGACCACACTTATCATGAAAGATGACTCGACTAGTTGGTAATTAGAGAGAATGGGGGGTGTTGACATTACAAATTGTATTCTCCCGACACCGATAGCACCACATGTATCACCGACATTACAGCCTAGTGTGTCGACATCTAAGACATCTTGAATGCTCACACCATGACAGTGTCGACTACAAAAACACCGATATTACATGTAGAGCAGAGATATCATAATTGAGTGTGTTGAGGCACATGAACATGTCAACTGTGTTGATCCTACAATCTCTGATGCGTCGACAAGCCTGGGTATGTTCTTGTGTTGACACTACAAACTATGTGAGTGTGTCAACCTCTGTCATAACAAGTCGTACACCAGAGCCACTAGCTACAAGTTTGACGATGTCGTGGGCTGATGGAGAGATACAATGTCTAGCCTTCACATGATCATCGCGGGAAAAAAATGTGTTGTCAGCATCAATAACGACAACAGTATCTGTCATGTCGACAACATGTTCACTCCGCCATCATGGTGTTTCGACAACAACACCATCATCTTTTTCACATGTGTCCCCAACAGCACATCCCAGTTTTTCGAGTAGCTCGGTCATATGGATTAAGCCTTGATTCTTGACTCATCGGAATATCCAATATCAAAAAGAGCCTAGGTCAACAGCTCTTAAACTATGCATCGTGAAAATAACTCTCAGCGGTAGGAAGTCAACTGTGTCACAAGTACGTCAGGAAACTAGTTCCAAGATAAGTTCGGATATAAGATAAGAAATGAGAATCTGCAGGGGAAAAATGTCTATGCTGATTTTCTGATAGTAAAAAAATAAAAACTATTCGTGACACTGTGTGTGCGACTGCACCTTAAATTTAAAGAAAACACGTATAGAAAACCAAAAAGCAGCATCACTACCTGTATCTCTACCACTCACCCATACGGCATCTGTCATTTCAACAACATATTCACTCAGCCATCATGGTGTTTCAACAACAACAATAACAACAACGCCATAATCTTTTTCACACATGTGTCACCAACAGCACATCCCCGTGTTTCGACACGCTCGGTCATTATGGATTCTGTCTTGATTTTGGCATCATCTGAATATCCAATATTTCAAAAGAGCCCGTTCAACAACTGTTAAACTATCTCAACTTTTCAAAAAAATAAATTAAATCGACGTCACTCGTAACGCTGTCGGTGTATTTATCAGAAGTTTAGCTGTCAAAATTATCTTGTTGTTGATCCCTCATATCACAATATCAATAGTTCCCATTTTTAAAGGATGGCTGATACAGGTCATTTATATTGGAAGCAAACAGCAATAATTAAATATAACAAGTAGAACTCGATACCTATTTTATAAAAAGAGGAGTAAAACATGGATGCATCTTATCACCATGATTATGCAATCTATACACTAAGAAAATCGTTAAAACATCACAGAAATGGCAGGCCCAAATATTAATGGAAATATAATCATTAACCTAAAATATGCTGATAATACTGTATTACTACCAGGAAATCCTAAGATATACAACAATTACTTAATGAATTAAACATGACAAGCAAAAAAAAAACAACAAAATAAATAAATATAGTTTAGATATGAATATAAAAAAAGTACAACTTTGACAATAAACAAAGAAAATATTCAAAACCAGCAATTTGATATCAAAACTGAAGGAATAGACATGGAGACAGTTCAGAACTATAACTACCTTGGATATACTATAATCAGTGATTGAAACTGTAAAAGTGAAATAAGCAAAATAATATTAATGGTAAAAAATAACTTTAATACCATGAAAAATATACTAACATACAAAATCAGGGCTAAAACTAAGAATAGCAAAATGTTATCTTCTCAACATTCATATATGGTGCAGAAACAGGGACATTAGACAAGAAAACAGAACATATTACTGAATTCTTTGAATTGTGGATATATAGAAGAATAGGTAGAATTTGATGGAAAGAGAAGAAAACAAACAATGAAGTCTTAAAACAACTAAACATTGAAAAGAGACCTGCTAAACACAATTCATGCAAGACAAATACGATTTTTGGGCCATGTTAAACAACACAACAGCCTACCTAAAAGTAATCTTGGAGGGGAAAATACAAGACAAAAGAAGAAAGAGGCAGACCACGACTAACATGGATGAGTAACATCAAAAGATGGACAAGTCAGACTATGACAACCTGCACCATCACAGAAAGAGACAGAGCAGAGTTGCGCTCCATGGTAGCCGTTATCAGTGCCAAAGAAACATATTACGCAGAATCATTTTGGAGAGATAAAAGAGGCCAGATGAAATATATAAATGATCTTGCTAAAGAGGCAGAGGAAGCAGCAAAAGAAGAAAGAGGCAGACCACGACTAACATGGATGAGTAACATCAAAAGATGGACAAGTCAGACTATGACAACCTGCACCATCACAGAAAGAGACAGAGCAGAGTTGCGCTCCATGGTAGCCGTTATCAGTGCCAAAGAAACATATTACGTAGAATCATTTTGGAGAGACTAAAAGAGGCCAGAGGAAATATATAAATGATCTAGCTAAAGAGGCAGAGGAAGCAGCAAATAAAGGGAATATGAAATAACTGTACCTTAGTACACAGAAAATTATGTGGAAAATACAAACAGATCAATGCCTTTTTTTAGAAATAAGACAGGAAATCTGCTTAGTAGTATAAGGGAACACCTGGAGAGATGGAAATAGCACTTTAAAAAACTTATTGAACAGACCCGACACAAATAACCCTCCAGATATACTACCAGCAGAAGTTATTTTTTAAAAATGGTAAAGCCATAGGACCAGATGAAATTCCATAGGAAGCCATTAAAAGCAGATATTAACACCTCTAACACCTCTACCATGGTAGAGGTGTTACATAATCTATTAGATACAATTTGGGAGAGGGACGAAATACCTAAAGGCTGGGAAGAAGGTTATATGATCAACTACCCTTAGAAAGGACGTTTACAGGTTTGCACAGATTATATGGGAATTTTGCTGCCATCAGTGACATGAAAAAATATTAAGTAGATTTATACTGGAAAGACTAAATGAGGCCATAGTGAACATTTGAGAGATGAACAAACATGTTTTAGGAAGAACAAGATCACGTGCTGATCATATACCTTCTCTACGTATAATAGTTGAACAAAGATTACGAAAAAGTATTTGATAGTTTAGCCAGAGGAAAGATTTGAAAGTTGCTGAGTCACTACGGATTCCCACAAGTTTATTAACCTGATAAGAATAACGTATAACAAAAAATAGACATTCTTTTCTTAAATAAACATTTTTATTATATTTTAATATATATGTTTTGCAAACATTTTAATAGAAAAATATCCGCCTTGTGAGAATATCATTGTTGTAGTTTTTTTATACGATGCCGTTGAAAGCATCGGTTGCAAATTGTTATATCGCGAGTCTAGCGTTCACGTCAGAATCGTAAATGAAGAATCGTAGGTTTATCGCTAAGCAGGAAAAAAAAGCGCTGTGTATGACGTGTAATTTGTCAATTACAGCATGGACTTGCTGGGTATTAGGTCTATCGCATGTTTCATAGTTTTAGATGTTGCGGTTTTTGTTCGATCCAATTATTACATCTCTAATTATGGCGCTCTTTTCCTTCTCGATTTTCTTGTGGAGACGCGACTTATAACATTTTCTGACTTTGCTGTTAGCACGGCGATGCGCGTAAAACATTTTTTCGCAGTGTAATTGTCGAAGAATAGGCTCTATAACTAGAGCCATGGTTGCTATTCTTTTTGTAAATCTGTGCCTGTCACAGGCAACCTGCATCCACTTTGAACATCTATCCTCTGTAAGATCATTCAAATTATGAACTGTCTCCAACTCTTCGGCAAACGTCACCTAAAGTAAAATGAAATTTTTAAAAAGATAATACTCTTAACGATATCCTAAAAGATAAGCTCTAGAGAGAGATAAGAAAAGACATGCTACCTTGTGGCGGTATTTATGTATATAGATATATAATTTTTTTTTCTCTCTCTCTTGCAGACGTAACCTAAGGGAACAGGGTGGGTTGTCATTGATACGCTTCTCCTAGATGTGGGCGTGTATTCTTCAGGCTCAGCTCGCTAAATAGACACGCTGAGATTGTTCACGGGATCTATAAATAACTAATAAAACGTATTACAGAGGTAACTGACATGCACTACACATAAATTCCCTCTTAAGATCGTTGGGGTGGACTCTCATAAGGTGGAAGGTGGATATAGCTTGACCTTAGTTTATCATAAAACTAGTTGATGCATCGATAATTCCAGTCAGCATAGCGACGCAGCGAGATGACACCCAAAAAGAGAATTAAATACCCGAAATCTATTCATCGACCACCGCTCGACTCGTTTTAAACAAAAGGAGCTTATTGTTTTAACACTATCACGGTCGCCGAATTAATGTTATTGTTTACTTAATATGGCCGTATAATTCGTAAATATGTTCCTTTCACGTCTGCAGTATCAGGTATCGAGATCCTTAGTATTGTTATTAATCTATGTCTTATTGTCTGTGAGCCACGTACCGAGCCAGTCCGCTCATTAGTTTACATAACAACCTATTGCAGTTACGAGCGCGCGGGAAAATAAAAATCGATTGTCTTACGAGCGATGTTCATAGATCCAATACTTCTCACGGAGCCTGGGAGAATATTGACTGTCCGTTCATGTCGTCAGCAAGATTTGCAATTGTATATTTATATATATACATAATATATATATATATATATATATATATATATATATATATATATATATATATATATATATATATACACATGATTATGATCCATATATATCTTAAATAAGGTCCCTTTACGTCCACGTAGATATAATAACTATTAATTTATTACTATTCTATGTAAATATGCTCACCATATCGATGATATAACTAACGTATCACTACTCCCTAATATGGTAGTTTCGCTTCCGGAGTGGGCGCGGTCTATAGCGGGACAACATACATTCGCTCCTATTAGATCTGTGGAATTTGGCGGGAAAATCTGATGTCCATTACATGACTCATTAACCAATTATCCCTAACTACCCCCTTCATGTCCTATACAAGTCATATACATATATATCATGTATATCATTGCATCGCTCTGGCTTGACGCAGATTGGAGCAGCTTGGCGCAGTCTCTATATATTTATTGTACTTACAGAGTAAATCTTTCCTCCTTTCCTCCTTCTTCTTTGTTCGATTAAAAAAGAATTTTCGTGAGTACCTCTCTCACTACTCATGTGCCCACACACGAAAAAGATGCAATATTAGAGACACAAGGAAGCATAACACCAGCAGAGGCCAAGAGAAGAGCAAAAGATGGATTGATGCAATATTAGAAACACTAGGAAACATAGCAGCAGCAGAGGTCAAGAGAAGAGCCAGAGGTAGATTGGTGCAATATTAGAAACACTCATCGTCATCATTGTGTGCCTTCTCCGCGACGAAGGTTGGCTACCATGGATCGCCATTCTACTCTAGTTCTTGCTTTGATGGTTTTTGCTGACATAGATTGACTTGTCCATCTTTTGTTTTTACTCGTCCATGTTATTCTTGGTCTGCCTCTGCCTCTTTTACCTTGTATTTTTCTTCCAATATAACTTTTAGTAGGCTTTTGTGTCTTTTAACATGTCCCAACATTTTCATTTGTCTTGTCTTGATTGTATTTAGTAGTTCTCTTTTTATTTTCAGCTTTTTTTAAAACTGCATCGTTTGTTATCTTTTCTTTCCATCCAATTCTACCTATTCTTCTATCAATCCACATTTCAAAGGCTTCAATTTTCTGTTATGATTTTTTGTCTAATGTCCATGTTTCTGCACCATACAGGAATATTGAGGAGACGTAACATTTGCCATTCTTAGTTTCAGCCCTGCTGATATTTGTTTTGTTGTTAGTATATTTTTCATGGCATTAAAATTACTTTTTGCCATATCTATTCTTTTGTTTATTTCAGTTTTGCATTTTCCGTCATTGATTATAGTATGTCCCAGTTAGTTTTAGCTCTGGACTGTCTCCAGATGTATTCTCTCAACTGTGATATTTAATTGTAGGTTTTACGAATTTTCTTTGTTTATGATCATAGTTTTAGTCTTTTTGATGTTCGTATCTAGTCCATATTTTTTGCTTGTCATGTTTATTACATGACATGAAAGGCCTGACATCTCATTGATGTTTTTAAAGATTTGCTCAGTGTACAAATTGAACACGCTAGGTGATAGGATACATCCTTGTCTTACTCCTCTTGTTATGTCCATGGGTGTAACATTATCCGTGTTATATTTTATTATTGTTGTTTTCTCCCAATACAAATTACATGTCAGTCGTATGTCTGTGTCATCAAGATTTATATCTTTTAGGCAGTCTATAAGTTGATTATGGTGTGTTCTATCAAATGCTTTAGTGTAGTCTATGAAGCAGGCATATATTGGATTGTTTACTTCTATGTACTTTTCAATCAATGTCCTCATGCTGAATATGGCTTCTTTTGTCGAACTGTTTTTCTTGAATCCGAAGTGCTGCTCATCTAGTTCATTATTACTTTTATTCTGAATCCTTCCTTGTATAACTTTTAGTAACATTTTGGTTACCTGGCTCATTAGGCTTATTGTTCTAAAATCGCTGCATTCTACTGCACCATTCTTTTTAGGCAATGCTATAAAAGTTGATGTTTTTAGTTCATTTGGTATGTATCCTGTGCGGTATATGTCATTGCATATATCACTTCAATGCCAAAATATTGTAGTAGTTTTTCTACTTCAGATTTCAGGATTTTATAGCTGGATGTACATTTTATGAATGGTTTTTTGTCCCTTTCGTCATGAAATAATTCTGTTACGTATTCCTGCCATCTTTCGATTATATCTTATCATCTATATGTTGTCTGTTAGCATTCTTCCCTCTTTGTTTGCAATAGATCCGTTTCCTGCTGTTTTTTGTTCTTTATTATTCATTCTTTTTATTTATGTGTGCATTCCTCTTAAATTTTGTTTACTTTCCATAGTTTCGATTTCTAGACATCTTTAAATGAGCGTGTCTTCTTTTGCCTTTTTGCACATTTTTCGTATTTCATTATCAATTTCCTTGTATTTGGCAGTGTTTTTCGCTTGCCTTCTCTTTTCCATTTTTTTCTAAAATGTTGTCAGTTATCTATTCTTGTTTTTTGTTACTTTCCTTTTTGGGTAAGGTGATGAAGGATTCTTGTATGCTGTTTTTTATGCATTGCCATTTGGTTGTGACTTTTTCTTCAGGATTTTCTCTTCTGTACTGCTCAATCCCTTCTTCTAGCAGCCTCTGATATGTATTCTTTACTTGTACAGTATAAGTGTCTTTCACATCTTTCTGATTTAAAGCTGGTGTATCTATTGCTGTTGCAGAATTAGTACTTTGTTTATTTCTCTTTAATTTGAGTTTTATTTTAATCGTTACAGGATTGTGATCTGAATTAATATCTGCTCCTGGATAGGTTTTGGCTTTCTTGACGCTTTTCCGGAATCTGTCTTTTATCATTATATAATCTATTTGATTCCTCTTCCCATCCCCAGGGCTTTTTCATGTGTATAATTTCCTTTTCTCTTGCTCAAAGTAGGTGTTACATATTATTAGCCTGTTTTCTTCACAAAATTGAATTAATCTTATTCTTCTGTCATTTTTTTTTCTAACCCATGATTTCCTATAATGGTCTTATGTCTGCCTTTTCCCACTTTTGCGTCCATGTCACCCATTACAATCAAGATGTCTGTAGATTCCACTTGCTTCATAACTGTATTTAGATCTTCATTGTATGCTTCTATTTGTTCATCCGTATAGTCTTGAGAAGGTGTGTATGTTTGTAGTATTGCGATGTCAAATGGCTTTGCCTTCATTTTTATTAATATAATCCTATCATTGTATTTCACTTGAGTATTTATATATTTTTGTTTCTCGATTTATTAGTATGCCTACCCCTCTTTGGTGTTCTGTATTGTTGCCTGTGTATATAAATGCATATTTATCGTCTTGTATGTATCCACTTTCTTTCCATCTTGTTTCTTATATGCCTAAGATATATGTGTTTAATCGCTCTGTTTCTATCATAAGATTTTCTAGTTTTCCTTGTTGGCATACGGTTCTAACATTCCATGTGGCTATTTTTATTTCGTTCCTAAAACAGTAGTTATAATTTCTCTCCTTGGCTTTTATTGGACTGTTTTAGAAACACTAGGAAATATAATAGCAGCAGAGGCGAAGAGAAGAACAAACGATAGAATGATGCAATATTAGAACCACTAGGAAATATAATAGCAGGAGAGGCGATGAGAAGAATACAATATATATTGATGACATATTAGAAACTCTAGGAAATATAATAGTAGCAGAGGCCAAGAGAAACGTAAAAGATAGATTTCTGAAATATTAGAAACTGTAGGAAACATAACATGTAGAGGTCTAGAGACGAGTTAAAAACTGGAATATATATATCTTTGTGATGATGAAAGCAAATTAGAAAGGAAAGAATACGACAAGAATTGAGAACGTAAATAAAATTTGCTTCTTATCACGATAAACACAGAACAACGTGGCTGCATGTAATTAAGAACATATTAAAGTATTTAAATAGACGGGCAGCTGTTTGCCGTATATTGTTAATCGCCATTATTAGCTGTATTCACGTGTTTTGTTTATATTGTCTAAAAAATGGTAATGTAAATATAATAAGACAACCAGTCCAGCTGTCGTACAGGTCCTTTTGTTTTGGTGATACATTAGTATACAACACAGATGCCGGATTATGGATAGATTATTAGATACATATACCCGCTGTGTATGTCTAATAAATGATCCGTGATTAAAATAAAGGCCATGAATGGTACAAAACAATGATTTTCCTTCTTAGGTATCTGAGTATATGAAACCCTATAAAAGCATGTTGAATTATTCAACAGTGAGTTTGAGGCGCCATAACCTTTTCATGGTGTATTTGAGGCTGTATTATTAGATAGATAAATATAAATGCATTCAATATTATTCTATTAATTCATGCCATGCAGCTGATCCTAATTATTTGGGTCTACTAAAATAACGGACAAAGGAACCTGCTGCATGAGCAACTTTTAATAATAGAAATACTGTGCAATGCATTGTTGACAATAGAAACAAGAAACTGAGTTCTTAAATGATATGTAGAGCCTGTCTTAACTTATAGACCTAAATCATGGACAATATGACAACACACAAGAAAATCAATGGAGGATGTATAAATGTAGTTTTACATAATAATGTTGAGAATACCATAGACAACTAAGAAGAGTAATGAAAACGTTCTGAAAGAAGCCCATGCAAAAAGTAAGTGGGGTAATGTCCAGTATTAGGAAGCAACAATCATCATTTTTGGCCATGTAATGGGAACAGCTGGAATATATTGTGACAACAGGGACAATTGAGGGACAAAGAGATCAAGAGAAACAACGAGAAAATATACCAGGCTGCTTAAGAGAATGACTCAGTAGAAGGTCAACAAAAGAAATGATACATATCTATTGAGATCTAAAGTTGTGAAGAGATATGATCACCTACGCCTGCAGGCCCCGTAATGTTTGATGATGGAAAGAGTGGCCATGATGTATGCCGCGTGGGAGTACTCATGACATCGTAGACACTCAAAGCAACAAGCAAGCGCTGTGTACTCAATTAACGTAGAGATGCTACAAAAGGCGGAATCTGTTTGATGCCCTTAGGTATAGTCCGTTCAGAAATGCATAATCACACCTGAATTAGTTTTGCGTGATAACCGCTTGTTATTTTGGTTTCACATTTTGCATGCAATCTTAGAATATTGATGACGCAACGATTTTGGTATTTTTTATTCCTCAAACACAACAGATTTTGCACATCAGCGAATTTCTTTGATCTTTTATGACGATATCACACAATTTGATTCAAATTTTAGAGTTTAGTTACAGTAATCGTGTTAAATTTTCCAGTTTATTGCAATTCTTGTCAGAGGCCTATCTACATGGCGCTTAATTGTGGGTGTTGTTCGTTATGTGTATTTGCAAACATGAATTCAGTTGGTTACAATTAGTCTTGTCCTTCGGTCACCATTAGACCCCAGGACGTCCTAACTGCAGCAGGAATTGAATTCATCTTAATTATAATCATTCCGAATATGACGATTCCAAGAGGTTGATAATCATTACTGGCTGGACAAATAGTAATCCATCTCGTTTCCAGTACTCATCTTCCACCCGCAGCACATGTTCAACACACTTCTTCCAGAACGGAATGTCTATTTTTGAGAGAGACCCGCGTGTCAGAACTTCAACATCACACATTTTAAACGTCATGTTCTGTTCTGCAACTTGTCCTTTGACGTGAGCCCAGACAAGTTCAATTGGATTAAGGTGCGCATGATATGCAGAGAGTCGACGAGAGGTGTGGCCGTATTTCTCAATGATTTTGTCAACATGGTACACCTTTTTCTTATTCGTATTCTTCACAAGTTGTAACAATTCGGGTTTTAAATATGTGTCGTCAAATTTGACATTTTCATTCGCAAGCCATGTCCTAATTTGCTCTTTTGTATTTGATGCAATAGGCACTTTGTCTTCCTCTGATACGACATTGTGGTATGATGCATTATCCATGACTATGCATGAAGGTCTGTCCAGGATTGGTAGAAGATCGTTCTCCAACCAGTGCTTGAAAATGTTTTCATTCATTTCAGTATGGTAGTCCCTACCGTCGGTACTTTTTGATTGGAAAATAAGTCCCGCATCATGAACAAGGCCATTTTCAGTGCTTCCAGCATGCGTTAATATAATGCTCTGGCCTTTGCTGCTCGGAATTGTTCTTTTGAGTTTGCCGATTTATTATTATTTATTAAATGACGATTTATTAAGACCAAGCGCGAGTTGCGTTCGTCTCTCTGGGTCATGAATATCACAATATAAATGTTCCATCTTGGATTCCCTAAGGAAGTGCTGATATAGTAATACAGTAACCTTTTGCATAGTTATAAATTTGCATTTAAAATTCATTGTAATTTAGATATAAATGTTGGTATATAAAGTCAACAAATTGTCTACTGAGTCTTCACACAATTAATAAAGATACACCTTCCCTTCGGTAATTAAAGCCAAGGCCATGGTGCGTCATGTTCAATAACAATTACGTTTTGTGCACGGAGTTTTCCTGAAGTTAGTGTTTCTGCAATAGCCAAACTATTTTACGTGAACGACCGCGCCAAATTAATGTATATATGGGTAGGGAACAGGCAAATAATTGCAATACAGCGGTAAAGCTGGTAGCAAAGAGCCAATGGTGGGGTGTGCTAAACACTCCAAAGTATGATCACAGCTTTACAAGGAAGGAACACAACACAGTACTGACGTTTCGGCCTGTGGTAATATGCGAATAATGTATATATCCTAAAATGGTGTCAAATTCGAACAGGGTGAATTTAATATAGCCTAAAGAAGAAAACTTTTAAACTAGATCAAATTTCTCAGAGCAAAAAATATTTATATAACGTCATCAATATTCTAAGATTGCATGCAAAGTTTGAAACCAAAATAACAAGCGGTTATCACGCAAAACTAATTCAGGTGTGATTATGAATTTCTGAATGGACTATAGCTACCGGCACTCTTAAGGTGTGAAGCCATATCAAATAAAGTACTGCTCCATCACACGTTCATTTAGTAGACGAGTAATGAAACATGTAAAGTTAAAGGTGATTGTTTTGATCGATGTACCAACACACATTGCCATGAGTTGTTATATAAGTTGGTTGTTATAAAGTTAACTACCCATCATGCACCGGTACAGTTATTAATCATTGGCGATGTGTCTGTTAAAAGTAATATTGATGATCGTAACATAAATATATACTGTGACAAGGGAAGTGAGAAAGAGATACTATTATCTGCTAAATCGAAGGCCACTATGAACAAAACATTTCACGTTTTGAGCGCTCATTCTTCCAGGCAGCTAAGATAGTTCAATGGTTAGTAAACTGGCCTACAAAGGACAAGAGGTTGGATCCTGATCGACGGCTTCCATGTTGACCCAGCTTAAATGGGTACCGGATTTTTTCTGGACAAGTAAACCGACCACATTACCTCAAAAATCATGTGCAGAAGGTCTGAAACAATTATGGTCACTACCACCATATTCCCTATACGCCATTTGGCGTAACGGGGCTCTTTACTTTACTTGTGCTCGCTCTTCCACCTCTCTAGTGTGTTCCCGTTCACCCACTGTTGATAAGACACAATAACTTGTGTTCCTTAGTTATCCTCTCTACGATTACGTATTCAAGTATTCAAAACATGTTAAATCATTGGGCAGCTATCACCACTATTACATGCCCGATACGTCGACTTTTGTTTTGTCAATTACCACGTAAAGCTGTCACCGCTAGTACATGGCCCGATACGTCGACTTTTGTTTTGTCAATTACCACGTAAAGCTGTCACCACTAGTTCATGGCCCGATACGTCGACTTTTGTTTTGTCAATTACCACGTAAAGCTGTCACCACTAGTACATGGCCCGATACGTCGACTTTTGTTTTGTCAATTACCACGTAAAGCTGTCACCACTAGTACATGGCCGATACGTCGACTTTTGTTTTGTCAATTACCACGTAAAGCTATCACCACTATTACATGGCCGATACGTCGACTTTTGTTTTGTCAATTACCACGTAAAGCTGTCACCACTAGTACATGGCCGATACGTCGACTTTTGTTTTGTCAATTACCACGTAAAGCTGTCACCACTAGTACATGGCCGATACGTCGACTTTTGTTTTGTCAATTACCACGTAAAGCTGTCACCACTAGTACATGGCCGATACGTCGACTTTTGTTTTGTCAATTACCACGTAAAGCTGTCACCATTCCACTGTTTTTCTTCTTTTTTTATTGTATTGCTATTATCATCAGCTTTACAGCAACTTCACATCTCTACACATATTGGTGCATTTTGATGTCTTTACTTATATCCCAACTATTGTCCAACAAAAAATAATCTTGGAGACAAAAAGGGCATTGTACACAATCTTCGTCCTAACGTTGTGCTACCAATGCCGGTGCCGGGCCGTATATGCAAGAACAATAAGAAAAAACGTTCACCAAGATGAAATGTTTTTAGACGAATGACAGGAAATAGCGTGAGAGACAAGATGAGAAATGAAGAACTGAGACAACAAAAACATAGGAATAGCCTCCACTATAGAATATATAACGAAACAACAGATACAAAGTTGTGGCCACATGACAAGGCAGAGGGATAAAAACACAACACAATGAGCCATCAATAAATGTTGCGAGAACACCAGACCCAAGGGACGACAACGGAAAAGATAGATCGATGGAATAATAGAAGCACTAGGAAACATAACATCAGTAGAAGCGAACAGAAGTGCAAAAGATCGCAAATTATATCTCCTCGACGTTTAATGTCAAATGAGTAAGGAAAGAAGAAGAAGGAATATTTATAGTATTTCGCCTATATATCACTTCATAATGGTTCAACCATTAGGTGTGAATTGCATTTGTTTTAATACGATCTTGTATAAGTCATAGTTGTATATTGAGACGTCGTATTGGCATATCTAGTGGGCCGGCTAAATTTGTTCAAGTGGTTAAATATTTATGGAATGTCATGTGGACCAATCAAGAGTGATCTTCATTTATCAGCATATGGCATCTTATTTTATCAGCATATGGCATCTTATTTTATCAGCATATGGCATCTTATTTTATCAGCATATGGCATCTTATTTTATCAGCATATGGCATCTTATTTTATCAGCATATGGCATCTTATTTTATCAGCATATGGCATCTTATTTTATCAGCATATGGCATCTTATTTTATCAGCATATGGCATCTTATTTTATCAGCATATGGCATCTTATTTTATCAGCATATGGCATCTTATTTTATCAGCATATGGCATCTTATTTTATCAGCATATGGCATCTTATTTTATCAGCATATGGCATAATTGTCTAACAGCATATGACTACTTACTTTATCAGCAACTGTTTATAAACCGTAGGCTATCGGACAGGTTTCCTTCCCTCCCTTATTGGGTACATGGAATATAATGTGAATGCTAGCAGTTACAATAACCAATAACACATTGTTCACGTTATTGCTAACCCTGTGATCTAATTACTAGCCTCCCCCTGTATTGGCTCATCTCTGAAGTGTTCCGAAGAACGATCGAGATCCTCACGTTGGGAACAAATGTTGAGCTGCAGGGGATGCCAGAAGATTGATAATACACCACCGACTGCCTTAACGTCTCTCCTTCTGGCTTTTTAGTCTGTCTTTATTCCAGTGAAAACTCAACTCAGCTCGTTATTATGTATTCAGTGTCTTCTTATCAATGATCACTATTGTAAATAACATCTTCCAAATCCTCATCATCTTTGATTACAATCTCTCATAACCTAGAAGTTACAAAATATCATCAGCATGTGCCATACCAGTAGGCGTAGGCGATCATGTCCGTCCACAATCTTCTATCTACAGTGCATCGTATCAGTTCTGTTTTTGACTGTTTTCCATGCCATGACACCAAGCTATCCAGTATTTCTCTCTTCGTTGTCCGCGAACTCTCTTTCTTTTTATTTTGTCAGTTGTAACCAAGTATTCCAATTTTTCTCTTTTCATGATGTGCTCGAAAAATGTTGATTGTTTCTTTCTGATGTTTTTTTTAAGAGCTACATTTTTTGTGATGGCCTCTTTGAGAACGTCCTCATTGGTCTTTTCAGCTGTCCAGGGAACGTTCAACATTTTTCAAATCCAATCTCTATGGCCTCTAATCGTCTTTTCAGGTCAGGATTGGACAGATTTGGTCTATATAGCACCGATGAACTCTTTTTCTCATTTCTATTGACATAGATTTGTTGCATAAAATATTTTTCATTTTCTGAAATGCTATTTTCTAAAAACATTCTACAAAATATATATAACACAAAAACTATACTTGTTGTATAACGTAAGGTGACCATTCGTCCCGGATTGTCCGGGACAGTCCCGGAATTTGACATTTTCTTAACCTTTGTCCCGGATTAGCTGCCGTACCGGTTTTGTCCCGATTTTGGCATATTTTTTAGCTTTTGTCCAGGATTTGATAAAAAATAATTTGGGACACAAACGTTTACCAATTTTGCCATTTTGGTATACGGCGTACATTTCTGTGTATACAATTTTGTTTAATATCAAAACAGTAGAATGCGCTCCTAGTTTTAAATCTCGTATATATTCGTTGTGTTACTAACTTTCACTTTCACTTTCGCAAAAAATGGCACCGAAGCGTAATTGTAGTTTTAATCAAGATTTACAAAAGGAATACACTTTTATAAAAAAGTCTACATCGTCATCAGACTTCACTGTAAGATGTAATATATGTTCATCCGGGTTTACTATTAACCATAGTGGACGTGGTGATATTAAGAGCCACATAAATAGTGATAAACATAAGAGAGCCGTCGCTACTGCTGCATCAAGCTCGTCGTTGACAATTTTTTTTTCGAGCTGAACAGGTTGGTGACAAAGAATAACAGTTAGCTGCTACAGAAGGTGCCTTTGCATATCATACAGTGATGCGCAATCACACGTTTAGATCTATGGACTGCACATCAAAATTGCTTCAGGTAAATTTAGAACCAAAATTTGCTTGTGCACGTACGAAAACAGAAGCTATTATTCGGAATGTGTTCACACCCCTTGCTCTAAACGAGTTTAGATGTGACCTAGAAAACGTAACATTTATCTCCATACTGACAGATGCCTCCAACCACAAAGAAATCAAGATTTTTCCTTTGCTTGTCAGATACTTTGATCGCAATAAGGGACTGAAAGTTAAAATATTAGAGTTGAAGTCATTGCCGGGTGAAACATCTGATATAGTAAGTAGTTTTCTTATTGACTGTCTAACTGAAAATGGTTTAGAACTGAAAGTAGTTGGATTATGTGCAGACAACACAAATTCTAATTTTGGGGCGCTGAAAGAAAAGGACAGAACAATGTTTTCACAAAACTGAAAGAAAACTTTGGACATAGTTTGATAGGTGTTGGGTGTGCTTGTCATATTTTCCACAACACTGTTCGAGCAGCTACAGACGTATTGCCTGTTGATGTTGAAATGACTATTGCAAAAATTTATCTGTACTTCAAATCATACACAGTTAGAGTTGAAAGTCTCAAGGAGTTTTGTCAGTTTGTCGACACAGACTTCCAGATGATTTTAGGTTATGCACAAACTAGGTGGCTTGCGCTCTTGTCTGTTGTTGAAAGGGTTCTTTACATGTTCCTGCCTCTAAAATCATATTTTCAATCTCAAGACAGATGCCCAGTTTTTATACAGGAATTCTTTGAAAACCCACTGTCTGAGGCATGGCTTATTTTGGTTCACAGTCAGGCATCCTCTTTCCACGAAGCAGTGCAGAAAGTAGAGGGACAGATGGTCACTGTATTTGAAGTCATTGACAACATCAATAGGTTGAAAGCTATCTTGGAGTCCAAGCTGGAAGACGGCTTCTTGCCATCAAGAGTTCAGATAATCCTTAAAAAGCTGGAAATGGAAGGATTTCCACGTGATGATGTGAAAAAGTTTAACGCCAGTGTTTCTTCATTTTATGAAACAGCTTTAAGTTATTTGAAGAAATGGGCTGCAAATAATTTTCAAAACCTAGAGTCTTACAGCTGGGTAATGCTGAACAGAACACCAAATTGGGAAGATATTGAGAAGTCTTCATCATTAGTGAGTCAAACAGTGCCTTCAGTCGACTTTCCAGAAAATTAAATGTATGACGAATATGTCTACATGAAACAGTTCGTTACTTCACAAAAAATTAGTGAGTGGAGTCTTAATCAAACATTACCAGGGCAGCGTTGGGTTGAACTAGCTTCCCACTTCAGAAACAATCATATGCCCGTTTCACATATTCTGAAGTTGGCAGAGTTCTTTTTGTGTCTACCTGGAACAAATACTGCAATAGAACGAGTGTTTTCTCTAATGAACAGTTTGTGCACAAATGATAAAACACAACTAGGTGTTGAAACTTTAAAAGCCATGTTGATCACCAAAGTGAACTATGAGGGAACATGTGTCGAATTTTATAAGATGCTGCATACAAAGAAGGACATTTTACAGAAAAGTCACTCATCTGAAAAGTACAGCATCTCTGTTTCACCTTCACTTTAAGTGAGTATCACTGTTTTTTTTTATATCTCCTGATTATCCTGATAGCGTATTGTAG
This sequence comes from Megaustenia siamemsis, assembly GCA_032433765.1. Classification (NCBI taxonomy): domain Eukaryota; kingdom Metazoa; phylum Mollusca; class Gastropoda; order Stylommatophora; family Ariophantidae; genus Megaustenia; species Megaustenia siamemsis. The sequence goes on from JAVIAB010000101.1 coordinate 68,349,709, forward strand.
GTCTATATTATTAGATGTTTTAAAATGTATGTATTATTCACTTGACAATGACAGCAAGAAGAAATGCAATTTTATTGGTGGACAATTGAAGTAAAATTATTCCGTCCCGGAATGGGATTTCAAAAATACGGTCACCTTATATAACGGCTTATTGAAATAGGTCCAAGAACGGTTCATTATCAACATTCTTCTAATGACATAATGCCACTTAAAATAGGCACATCATTGTATAACCAAATAAACCATAATAATCGTATTTCAACAACATAAATAATAATATCAATACATATCTATGCCAACGTCCGTAACCAAAACAACCACAACTTTCTTATCCCTAAACAAACCAGTTAAATAGGAAACAATTAAATATCTTTGGCTATCCAAACATATTCCTGTGTGTTACCGGGGCCGCATTATGAGTGAAGTAACAGATAGTGACACTGTGACCTTCCAGGCATGTCGTAAGAGGCGACTAGGAGGTTGATCGATGGCTTGACAGCTGTCATTGTAAAAAGTATTGTTATGGAAACAGAGCCATAGATTTTAGAGCAGTGATCTCTGCAATATGTGCCACTTTGGCACGCAAGGTTTCTGTTTTTGAGATTATGGTTCTGTCCTTTGTGCCGTCTTCGGCTGGAAAGGACAGTAGATAGATAGATCCAAACAAATGTCTACATATGTTCCTGATGGGCAGCCCCAAACGTGTCCCTATTATCTGTTTATGGCATAACATATTCATTTCAGATAAACACTGTTCCTGGCTTTTTAGTTTTTCTGTTTAGTTAGTCTGTACTCCCTCATGTGTTGTTATTTTAGCTTCACTATAGCTGTACATGTCTTTTTGCTGTATTTACAAAGCGCTTACCATCGCTTAGCGAAAGTCTTGTTTAAAAAAAAAACATCATTAATGTATCCCTACATATACTTGTATTAACTGTATATCAAATTGAGCCTAGAAACCAGGAGAGACAATATTGATTCTGCTACAAACAAAATGTGTTTCAACAAATATTTGACACATTTGTAAACAATGCACTTAGTAATGGTAAAACAGACTTAGGACACTTCGTGGGCGCAGGAAAGTGATGACTACAAGTGAGAAAAACACAGCAAAATTAACATTTTAGTTACTTGTATTGACTTTTGGTAGCCACGGTATCTCGCTGGTTAGTGAACTGGACTACAAGGGACAAAAGGTCGGATTCGATCCCGGTCGACGGCTTTCGAGTTCACCCAGCCTTAAATGGGTGCCGGATAATTATTGGGGTGAGGTAAGTAAAGAAGCACAGGCGTAATTCCGACCATATTATCCCAAACATCATGTGCCGAAGGTATATAACAATGATGGTCACTAACACCATATTCCCTACAAGCCACTTAGCGCGACGGAGCTCTTTACTTGCTATTTACTTTAAGGTTGTAGTGCTTTTTTGGTGAAATAACAAGTTTGCACCGGAAAGTTGAAGAAAAGAACAGTATGAATTGTATAAAATGTTAAAATCAAATTAATATTATAATGAGATAAAATATGAGCAGTTTATATATAGTAAGTAGACTGAACAGTGTGTTTTTAATATGATGAGAATGTACAGTTATACACATTAATATACCACTAAATGTATGGTATCATTGCATCAGTAAATAATTTTATAGGAACATTAGTCCACGATAAACTGTTTATGATGTGACCGTTGACATCAATCCCCTTTATATCTGCTATTACTACTTCGTAATATTTACGCTAAGTGTAAACAAATTCTGCGACAGAATACAGCCTTGTCTGAATCTGTGTTGTATGTATTGGAACTCTCCTGTTTGGTTGCTAATGCTTATGCCTGCTATTTGTGTCAGTTATGTTTTTTTTTATGATTCTCACATCCTGACCATCAATGTTTAAATTCTCCAGCATATTGATTATTCCCAGATGCTTTACTTTGTCAAATGCTTTTCTATAGTCTGTAAAGTGCACACACACACAAACATATACGTATATATACATATATAACATCATCATCATATCAAGTACCGGGCCTACTGGCGTAGGTGATCATGTCTCTCCACAACTTTCGATCTCGACAGTTATTTATCATTTCTGTTGTTGACCTTCTGCCAAGCCATTCTCTTATGCTGTCTGATATTTTTTTCTCTTTGCTTCCCTCTATCTCTTCGTCCTTCAATTTCTCAGTTGTTACAATATATTCAAGTTGTTCTCTTCTCATGACATGGCCAAAATATGATGATTCCTTCTTCATAATATTGGAAATTAGCTCTCTATTTGCTTTGACCTCTTTCAGAACATTGTCATTACTATTCTTAGCTGTCCATGCTCAACATTCTTCTGTAAAACCACATTTCTACAGACTCAAGTGATTTTCTTGTCTAGGGAACAGGCAAATAATTGCAATGCTGCGGTAAAGCTGGTAGCAAGGAGCCAATGGTGGGGTGTGCTAAACACTCCAAGGTATGGTGACAGCTTTACAAATAAAGAACACAACACAATACTGACGTTTCGGCCTGTGGCCTTCTTCAGAATACATGGACAACGACAACAAGCGGTGAAGCACAATTACTACATGTTAGATGATAAAGTGGAGGGCGAGGAAAGTAGGATGCAAAAATAAGAAAAGAGAGAAATGAATTTTACATGATGAGAGGTATGATGGGCGTCAAAATATATAAAATAGAAAAAGAGAGAGAAAAATGTATAATAAATTGTACTTAGCTGAGCTCAGAGCAGGGAGCAGGAAAACTGTAATCCGTGCTGAAACCAGTCGGAATGACTAAATGACTAAAAGCGCAGAGAACGTGTATAGAAAGCAACACGTGACAAAGACAGGTCAGTAAAGAGGGCAAAAAGGATCAAATTTCGGGAAAACCAAAAACGGGGGGGGGGGGAAAGGGGGCATAGACGAGGATACTCCTGGGACACAACAAGCAATACATATAAATCACTCAACAATGGAAGTGAGAGATCACGCGAGAGGTTAAGAGAAAGAAATAGAATGACACGACAAAGTAGTAAACTAGGCAGTGGGTGAGAGAGATGGACTCTACAGAATGGATGGCCTCGAACTGAACGAGTTGAGAGGTAGGTCAACGAAAGGAAGGATTGGATACTGGAGGAAGAGATACGGTGAGGAAGAATAATAAAGCCGGTATAATGAGAAGGGCGATAGAGGGGTGGTCCGGAGGAAGTTAGTCTATCGGGAGGTAGGGAAGTATTGGAGGAGGAGGTATGGAGAGGAGGGATAAGAAGCAGGTATGTGAAAACTGGATAGGGGGAGAGGCGGTAGGTCAGAAGTGAATGGAAAAAGAGAAAGTCTGGAAGAAGTGGAGCAATAGGGGATGGTGTGCAAGAGGTATGAACCATAGGAGGTAAAGAAGTAGGGAAATGATAGAACAAAGGGGGGAATGAAAGTGGGCATCAGGATAAGGGGGATACTGGAATAGTAGGTATAGATGAGTAGTGACTACAAGTTAATAGAGAGGAGAGGGGTGAGCTAGGAGTAGATCAGCAGAGGGGTGGTAGGAAGGACGAGGGACAATAGAGGTGGGCAGAGAGATCGTACGTACAGTCCAGGTGGAGAGGTGATATAGTGATAAAGAGGTAAAGGACATGAAGGTAGTCAGAAGAGAAAAAGGTGTAGGGAGAGGGGGGGGTTTAGGAGGAAGAAGGCAAGATGGGGGTTACTCAAAGAGGATATGAAAAGCAGGGATGGACGAGGAGTAGAGGACCCAAGAAGAGAAATAGGAAGAGAGGTCCATAGGTAGGAGGATGGAGTCGGAGGCAGGAGGGTCCTCAGAGGGACAGGGATACATTGATGCCACGAGGGGTGAGGCAGCCCCAACGAGCGATCAGACGGTGCTCAAGAGTGAGCCGACTGTGGTGATCAGAGGAGCATGATACTAGGCCAGTTACCAAGACATCAGTCTTACCTCGATGGCCCCTCGAGTTAAAGTGGGCTGCTACAGGAGTGTCCGCTTCTTGGGTGATGTCATTCAAGTGTTCACGGCACCTATCGCCGATTCTGCGACCAGACTGACCGATGTAGGTCAACTTGCATCGCTTACAGATGATGGCATAAATGATGTTCCGCGATGTGCAAGTGAATCCCTCTCTGATCTCGAAAGGACCATTAGGGAAGAGGACAGTGTCGGTCTGGAGAACGTGGTCACAAGTTTTACATACTCTCCGGTTGCAGCGGATAGTGCCTCGATGGCTGAAGTGGTCAGCAGGAAGACGGCCCCTGACAAGAAAGTCTCGGAGGTTCCGGTCACGTCTAAAGGCCACTAGTGGTGGGTCAGGGAAGAGCAGACGAGTAGTAGGGTCAGATCGAAGAATAGGGAGGTAGCGGTGGATGGTCCTAATAGCGGCGTAGTGGTGAGGGTGATGGGTGAGAGCGAGCACTACTCTATCAGAGGGGGGATGAGTAGAGGGGGTAAGAGCAGACTGACGTGAAGTGTGGAGAACTCGACGCAGGGCAGGGAGGAGAGCTGATTCAGGATAGAGACGTCGGCGGAAGAAATCAAGCATAAGGTGGGCATTGTGAAGGAAATCTTCGTCGTCTTGGCAAAGGCGACGAAGTCTGAGAAGCTGGGAATAGGGAAGAGAGTTCTTGCAGGATGTAGGATGAGAGGAGTCGTAGCGGAGGAAACTATGGGAGTCAGTGGCCTTGTAGAAGACCGAGGTGAGAAGATGAGAGGTGCCCAAGGAGACTAGGATGTCCAGGAAAGATACGGAGGAGGTGGAGATGTGGAAGGTGATGTGGATAGAGGGGTGGAAATGTCCGACATATTCGATGAAACGGGAGATCTCATCTTCTGGAAGGTCAGACAGACCAATGCAGTCATCAATGTACCTACGATACATGAGGGGAAGAGGGCCCTGGTAGGTATGGATGATTTGGTGCTCAAGGTAACCCATGAAGAGACAAGCATAGCTAGGGCCCATTTTAGTGCCCATCGCCACACCGCTGATCTGGGTGAAGAAATTGCCATTGAACTCGAAAGAGTTGAGGTTCATGACTAATTCTGCTAGACGGAGGAGGACGCCAGTGGCGATGGAGGGTTGGATCCTACGGTCCAGGAAAAACTGAAGAGCTTGAAGGCCGTCGGAGTGGGGAATAGAAGTATACAGGGAGCAGACATCCATAACGAAGAGGCGGTAGTGACGATCAGGAAGGAGGGTGATAGAGGAAAAGATGTTAAGGGCGTCGTTAGTGTCTTTGACATACGAAGGGAGGCCCATAACTATGGGTTGAAAGACACTGTCGAGGAAGTCAGAAATGAGAACAGTAGGACATGAGATGGAAGAGACAATAGGACGTCCAGGAGAGTCAGGTTTATGTATTTTAGGCAGCATATAGAAAGAGGGTCTGCCCAAGCAGTGGTCAGGAAGGATCATGCGGGAGGAGCTAGAGGGAAGTAATCCATCCTGAATGAAACGGAGGATCGTACGACGCACCACGGCGTTATTAGAGACAGTAGTGTCGTCGGGGGTGGGGAGGTAGAAGTCGAGTCGGATAATTGTCATCAAGCCGGCCGACAAGGGCGGCTCTGTGGTGGTATGGAGGAAAGACCTTTATATCCGGGAAGGGGATAAACAATTATCCGACTCGACTTTCTACCTTTGCCAAGACGACGAAGATTTCCTTCACAATGCCCACCTTATGCTTGATTTCTTCCGCCGACGTCTCTATCCTGAATCAGCTCTCCTCCCTGCCCTGCGTCGAGTTCTCCACACTTCACGTCAGTCTGCTCTTACCCCCTCTACTCATCCCCCCTCTGATAGAGTAGTGCTCGCTCTCACCCATCACCCTCACCACTACGCCGCTATTAGGACCATCCACCGCTACCTCCCTATTCTTCGATCTGACCCTACTACTCGTCTGCTCTTCCCTGACCCACCACTAGTGGCCTTTAGACGTGACCGGAACCTCCGAGACTTTCTTGTCAGGGGCCGTCTTCCTGCTGACCACTTCAGCCATCGAGGCACTATCCGCTGCAACCGGAGAGTATGTAAAACTTGTGACCACGTTCTCCAGACCGACACTGTCCTCTTCCCTAATGGTCCTTTCGAGATCAGAGAGGGATTCACTTGCACATCGCGGAACATCATTTATGCCATCATCTGTAAGCGATGCAAGTTGACCTACATCGGTCAGTCTGGTCGCAGAATCGGCGATAGGTGCCGTGAACACTTGAATGACATCACCCAAGAAGCGGACACTCCTGTAGCAGCCCACTTTAACTCGAGGGGCCATCGAGGTAAGACTGATGTCTTGGTAACTGGCCTAGTATCATGCTCCTCTGATCACCACAGTCGGCTCACTCTTGAGCACCGTCTGATCGCTCGTTGGGGCTGCCTCACCCCTCGTGGCATCAATGTATCCCTGTCCCTCTGAGGACCCTCCTGCCTCCGACTCCATCCTCCTACCTATGGACCTCTCTTCCTATTTCTCTTCTTGGGTCCTCTACTCCTCGTCCATCCCTGCTTTTCATATCCTCTTTGAGTAACCCCCATCTTGCCTTCTTCCTCCTAAACCCCCCCCCCCCTCTCCCTACACCTTTTTCTCTTCTGACTATCTTCATGTCCTTTACCTCTTTATCACTATATCACCTCTCCACCTGGACTGTACGTACGATCTCTCTGCCCACCTCTATTGTCCCTCGTCCTTCCTACCACCCCTCTGCTGATCTACTCCTAGCTCACCCCTCTCCTCTCTATTAACTTGTAGTCACTACTCATCTATAAATACTATTCCAGTATCCCCCTTATCCTGATGCCCACTTTCATTCCCCCCTTTGTTCTATCATTTCCCTACTTCTTTACCTCCTATGGTTCATACCTCTTGCACACCATCCCCTATTGCTCCACTTCTTCCAGACTTTCTCTTTTTCCATTCACTTCTGACCTACCGCCTCTCCCCCTATCCAGTTTTCACATACCTGCTTCTTATCCCTCCTCTCCATACCTCCTCCTCCAATACTTCCCTACCTCCCGATAGACTAACTTCCTCCGGACCACCCCTCTATCGCCCTTCTCATTATACCGGCTTTATTATTCTTCCTCACCGTATCTCTTCCTCCAGTATCCAATCCTTCCTTTCGTTGACCTACCTCTCAACTCGTTCAGTTCGAGGCCATCCATTCTGTAGAGTCCATCTCTCTCACCCACTGCCTAGTTTACTACTTTGTCGTGTCATTCTATTTCTTTCTCTTAACCTCTCGCGTGATCTCTCACTTCCATTGTTGAGTGATTTATATGTATTGCTTGTTGTGTCCCAGGAGTATCCTCGTCTATGCCCCCTTTCCCCCCCCCCTTTTTGGTTTTCCCGAAATTTGATCCTTTTTGCCCTCTTTACTGACCTGTCTTTGTCACGTGTTGCTTTCTATACACGTTCTCTGCGCTTTTAGTCATTTAGTCATTCCGACTGGTTTCAGCACGGATTACAGTTTTCCTGCTCCCTGCTCTGAGCTCAGCTAAGTACAATTTATTATACATTTTTCTCTCTCTTTTTCTATTTTATATATTTTGACGCCCATCATACCTCTCATCATGTAAAATTCATTTCTCTCTTTTCTTATTTTTGCATCCTACTTTCCTCGCCCTCCACTTTATCATCTAACATGTAGTAATTGTGCTTCACCGCTTGTTGTCGTTGTCCATGTATTCTGAAGAAGGCCACAGGCCGAAACGTCAGTATTGTGTTGTGTTCTTTATTTGTAAAGCTGTCACCATACCTTGGAGTGTTTAGCACACCCCACCATTGGCTCCCTGATTTTCTTGTCTGTTGTCCTATTGTCCATGATTCACATCTATATGTTAAGACTGGCTCTACGTTACCTTTAATAACTCTTTTTCTTGTTTCTATTGTCTAAATAAATTGCATAGTATCTTCTTTTTTTTTAAAAAACCGCTTTTGCCTGAGCCATTCTGCATCTCACCTCTTTTGTACATCTTCTGTCTGAGGTTAAAAAAGTTCCCACATATTTAAATTCATTTACATATTTTAATATTTTTCCACTTGTCTTTATTTTGCACTGTGGTGATGTCTTTTACTTTGTTGTTACTATTACTTCTATATTTTTGCTATTATTGCTGAGTCCTTTATTTTTGCTTTTTTCGCTATAATGTCCAACATTTCTTTTAACTCATTTTCACTCTTAGCGATTAAGACTGTGTCAACAGCTTACCATAGCTTATTTATATTCTCCATCTTCTTCTACCTTTGGTTAGCTCATAGTGGAGCATGTTGCGTTAGTGGGGTAGAGTTCTGCCCCACCAAAGGAGGAGTAAGACGTCTCCTTTTCCTCCACTAGTCTTCGGGACACTCTTGGGCAAAGTGGAGCTCCCGTTTAGCTCCCCTATAAGGGTTATGTGAAGCCATTGGAGCAGGTGGTGGATGGTGTTGTGGGAGCAGCTATGGTCCCCACACCGCGATCGAAGGCAGCGGATCTCATGTATAGAGACAATGGCTGCGACTAGTACAGTCACTGCCAAGAAGGAAAGGAATGGCAAACTGCCTTCTTTTATTGCCTAGACTAATCATGACAATTTTTACAACCAATTACAACAACTTATAAACAAAATACCCAAACACGATCTTTTAATTGTAATGGGAGATTTCAACGCCAAAGTGGGAAAAGACAACGTAGGAGTGGAACATGTAATGGAGAGAGAAGGATGTGCTACAACAAGTCAGAATGGAGAAAGATTAATAGAATTATGTTTAATAGAAAATTTAGTTATAGGAGGGACATTATTTCCATACAAAAATATTCACAAAACAACATGGATATCTCCTGATGACAGAACATCAAATCAAATTGACCACCTATGTATTAAACAACAATTCAGATCATCATTAATAGATGTAAGAGCATACAGAGGTGCTGATGTTAATAATGATGTGACCACAACCTGTGCATTGGGAAAATAAGATTAACATTTAAAAGCCAACAGAAGAGGTCAATTACACATAAAATTGATTGTCATAAATTTAAAGATGAAGCCATAAAGGAAAAGTTTAACATAGAACTAAGTAATTGTTATACAGCACTCTGTGAAATAGACTTAGATATCAATGAAATGTGGGACTCACAGAGCAAAATACTAATGACAGCAACAGAAGCAAGTGCCGGACTGAAGAAAATGGAAAAACGAGTTTGGATCTCAGACAACACATGGAAATACATCAAAGAAAGAAGAGAAGCGAAGAGAGCCATGCTTAGGAACACATTGACAAGCAAAAACATTTTGTACTTAACTTCATCGACTTCAAAAAAGCAGTTGATAGTATTCATATAGATTCTTTGTGGAAAATTCTGAAGCAATATGGCTTATCATAAAAAATCATAAATATTATCAAAGACATGTATGATGGTTACACATGTGCAGTTCGAACAGAGGAAGGAATGAGCGAATGTTTCCTAATAGAAACTGGGGTTAAACAGGGATGTATTTTATCGCCCTTGTTATTTGGAATTGTTATGGACTTCATAATGAAGAAATGCTGCACTGGTAATAAAGACATCGAATGGATACAAGGAGACCATTTGGAGGACCTCGACTTTGCTGATGACATAGTTCTCATCAGCAGTCAGATAAAAACGATGCAGAAAAACACAAATTAACTATCATCACTAGCCAGCAAAATTGGGCTTGAGATCAATCATGAAAAGACTAAAGTCATGAAAAGTTTAATTCCAACAGATGACAAAATATACGTGGAAAACAAACCAGCAGAAGAGATCGATCACTTTATCTATCTTGGAAGTCACATTGATCGAGAAGGGGATACACGTAAAGAAATTATAATCGGAATAGCTAAAGCAGCAATGTCTTTCAGAAGCCTTGAAAAGTTGTGGAAATCAAAACTCATCAGGACAAACACAAAACTTAGACTATTCAAATCAAATGTACTATAAACCCTTACGCATGCGCGCGAAAGCTGGAAAACAACAAGAGATATAGAAACAAAATTGAACGCATTCGAAAATAAATGTCTAAGGAAAATACTTGGTATAGCGTGGAACGAATTCAAAACAAACGAGGAAATTAGAGAAATCGCCAATCAACCACTAATATCTTCAGTAATAAAGAAAAGACGATTGTCATATGTTGGACATGTGATGAGAAGAGATAATAACCGAATAGCAAATCAAGCCCTCATGTGGGAAACAACAGGTAAGAGAAAAAGAGGAAGACCCAGGGAGACATTGAGAAGAACATTGATGAGAGAGGCAAGAGCAGCAGGATTCGGCTCCCTCAATGAGATAGAGCAGCTTGCACAGAACAGAGACAAATGGCGAGATTTGATAAAATATCTTTAAAAGAAAACTGCTAGAACAAAAATTCAGATAGGAGAAAGAGTATCTTGGTCTACGCCCTATGGGCCGTCTACGGCTCGAAAGGTCAATAGATAGATAGAATCATGACAAATCACAAATGTATATCTACAGCTAACGACGTTAACGGGGACTCCACAGCCACCTCGTCCTGTAGGGAGTATCATGTGCTACAGGTGACACCCGATCGTCATCAAGCTACTGTATGCAGGATCAAAAATAAAGAGACACTAGCAATAGGACTTGGAGCATTAGATCAACATCCAGGTTTGTAAAATAGAAAACATCAGCCAAGAATTGGAGAGAATACAATTGAACATCGTGGGAGTATGTGAAATGAGATGGAAAGGAGCAGGATTATTACAACGTGACAGCGGAAATTTAATTTACTCTGGGGGAACCACACACGAAAGAGGTGTAGGCATCATGTTAGATAGAGAAAAAAAAATGTGAAATGATTTTGGCCAGTATCAGATATAATTCTGCTAGTAAAATTGAGAGGTTTACAAATGGATATCAACATAATTCAAGCTCATGCACCAACAAGTGATAGCGAAGAAGAGGACATTGACACTTTTTACAATGAGATAGAGATTACCATGGAACAAAGTAAATCCCAAGAAATAACTGTTATATTAAGGGATTTCAATGAAAAGGTAGGAACAGCTAAAGTGCATAATGTGACTGGGAGGGGGGCATGCCCCTGGAGAGACGAATGACAGAGGGGATAGATTGATAGGTTGGGCAAAGACACATGAAAGGATTATAGGCAACACCTGGTTCAAACAGCACCCTAGGTGACTATGGACATGGCAAAGCCCAGACAAAAAGTGCACAAATTGATTTTATACTGGTACAGATAAGACTCAGGAATGGCTAACATCTGTTAAAACAAGGCCATGAGCAGATTGCAATAGTGACCATATACCGGTAGTTGGAAAGATAAGAATAAAACTGCGGAAGACACACCCATCCCCAAGCAATATAAAATCAGTACTAGATATATAGGGTGTCTCTTTAATGACTGTGCATTTTTTGTTGTTGAAATAATTACGCACCTAAATTTTATCTATGTATGACGTAATAGTTCAAGCACCATTTACGTGTTCATTTAAACATCACTGCTACATGATAGATCTGGCTTACAATGGTGTTAACGATTGAAGAAATAGTATTTATAGTGGAGCATGTGTTCCGTAACGGCGGCAAGTATTCGAATGGGGTTGTTGAACAATTTGTGAATAGATTTCCTGATACACCAGTGCCTCATCGAAATACTGTGAGTAATTTAATAATCAAATTTCAAAATACCGGTAGTGTACATGATGTTAGCCGTCCTGGTAGACCATCTGTTCTTGAAGTAACATCTCTCAACATCCAGGGACAGCATTCTAATGAGTCCTGGCAATTCAATAAGAAAGCTGGCTCAACAAGTACACAAATCAAGCAGTACTTTTCATAGAGTTCTGAAAAAAAAAATTAAAGTTACATCCGTACAAATTTTCCGTCGTTCCTCAATTAAAAGAATTAGATCATCAATCCAGAATTAATTATTGTATGTGGTTTGAGAATTTTCTAGCCCAAGAAGGTGAGGAAATCCTTGATTTCACTTTCTTCACAAATGAAGCATGGTTCCATTTGTCTGGGTACGTGAATAGGCAGAATGATCGTCTTTGGAGTGATGAAAATCCACATGCATTGCACCCAGTGCCTCTCCACGATCAGAAAGTAGGAGTGTGGTGTGCAATGAGTCGTCAGCGGATAATAGGCCCAATTTTCTCCTATGACACAATAAATTCAGAAAGATACAGAATTAACATACTGGAGCGATTCGTAACCCAACTTTCTGAGCCAGAAATTGAAAATGCTTGGTTTCAACATGATGGCGCAACTGCTCACACTGCTATAAAATCACTGGAATTTTTATATGAAATTTTTGCTAATCGTATAATCTCTCGCGGAATTTGGCCTGCACGGTCTCCTGATCTTACTCCCATGGACTACTATCTCTGGGGTGAACTGAAAGGAAAAGTGTACGAAAACAATCCCCACACACTCGATGAGCTGCAGGTTTCAATCGCCAACAACATTAATAATGTTATACAGCCCATACTGCGTAAGGTTTTTGACAATATGAAAAAACGTATCAACATTTGCCAACTAAAACGTGGTGGATATTTCGAATACCTTTTGTGAATAGTGATGTTATATGTTTAACTTTACCGAAAAAGGAACAAGCTACAGCAGTACATGATGTGTGATTTACATAAATAAATTGGAACAACTAGATTTTCAAATAATGCACAGTCATTAAAGAAACACCCACCGATCTGGAAGACCTTCAATTTCACAAGACCAAATTATGGAACTCCAAGACAGAATTACAATGAGTCCAAATGCATCTTTAAACCACTTGTCTCAACAGGTGCAAATATCTAAGAGTTCTGCTCACAAGGTTTTAAGAAGTGAACTACACTATCGTCCATACAAATTAACTGAAGTGTCTCAACTCCAAGACAGAGATTATGAATCCCGTTTAAACTACTGCATGTGGTTTCAGCATTTTATTTATGAAAATGGCGCTGCCATCCTTGACGTCACTTTTTTCACTGATGAGGCCTGGTTTCATTTATCCGGTTATGTGAACAGTCAGAACAATCGGCTGTGGAGCAGTGAACACCCCCATGAATTTCAAGTGCCGCTTTACTATCAAAAAGTCGGAGTGTGGTGCGCTATAAGTCGTATGCGGATAATAGGACCTATTTTATTTTATGAAACAATAAATGCAGAACGTTACCGTACTTTAATTCTGGAACCGTTCATAGCACACCTTACAGAACGGGAAATTATGGAATCCTGGTTTCAGCAGGATGGGGCAACAGCACACACAGCCACAACAACACTCAATTATTTAGAAAGCATATTTGCAAATCGCATTATTTCACGTGGAATCTGGCCTGCTCGTTCACCAGATCTAACACCCCCAGATTATTATCTGTGGGGGGCATTGAAGGGGAAAGTTTATGAAAATAATCCGCAGACAATTAATGACCTAAAGACTGAAATAGTAGACAAGATTAAACAAATATCACCAGACATTATTCTGAAGGTTTTCGCAAATATGGAAAGACGAATCACGACATGTCTTGAGGCCCGTGGTGGACATTTTCAACAAAAGCTTTAGGCACAACTTTATTGTGTTAATACCAACATTACCCATTATAAGCTCGCCGATAGCAGTCAAGTATAGTTGAATATTTTACAATTTGTGTGACGCATTAGTTAACCGCATTTCTGGTGACGTTTTTCTTCCGAGAGTAGAAATTCACTGCACTGCGACTTTAAAAACACCCTGTACTTAGAGTAGTTAAACAGATGAACGATAAGTATTGCACGATAGTACAAAATAGATATAACGCTATTGAGAAAATACAGGACATCGAGGACCAGTGTGAAATGCTCAAACAATCGATTCAATAAAAATCGAAAGAATTTATACCAGTGACCAAAAGAATCAACAAAAAGAAATGGATGACAGAAGAACTATTACAACTAATTGATGAAAGAAGAAACATAACAATGAAGAACTGACATACAAAATATTGTACAAAGAGATCCAAAACAAATGCAGAGAAGTAAAGGAAGGATGGTTAAAACAGAAATGTGAAGACATGGAAAAACAACACAAGAAAGACTCAACATTTACGCACAATCAGTTAAATGAATTAACATGAAGAAAAGAAATCTAAGTTTCAGGATGTGTAAAGTCAAAGGAATGAAATATAATAATGGGACTGAAGAAGACAATAGAAAGATGGACATACTATATCAGTCAACTCTATTATGATGAAAGTCCAGAGTTAAACAATTCTAACAAAGGCACGGCACCACCAATTATCCAGAGTGAAGTGGAGGACACAATTCAGCATATGAAAAAGAGGCAAAGCTCCAGGTTCCGACAATATAACAATCGAAGAGATAAATGCATTAAGAGAGCTGGAAGTACAAGTCATAACAAAACTACGCAATGACATATATAACACTGGACACATATCCGAAGATCGACTAAAATATATCTTTGTAGCCATACCGTAGAAGTCAGGCGCCACTGATTGTGAAGACAATCGCATTATTAGTCTCATGAGCCATATGACGAAAATATTACTAAGAATGATAATGAGACGTGTAAGGAACAAAATAAAACCAGAAATAAGTGAGGAACAATGTGGAGCTGTGGAACAAAAAGGCACCAATAATGTAATATACATCTTAAGAACATTGATAGAAAGACCTATAGAGGTAAAGAAAAATCTATATATGTGCTTTATAGGCTATACAAAATCATTTGACAACGTACAGCATGAGGAAATAATCAATATGCTGAAGAAATTAAAGATTGATGGCAAGGATATGCGAATCATAAAAAATATGTACTGGCAACAAACAGCAGCTATACGAATTAACAACCAAGCAGTACTATTTCAACTTATAAAACAAGGAGTTAGACAAGGATGTGTTCTGTCGCCGGATTTGTTTTCACTTTACAGCGAACATATTATGAGGTCAATAGTAAACAAAAAAAGGAATTGAAGTCAACGGTCACAACATAAATAATTTGCGATATGCGGATGACACAGTCTTAATAGCAGAGACATATAATGAACATACCATTATCAAACATTAAGTTTAAGTTCTACAGAGAAACAAATCATTAAAATAGATTTGACACGATAAAAATGAGATTGGATATGACAGGCAACAACAACATTAAATAGTGTGGAAATTAAATAAGAGTTGAATTTATGTTGGTAATGGATTGTATAAGGAAACAGAGGATTAGATAAAGGTAAAGTACGAGTCTTGAACCGGCGTCTTAGCACGCACGCAAGTTTCCACCCAAAAGTGCTCGGCCGCCAGTCAAGAAATCTTCGGATATTTCTGTATAGTGTCGCCTCAAGCATTGAAACTCACGATGCGAGGCAACATTCCTCACCTTCCCAGGGTAATACCCTGGTTCCCATTTCTGCCAACGGCTGGGTCGACCGTGGGGGTATTTTTTTTTTTTTTCAGCCACGAGTACAATTCGCACTGCTCCCAGCGGGAATCGAACACGGATTGTCCGAACGTCCGTAGTCCAGTCGGGAGTGGATTAGATAAACTGAACATGTGTTACATCACTAGACATCATGCTGCAATATGAGGACCAAAAAAACAAAATACGAGAAAATAGAACTTGATGTTGAATTTTCTAGCTAATGAAATATTAAACGCAATAATTGACACTCTATGAAACATAACACAAAGCACTGAAAAATACTCGATGTTCTATCAGTAAGCAAGACAACTATAACAAACAAAAAAGTCAGAAGAGAAAAGTCAATCAGAATATATATCCAAGAAATGTGTTTCTTTAATTTAAATTGTACATTTATAACTCAAGAATTTAAAATTTGAGATCGAGGTAAGTAAAATAAAACAGAAAATGTTGACGTAATTAAATTGTTTTGAACTCATTTTTGTTTTAACCACTAACTGCGCAATTGGTATTGAGTTTTTGAGTTGTTAGCGCGCCATAATCATTGCACTCCCAAAATGACCACAGGTGTTCAGATCCAACTCCGCAGCAAGCCTCGAAGTGCCCAGCGACTGACGACTCCAATTCTGTATTGCTTAATTAGTTTTCTTACACGCATGTAAGTTTCTCGTTTCTGGTTGTGCCTATCTTAATCCACATCTCTTTCATCCGAAGGAGGGGCGTAGACTCATGGTTGTCGAAGTCCTGTGTTCTTCCCACTTCCCGGAGGGCATTGATGATGTCCGCCCGATCTATTTGTTGACCGCCCTCAACAATATCGCAGCTAGCCAGCCTGTAACAATTGGTATATAGATATTGGACAAAACTGCAGACAGCATTTGGCTCATAACTCGATCTGATGTTCTATTTACAAAGTATTTTTGTTGCGTGGATACAACTGAAAGCTATCGGGGGTTGTTTGCATCCATTGTTATTCTAAAAGACGATCCTCCTTCCACGGCTAGCGTGTCTCAAACCCCAGGGAGGACGTTGTTGAGACCACTGCTCGTCGGTGGTTACTCTGACGATCTCATTTAAAACAATTGTATCGAATAACGTTGCGGCATGTCGTCGTTATTGAAACTTATGTAAACAAATATCTGCTAGTATCTTAGTGTACGACTTTTCCCTTGACACTTTAAATGCCCCTCTATATTTGGAGATCACTTCATATCTGAAGTCTTTGTACATTGAACACTTAATAATTGTTTAGTCTTGTTCACATATAAAAGATAAAAAAACCATTAATATGTCTTACCATTACTCATTCCATAACTCTGGAATCGTTGGGACATCGCTGATAATATTCACCCAACTTTCTCCATTTATATATGATATATATATCTTAAGTCATTCATCAGAATCTTACAAGGTTGAGACCTGTCCTTTCGTTGATGTTATATTGTTATTTATTTGTGTCTACCTGCAATCCGCAGTTGTTCAGGTAATTGAGTTATTTAGTTATTTGCGGGTCACTGTCATTGCACTGCAAACAATACACGATAATGTGCCCCTGAATAACGTAGGTACCGGTACCTACTCCTCGCCAGCTTTAATATTGGTATGCCCATAGACCTGGTTGATGACAGCTTTTGATCGATTATTTCTTTTTAGCCTGACGCGTTTCGCTGTGTTCAGCTCATGATGCAATGTATGCTCTTTATCTGCACTTATCTTCAGCTATTCTCGAGCCCTCCAGATCTTGATCCTGCCATCCATGGTTGGAAATTCAAGAATTACCTCATTGCTACACAGGGAGTGTCCCTCGTACGACCCACGATACTGCACATAGTTGCATTATGTATTTTCTCCAGTCTGTCCATTTGCGTTATACTGACAGTAGGAATTGCCACAACGTACTCGATTGGAGCGAGGACTAGTCCGTGAAACAGAAGTGTAAGTAGCCTCTGCTCGATGTTGACAGCTGTCCTGATCTTCAAAGAGGCTAATCTGTTGGGGGGTTTTCTTATTACACGGTCCATAAAACGAGGCTGCGATCAAACCTAACTCCTATGTAACTTAACTGAGGCAAGATGCTGGACTCGAGACAGAGAGGTTGTGGTTCAAATCCTGGCTGCATTGATTGGGATATTTATTTATAATTTATCTCTGCTGCAACCACCCCTGGTCTCATCAGCGATGCCCGCTTGAAACGTCAATTACTCATCGACGGAAAAAATATGAGTACTTCCAAAGTCGGAGTTATCTGCTTGTGCGGCGAAGGACCCCTGTGCACACGGCTGACAGAGGAAAAAAAACGGATTAACGCGTAAAATTCAGTTCCTAGTCTCTATGGACTTTGTCAGAAGTAATGCTGGCGAACGAAAAAAAAAAAAAAAAAAAAACCTAACTCTGGGGCACGTCATCATATTATCCCAGGTCACCTCGCGGCTACCATTTGTACCACCGTTGTTTCCGTGTTATCGATGTGGTTGTTAAGGGGCAACCATACAACTGATGGTTTATAAGGATTAACCAAGGCGCCTGGTACTCCACACCAGGAAGAGATACGATCGAGTTCGCTTTTCGTCGTGGAGGTGATTTCCCTTCTGTCTCTTCCCTGTAAATATACCATAGTGTCATCTGCAAAGGTCATAGTTCTTCTCCTCCTTTCATCTGATGTTCCTTGATCGTTATTGTGTACACGTTAAATAGAACTGGGGACAATGGTGAACCGTGTGGCAGCTCCGGACAGATGTATGTTGGTTTGTATGACCAAATTCTACGAGTATCACCTTCCTCCAAAACAGTGCTGCAACGATCCATCTAACGAGGAGGGGTTCACTGCCGGTTTGCGGAGCCTGCGTACGATGCATTCGAATGGTACCCTGTTGTATGCATCCTCCAGATCTATAGCAGCAGCACATGTTTCCTATTGTCAGTGGAATCCTTCGAAGACGTCATAGCGTTTAGGGTTAACCCTTGTTATGTTCAACCATTAGACGTTCTTGCTTTTCTTAAATAGGTTGGGGATATTTCAGGTTCGTTTGTGTAGACAACCATACAATAAGTCAATCTTTGGTTTGAAGTGAGGCTTATTATATTTTGATGAATATGGAATTGGGTGAGCTTTTGTTTAGAGTAAATACTTTTTTTTTTTAATTGAATGTATTTGCTTAATAAAGTGACATCCTTTTTATGTCACTAAAAATAATCACTGACCTAAAAAAACACAGCATAAAGAAACTGACATAAAACTAACCTAAAATACACATCATGGTTTCTAAAGAAGGGAACAAAAGTATGAAGATTATTATTAAGATCGTCAATACAGTTATTCACAACATTTATTTCATCATAAATTGGTGAAACTAAACTGGAAAACAATTAAAAACTAAGTTAGTAGTACACATTAACAAACGTACACAATTGACAAGTTATAGTGAAGTTGCTCGCTATGTTATGCAAACGCATTGTCAACAACATATCTAATGTTATAATGCAAGGATACCGTAATTCATTCGAAAACAAATTAAAGAAATCATATTATGTGCTATATAGATATATATATATATATATATTATATATATATATATATTCACAAAGGTTAACAAAAATATTATTGCTAATTAAATATAATATATTCTTGCTTCTGCACCTGCACACGCGTACACAAATACAAATATCCTATGAGTGAAAGAAACATGAGGGTTAGGAAAACATCTGCACAAGTTATCAATCATATTATTGAGTTATTGAGTTATTTCATATTATATTTTGCAGGAAGACAATTTCTCTTGCTACTGAAGAGGAAATGCTTATTACATGACCCATATATAATTTCGCTTCTCATTGTTTGTTTTTGGTTTGGTAACATATAAAACAATTTGAGCCAATTCACAT
This sequence comes from Megaustenia siamemsis, assembly GCA_032433765.1. Lineage (NCBI taxonomy): Eukaryota > Metazoa > Mollusca > Gastropoda > Stylommatophora > Ariophantidae > Megaustenia > Megaustenia siamemsis. Next base: position 68,368,976 of record JAVIAB010000101.1, read on the forward strand.
GTAGTTGGGACAACCGTGGGGCAATCATTTTCTTTACGAACTCAAACAGTGGGGCAGTAATAGTTGTATCTGTACAAGCACCTTCCTTTATGAGATACTTAGTGAACTAAAACTGTCAAACTTATTAGGCCGTGCCAGAGCTGTATACAATGATGCTTTTTTTAACGTTCTTGAAATAACGTAAAAGCATTAAATTTCGAAAATGAAGTTATAAAATAATGTTTCCCAACAATTATTGGTTCTCCTACGTGATTTATATTTCGAAATTATTTGACCAGACCTATTATTTCCTCCCGCATACTTTTTACAATATCTGACAACAACTGGCAGGTCAACATTTTCTTTTTTCAAAGATACTATTACATGTTATTCTCCTTATGCATGACGTTTTATAATTTAAAGATTTGAGCATAGTGGTAATCCTATTTACATTTGTATTATCCTTCCACTGAATACTATCTATATTGTCTCTGCTAACCTATCACATCTGACACCTTTTATTTCTTCCTGGTACCTCATATATCTGCTGGAGACCACTATACTTTGATAAAATGGTGGGACTTTCTTTAAATGAATTTAGAAATGAATGAAAAGAAGTATAATAGTTACACATAACGATTCTAAATCTCTGACAGAAGCTGTTTTTACATAATGTCATAACAATGTTCGATCTAAAACCTTGTGTTGAGGAACAGAATCATTCCCGGAGTATTCCTCAAAGTAAAATGTATATCCTGTTACTGCACCTATGATCTGCTGCTAGCCACAATTTCAATCTCTATTTTGTTGGTTTATCCGCGATGTACTATCTTAATGTCCTTCAGCAAGAGAGTGAAACTTATGGAGTCACATGACAAGTGGTTGAATGTTGAGAGCTCTTTTCATAAACAAATAAATAAGCATGTGTTTTATACTAGATCATTATTTTTTTGGTAACAAAAGCTACACAGTACATTTATTAGATAACAAACGCGTTGTGGGCAATATATAAATATATAAGTGAAAACTTCTTAAACATATATTGTAGTATTACATTGCCTGGTTTACCATCGATATCGCTGTTTTAATATCAAAAACAGACTTCATTATTAGATGCTAACATTTCCATAACAACTGTTGTAGTGAAAACAAAATAAAAAATCCACACATATAATGTTTTTTTTCAGTTATTAGATATTAATGTTATAGCAATAGAAGCACATAACAAAGGACATAAACTGCTTGTATAAACATAACAAGCAAAAAGAAACTTGCTTCCATTTGAGACACATATACTCGCAGAGTCGACTAGCATCGCTACGAGTATTCGGTTTGTCAAATAAGGTTCAATACCTTCATCATCCTCTGTTAATTCCCCATATGTAATGTATCATCACTTTCGGTAGTTAAATCCAAATTATGGATGGAGTCTCTTTGTTTCCCTCTATCTCTTCGTCCTTAAATGTTTCCAGTTGTTACAATATATTCCAGCTGTTCCCTTCTCATTACATGGTCAAAAAATGATGATTGTTTCTACCTAACATTGGAAATTAGCTCTCTTTTTGCTTTGGCCCCTTCCATAATGTTTTCATTACTCTTCTAGCTGTCGATGGTACTATCAACATTCTTCTGTGAAACCATATTTCTACAGCCTCCAGTGATTTTCTTGTCTGTTGTCATATTGTCCATGATTCACATTCAAATGTTAAAACTGGTTCTACATAACATTTAAGAACTCTTTTTCTTTTTTCTTTTTTCTATTGTCAAAAGTGGATCGCATAGTATCTTCCTCATTTTTTGGAAAGTTGCTTTTACCTAAGCCATTCTGCATCTCGCCTCTGTTATACATCTTCCGTCTGAGGTTAACAAAGTTCCCAAATATTTACATTCATTTACCTGTTTTAATATTGTTCCACTTGTCTTTATTTTGTACTGAGGTGATGCCTTTCTCTTTGTTGTTACCATTACTTCTGTCTTTTTGCTATTAAGGCTGAGTCCTTTATTTTTGCTTTCTTATAGGCTTACAAAACGTTATCAGGAGATTTAAAAAAAAACATTAGTGATACTCACTTAAATGGAAACTGACGCAGAGTCGCTGTACCTTTCTGATCAGTGTTTCAGTTTCAGTCTACAAGATGTAAAACTTGGAGCGAATTTTACTGTTACTATTTCGCCAAATGAACAGCCAATTCAACTTTTTGAACATTTTCTACACAACGGAACAATGTCTATTTTTAAGTCGAAGAGACGTTTACCATATTGGCAAAATTGGTAAACGTTTGTGTCCCTAATGTATTTTAACAAATCCGGGACAAAAGCTAAAAAATCTGCCAAAATCGGGACAAATTCGGGACAGTAACAATTCTGGGACAATTCTGGAGGTTAAAAAACAGTAAAAAATCGGGACTGTCCCAGAAAAATCGGGACATCTGGTCACCTTAGATAAGAACAGTACGATAAGACACAATAAATATCATATTATTGAGAAATTACATAACATCGAGGAGCAGTGGTAAATGCTCAAATTGATTCAACAAACATCAAAGAAGTAATACCAGTGACAAAAATATATACACGAAGAAATGGATGAAAGAAGAAATACTGCAACTAATAGACAAAAGGCGAAAACATAAGAAATAAGAACGAATATGCAGAATATAGCACACAAAGATATAAAAAATAAACAATTGTAGAGAAGCAACTGAATGATGGTAAACGCGTGTTGTGACACAATGGAGAAAACAACAAAATAAAGACTCAAAATGTATGCACAATAGGTTAAATGAATAAACAGGGAGAAAATAAGTCAAAGTTTGAGAATGTGGGACATTCTTCCTCTTTTACTACCTTTTTAGCTCCCAGTGGAGCATAGGTCCACTTTCCAAGTCGTTCTGTTTTTTGTCCTTCTTTTAAGATCATTCCATGTCTTCCCCATCATCTTCATCTCTGCTTATATCTGTCTTCTCCAAGAATTCCTTGGTCTTCCTCTTTGTCTTTTCCCCTGGGGATTCCAAAAAAAGGCCTGTTGTGTAATACTCTCAGTTGGCTTCCGTAGTGTGTGTCCTATCCAGCGCCATCGTCTTCGCTGTATCTCTTTATCCACTGGTGTTTGACTGATACATTTCCATAATTCTATATTAGTGATTTTGTCCTGCCATTTCCATCCTTTTATTCTGCGTAAGCATCAATTAATGAAAGTCTGTATCTTCGTAATTGTCAATTTTGCTGTTCCCCATGTTTCACAGCCATATAATAGGACCAACTTAACATTTGAGTTGAAACTTTTTATTTTTGTATTTAACCTAATTTCTTTGGATTTCCATATGTTTCCCAGTGCAATAAAAGCTCCTCTCGCTTTCGATATCCTTATTTTGGTATCATTTTCTGTTCCTACCTCTTTATCTATATTACTGCCCAGATATATGTAGGATTGTACATCTAATAGAGGTATTTCTTCTAGTTTTATTTGGTTATTGTCAACTATATTAATTCTCATAATGTTGGTCTTATCTTTATTAATCTGCAGTCCTAGCTGTTGTGATCTCTCTTCAAGTATGCAGTATTCTCATTTTATCCTGCACCTGTTGATGGCTGTATGATACGAGAGCTATGTCATCAGCAAAGTCTAATTCATCAAGTTGTTTGGTCAGTGACCATTGGATTCTTCTGTTGTTTTGAGTTATTTTCTTAATCCAATCTATGGCCAGTAAAAAGATAAATGGAGACAGAAGGCATCCCTGCCTTACTCCTGTTCTTTTTTTCAAATGGTTCTGTAAGTTTTCCTTATGCACCACACTACATTTTGTTCCTTCATACATTGTTTTTATCAGGTAAATAAACTTTATGGGGATTCCGTAACGACTCAGCAACTTTCAAAGCATTCTTCTGTCTAAACTATCAAATGCCTTTTCGTAATCTATGAATCCAATATAAAGTGGGGATTTTAGTTCTAAACTTTGTTCAACTATTACACGTAGAATAGTTATTTGATCATCTCATGATCTATTCTTCCTAAAACCTGCTTGTTCATCTCTCAAATGTTTCTCTATGGGCTCTTTTAGTCTCTCCAGATTGATTCTGCTTAATATTTTTCCTGGCATTGATAGTAGCATAAATCACCTATAATTGGTGCACTCCTGTAAACTTCCTTTCTTTTTTAGTTTGATCATACTACCTTCTTTCCAGTCTTTAGGTATTTCTTCCCTCCTCCGAATTTAATCTAATAGATTATATAGTCTCTCTCTCTCTCTCTCTCTCTCTCTGCGATCAGGACCCAATCAGAGTAGGATTCCAGCTCCTCACATGAACTCAGCTGTCAGGTTAGGTGTGTTACAAACAGACCATCCACTCTGATTGGTATATATATAGTATATACCAAGATATAGTATCTTGGTAGAGGTGTTAATATCTGTTTTGATGGCTTCCGAATTAATTTCATCTGGTCCTGTGGCTTTACCATTTTTTAATAGTTTGATGGCTTTCATTATTTCTTCTTTGCTTGGTTTTCCCACAGTTAACGTGCAACTCTTCTTCTGCTGGTAGCATATCTGGAGGATTATTTGAGCCGGGTCTATTCAAAAGTGCTCTTTCCATCTCTCCATTTGCTCCCTTATATTACTAAGCAGATTTCCTTTCTTATCTTTAATAAAGGCATTGATCTGTTTGTATTGTTCACTTAATTTTTTTGTTCTATTGTACAGTTCTTTCATATTCCATTTATTTGCTGCTTCTTCTTTCTCTTTAGCTAGTTCATCTATATATTTCGTCTTATCCCTTTTAACGCATCTTCTCACTTCTTTGCTCACCTCTGTGCAAGCGTCCTGTGTCTTGGCTTCATTACTTCTGGTTTTGCTTTTATTTAAGTCTGCTTTCTTATTCTTTCTTTCTATAATTTTCTCCAGGGTCTCTGCTGTCATCCTGGCCTTATTCTGGCGTTCTCTTCTCCCTAGAGTTTCTTCGCATGTCTCTTTCCATATATATTTTACCTGTTTCCAATGATCTTCTATATTTATTGTATTTTCTAGTTGTTGGAACACTTGGTATTTGTTTGATATTGTGACTGCAAATTTATCTTTAATTCCTTGTTCTTTAAAAAACCCTACATTGAAATACTTTCTACCCTTATTTGTTGTAGTATACCTTTTTTGGCTATCAGAAGATGATGATTCGAAGCTACATCTGCCCCTCTATATACTTTTACATCATGTAAGGATGACTTAAACTTATTATTAATACATATGTGATCAATTTGATTTTCCGTTCTATGATATGGTGACACACATATAGCTTTATGTATTCTTTTATGTTGGAATATTGTTCCTCCTAGGCTCACTTGATTAAAGGCGCAGAAATTCACAAATATTTCTCCATTCTCATTTATATATCCAAGTCCATGTTTTCCCATAATCTTTTCGAAGCCTCTGTTGTCTGATCCTGCTTTAGCATTTAGGTCTCCCATGAAGATTATAATATCTTTGGCACGTCTTGCATCCATCTGACATTGTAGCTGTTTATAGAAATCATTTTTAACTAAATCATCCTTATCGTTGGTTGGTGCATAGCATTGGATAATGTGTAATTTTATTTTGTTTTTGGTTGTTTTAAATGTTGCTCTCATTAGTCTTGGTCCTACTGCTTCCCATTATATTAGTGTCCTCTGTACATTCCCTGATAGCATTATAGCTACCCCTTCACTATGTTGTGCCCCGATGATAAAATCATCTCTCCTATATTTAGTTTTATTTTACTCGTTCCTCGCCATCTTGTTTCACACATTCCCAGAATATCTATCTTGCAGTTTAACATTTCTGCTGCTACTGTGCAACTTTTCCTTATTCGTTTAGAGAACATACCAGCTGCCAATTCTGGAGGATTTACTGGTAGAGAAAGGGTGAGTCGGCAACCCGGACTCATTACGGCTTTCTCTTAGAAATATATAACATATTTATTTCATGATCAAAGGGACAAGAAACCAGTTATAAAATGTACATCAGGCTATAAAATCTTAAAATCTGAGGTGGTAAAAGCTATAAAAACAATGAAAAAGGGAAAAGCAGCAGGACCTGACAACATACATATAGAGATGATACAGGCACTAGAAGATTTTTGCATTGAAGTGATTACAGACAAATGCAACGACGTATACCACACAGGATATATACCAAATGAACTAAAAACATCAACTGTGCACAGAACACTTAACTCAGTAGCTCCTTCACGGGTAACATTGTCAAACTTAGATGGTAGATGCAAAACAGAGGGGAGATGCAGAATGGCTCACGCAAAAGCAGATTTCAAATGTGGAAGACTCTTTGCAATCCCTTTTTTTACAATAGAAACAAGTAAACAATTTTCTTAAATGTTTTGTAGAGCCACTCACACTATATGGGTGTGAATCATGGACAATGGCACAACAGACAAGAAATGACAGGAGGCTGTAGAAAAAATTTTGAAAATAACATGGGCAGCTATGAGGAGGAAATAAAACCTTTTGATAGAGGCAAAAAAGGGGAGCTAATTTACAATATTAGGAAGAAACAATCATACGAGTTTGGGGTCATTTAATGAGATGGGAACAGCTGGAATATAGTGTAACACCTGGAAAAAAAACAGGAAGGAAACCTGGATGGAAACAAAGATAAAATATACTAGAGAGCTAAAAAGAATGGCTTGGCAGAAAGTCAACAACAGTAATGATAATGAATTGTATAAATGGAAAATTATGCATAGACATGATCACCTAAGTCAGCAGGAACAGTATTTGATAATGTTGATGATATATATGTATATACACATGTATCTATGATATATCTAATGACCTTTCGAGCCGTAGCCGGCCCAAAGGGTGCAGACCAGGATACTCCTCTTATCTGATTTTTGCTCTAGCAGTTTTCAATTCATTTAAATATATTATATCAAATCTCGCGATTTTTCTATATGCAAGCAGCTATATCTCATTGAGAGAACCGATTCCTGCTGCCCTTGCCTCTCTCATCAATGTTCTTTTCGGTGTATATATATATATATACATATATATATATATATATATATATATATATATATATAAGTAATGTTCCGTTACCTTTGCTAGACGAAAATAAACCCCTGAGTCAATCTTTATTTTGCACATATATTTATATATATATATATATATATATATATATATATATATTTGTGAATGTGTATGTGTGTAAATTATTTACATAGTTATATGTCCTCTCTTGTAGTTGAGCACTTCAGCTTCTGTTTTCAGCATCGATGGTGTTGAATATATGTTTAGGTAAAAATAAATAATTTTTGAAACTAAAACTTGATACTTGTATACCACAGATTATCAATATGTTCAACACTAAAGTAGGGGTGAGTATAAAAATAGTGTTCATATAGATCATGTATTATAAGATACAAGGAATGACTTTGAATATTTAATTCAATTTTGATATCTGACACTTGACAGGAAGGACTCGGGTTCCTACACAAGGCGGCGATGAGTTATTATTATCATTATCATCATCATCATCATCATCTTCATCATCATCATCATGTGCCATGCCGGTTGGCATAGACGATCATGTCC
>JAVIAB010000101.1:68379030-68586530 GCA_032433765.1 Megaustenia siamemsis
ACATCATTCCCCAACCACCACCACAAACACTTACTCTCTCCCTAAATACGACCACAAAAACTCTACCTTTACCAACTACCACAACAAACACTTCCTCCCTCCCTAACACGACCACAAAAACTCTACCTTTACCAACTACCACCACAAACATTTCCTCCTTCCCCTACCACATGGACCAACATAAACACTTGCTCCCTCCCCAACCGCCACAACCATGTCCTCCCTCACAAACAACCACCACAAACACATACTCTATCCGCAATCACCTCCACAAACACTTCTTCCCTCCCCAAACACCATCACAAGCACTTCCTCCCCCAAAACACCACCACAAACACTTCCTCCCTCCCCCACCACCACCACAAACACTTCTTCACTCCCCATCCACCACTACACACACTTACTCCCTCTCAAATCACATCCACAAACATTTACTCCCTCTCAAACCACCACCACAAATACTTCTTCACTGCCCATCCACCACCAAAAACACATACTCCCTCTCCAACCACTAGCACAAACACTTATTCTATCGCGAATCACCACCACAAACATTTACTCCCTCTCCAACCACCACCACAAATACTTCTTCACTCCCCATTCACCACCACAAACACTTACTCCATCTCCAATCACCACCACAGACATTTACTCCCTCTCCAACCACCACCACAAATACTTCTTCACTCCTCATCCACAACCACAAACACTTACTCCCTCTCCAACCACCAGCACAAACACTTATTCTATCCCCAATCACCACCACCTTTATTAAAGATAAGAAAGGAAATCTGCTTAGTAATATAAGGGAACAAATGGAGAGATGGAAAGAGAACTTTGAAGAACTTTTGAATAGACCCGGCTCAAATATTCCTCCAGATATACTACCAGCAGAAGAATGGTTACACGTTAACTGTGGAAAATCAAGCAAAAAAGGAATAATGAAAGCTATCAAACAATTAAAAAATGGAATAGCCACAGGACCAGATGAAAATCCTTCGGAGGCCATCAGGGCAGATATTAACACGTCTACCAAGATGCTAAATAATGTATTAGATAAAATTCGGGAGAGGGAAGAAATACCTAAAGACTGGAAAAAAAGTTATATGATCAAACTACCAAAGAAATTAAGTTTAAATGAGTGCACAAATTATAGGGGAATTATGCTACTATCAGTGCCAAGAAAAATATTAGGCAGAATCATTCTGGAGAGACTAAAAGAGGCCATAGAGAAAGATTTGAGAGAGGAACAAGCAGGTTTTAGGAAGAACAGATCATGTCCTGATCAAATAACTACTCTAAGTATAATAGTTGCACAAAGTTTATAACTAAAATCCCCACTTTATATTGGATTCATAGATTACGAAAAGGCATTTGATAGTTTAGACAGAAGAATGCTTTGGAAGTTGCTGAGTCATTACGGAATTCCCATAAAGTTTATTCATCATCGTGTGCCTTCTCCGCAACGAAGTTTGGCTACCATGGATCGCCATTCTACTCTTTTTTCTTGCTTTGAGTCTGACATAGATTGACTTGACCATCTTTTGATGTTACTCATCCATGTTAGTTTTGGTCTGCCTCTGCCTGTTTTACCTGTTATTTTTCCTTCAAATATTACTTTTAGTAGGATGTTGTGTCTTTTAACATGACCCAAACATTTCATTTGTCTTGTCTTGATTGTATTTAGTAGTTCTCTTTTTATTTTCAGCTGTTTGAAAACTTCATCGTTTGTTATCTTTTCTTTCCATCCAATTCTACCTATTCTTCTATAGAACTACATTTCAAAGACTTCAATTTTCTGTTTTATTTTCTTGTCTAATGTCCATGTTTTTGCACCAGACAGGAATATTGAGAAGACGTAACATTTTGCCATTCTTAGTTTCAGCCCTGTCGTTGTTAGTATATTTTTCGTGGCATTAAAATTACTTTTTGCCATACCTATTCTTTTGTTTATTTCAGTTTTGCATTTTCCATTATTGGTTATAGTATGTCCCAGGTAGTTGTAGCTCTGGACTGTCTCCAGATGTATTCCCTCAACTGTGATATAATAATTGTAGGTCTTGAGAATTTTCTTTGTTTATGATCATAGTTTTAGTCTTTTTGATATTCATATCTAGTCCATATTTTTACATGTCATGTTTATTACATTAAGCAATTGTTGTAGATCTTTAGGATTTTCTGCTAGTAGAACAGTATCATCAGCATATCTTAGGTTATTGATTATCTTCCAATTAATGTTAAGGCCTGGCATCTCATTGATGTTTTTAAAGATTTGCTCAGTGTATAAATTGAACAAGCTTGGTGATAGGATGCATCCTTGTCTTACTCCTCTTTTTATGTCCATGGGTGTAGAGTTCTTCTTGTTATATTTTATTATTGCTGTTTGTTCCCAATACAAATTTACAAATTTACATATCAGTCGTATGTCTGTGTCATCCAGATTTATATCTTTTAGGCAGTCTATAAGTTGCTCATGGTGTATACTATCAAAAAGTTTATTAACCGTATAAAAACAATGTATGAAGGAACGAAATTTAGTGTTGCGCATGAAGGACAGCTTACAGAAGCATTTGAAAAAAGAACAGGAGTAAGGCAGGGATGCCTTCTGTCTCCATTTTTCTATCTACTGGCCATAGATTGGATTATGAAAATGACTCAAAACAACAGAAATGGAATCCAATGCTCACAGACCAAACAACTTGATGATTTAGACTTTGCTGATGACATAGCTCCCCTATCACACAGCCATCAATAGATGCAGGATAAAACGAGCATACTTGATGAGCGATCACAACAGATAGGACTGAAGATTAATAGAGATAAGACCAACATTATGATAATTACAACAGTTGGCAATAACCAAATAAAACTAGGAGAAATACATCTATTAGATGTACAATCTTACATATATCTGGGAAGTAATATAGATAAAGAGGGAGGAACAGAAAATTATACCACAATAAGGATATCAAAAGCAAGAGTAGCTTTCATTGCACTGGGAAACATATGGAAATCCAAAGAAATTAGGTTAAATACTAAAATAAAAATTTTCAACTCAAATGTTAAAATGTTAAAAACAACAGACAAAGAATAAGACCAAGGAATTCTCGGAGAAGACATATAGAAGCAGAGATGAAGATGATGAGGAAGACATGGAATAATCTTTAAAGTATGGCAAAAAAACAGAACGACATGGGAAATGTTTATTGAAGACCTATGCTCCACTGGGAGCCAAAAAGGTAGAAAAAAAAGAAGAATCACCACTAACAACAAAAACACTTACTCCCTCCCCAACCACCAATATCACTTCCTCCCCCCTCTAACTACCGCCACCATTTACTCCCTCCCCAACCTTCACCACAAACACGTCATCCCTCACCAACCACAACAACAACCACCCCTACCTCTTTCACCAACTACAACAATAACCACCCCTACCTTCCTCACCAACCACAACAACAACCACCCCTACCTCCCTCACCAACCACAATAACCACCCCTACCTCCCACCCCAACCACCAATATCACTTCCTCCCTCCCCAACCTTCACCACAAACACGTCCTCCCTCACCAACCACAACAACCACCACCCCTACCTCCCTCCCCAATGGCCATCACAAATACTTCCTCCATCCCCAACCACCACCAACATCGCAAACACTTCCTCTCTCTCTAAGCACCACCACAAACACTTCACCCCTCCATAACCACAAAAACTTCCTCCTTCACCAACAACCACCTACACCACTTCCTCTCTACACAAACACTACCACAAACACTTCCTCCCTCCTCAACCACCACATCCACTTCCACTCAACCGAACCACCACTACAAACGCGTCCTCCCTCCCCAACCACAACCACAACCACCACTACCTCCCTCCCCAACACCAAAAGAAACACTTCCTCCCTCCCCACCACCAACACAAACACTTCCTCCCTCCCCACCACCAATACAAACACTTCCTCCCTCCCCACCACCAACAGAAACACTTCTTTCCTCCCCAACCACCATCACGAATACTTCCTCCATCCCCAACCACCACCTACAGCGCAAACACTCTCTCTCTATAAGCACAACCACAAACACTTCCTCTTCACCTATCACCACGACCAACATAAACCCTTCCTCCCTCCCCCAACAACAACCACAACCACCACCACCTTCTACCTCCCTCCCCAACCACCAACACAAACACTTCCTCCCTCCCCACCACCAACACTAACAATTCCTCCCTCCCCAACCATCACCACAGACACTTCCTCCATCCCTAACCACCACCACCACCACTACAACCCTCCTCAACCACCACCACAAACACTTCCTCCCTCCACACCACTAACCCAAACACTTCCTCTATCCAAAACCACCACAACAAACACCTCCTCCATCCCTAACAAGCACAACAAACACTTCCTCCCTCCCCAACCACAACCACAAACAATTCCTTCCTCCTCAACCACCATCACCACAAACACTTCCTCCTTCTCTAACCAACATTACAAAAATGTCCTCCCTCACCAACCACAACCACCAGAACAAACACTTCCTCCCTCCCCGACCACCACCACAGACACTTCCTCCCCCCCACAACCACAAACACCACCATTTCCTCCCTATCCAGCAACTACAACATACAATTCCTCGCTACCCAACCACAACAACCACTTCCTCCATCCCAAAACACAAACACTTCATCCCTCCCCATCCACCACAACCACTGCTTCACTACCCATCCAACACCACATACACTTTAACTACCAAACCACCACAACCACTTCCTCCCTCCCTAACCACCACCACAAACACTTCCTCCCTCCCCAACAACCACCACAAACATGTCCTCCCTCCCCATCCATCACCAAAAACACCTACTCCCTCCCCATTCACCACCACCACAAACACTTCCTCCCTCCCTAACCACCACAACAAACATTTCCTCCTTCAGCTACCATCAGGACCAACCTACACATTAGCTCCCTACCCAACTAACACCACCACTTCTTTGCTCCCCAAACACAAGCACAAAACACATACTACCTCCCCACTACCACCACAAACACTCCTCACTCCTCAACCACCACCACAAACTCTTCATCCCTCAATAACCACAAACATTTCCTCCTTCACCAACAACCACCAACACCACTTCCTCTCTACGCAACCACAACCAGAATCACTTCATCCCTCTTCAACCACCACATCCACTTCCACCCAACCGAACCACCACCACAAACGCGTCCTCCCTCCCCAACCACAACTACAACCACCACTACCTCCCTCCCCAACACCAACAGAAACACTTCCTCCCTCCCCACCACCAACATAAACACTTCCTCCCACCCCACCACCAACACAAACACTTCCTCCCTCCCCACCACAACCTCAAACACTTCCTCCCTCCCCACCACTAACACAAACACTTCCCCCTCCCCTACCACAACCACCACTACCTCCCTCCCCAACACCAACAGAAACACTTCCTCTCTCACCACCACCAACATCGCAAACACTTCCTACCTCCCCACCACCATCACAAACACTTCCTCCCTCCCCAACACCATCACAAACACTTCCTCTCTCCCCAACCATTACCACAAACATTTCCTCCCTCCCCACCACCATCACAAACACTTCCTCCCTCCCCACCATCACCACAAATACTTCCTCCCTCCCCACAACCAACACAAACACTTCCTCCCTCCCCACCACCATCACAAACACTTCCTCCCTCCCCACCACCAACACAAACACTTCCTCCCTCCCCACCACCAACACAAACACTTCCACCCTTCCCAACACCATCACAAACACTTCCTCTCTCCCCAACCATCACCACAAATACTTCCTCCCTCCCCACCACCATCACAAACACTTCCTCCATCCCTAACCACCACCACCACCACTACCACCCTCCTCAACCATCACCACTACCACCCTCCTCAACCACCACCACAAACACTTCCTCCCTCCACACCACCATCACAAACACTTCCTCTCTCCCCAACCATCACCACAGACACTTCCTCCATCCCTAACCACCACCACCACCACTACCACCCTCCTCAACCACCACCACAAACACTTCCTCCCTCCACACCACCATCACAAACACTTCCTCTCTCCCCAACCATCACCACAGACACTTCCTCCAACCCTAACCACCACCACCACCACTACCACCCTCCTCAACCACCAACACAAACACTTAATCCCTCCCCACCACCATCACAAACACTTCCTCTCTCCCCAACCATCACCACAGACACTTCCTCCATCCCTAACCACCACCACCACCACTACCACCCTCTTCAACCACCACCACAAATACTTCCTCCCTCCACACCACTAACCCAAACACTTCCTCTATCAAAAACCACCACAACAAACACCTCCTCCCTCCCCAACAATCACCATAAACACTTCCTCCCTCCCCAACCACCACCACAAACAATATTTCTTCTCCCCAAACACCACAACCACAAATAATTCCTTCCTCCTCAACCACCATCACCAAAAACACTTCCTCCTTCTCCAACCAACATTACAAAAATGTCCTCCCTCACCAACCACTAGCACAAACACTTCCTCCCTCCCCGACAACCATCACCACCATTTCCTCCCTATCCAGCAACTACCACATACACTTCCTCCCTACCCAACCACAACAACCACTTCCTCCCACCTAAACCACCAACACTTCCTCCATCCCCATTCTCCACAACAACTGCTTCACTCCCCATCCACCACCACAAACACTTCCTAACTACCAAACCACCACAACCAGTTCCTCCCTCTCCAACCACCACCACAATCATCTCCTCCCTCCCCAACAACAACCACAAACATGTCCTCCCTCCCGAACAACCACCACGAACACTTCCTCCCTCCCCAGCAACCACCACAAAATTGTCCTCCCTCCCCAAAACCACCACAAACATGTCATCCCTCCCCAACAACCACCACAAACATGTCATCCCTCCCCAATAACCACCACGAACACATCCTCCCTCCCCAAAAACCACAACAAACATGTCCCCCTCCCCAAAAACCAAAACAAACATGTCTCCCCTCCCTAACAACCACCACAAACATGTCATCCCTCCCCAACAACCACCACAAACATGTCATCCCTCCCCAACAACCACCACAAACATGTCCTCCCTCCCCAACAACCACCACAAACATGTCCTCCCTCCCCAACAACCACCACAAACATGTCCTCCCTCCCCATCCACCACCAGAAACACCTACTCCCTCCCCATCCACCACCACCACAACCGTTTCTTCCCTCTTTAACCACCATCACAAACACTTCCTTCTTCAGCTACCATCAGGACCAACCTGCACACTTGCTCCCTCCTCAACCATCACCACCACTTCCTTCATCCCCAAACACCAGCAGAAACACATACTACCTCTCCACTACCACCACAAACACTTCCTTCTTCACCAACAACCACCAACACCACTTCCTCTCTACACAACCACAACAAGAAGCACTTTATCCCTCTTCAACCACCATATCTACTTCCACCCAACCGAACCACCACCACAAACGCGTCCTCCCTCCCCAACCACAATTACAACCACCACTACCTCCCTCCCCAACACCAACAGAAACACTTCCTCCCTCCCCACCACCAACAGAAACACTTCATCCCTCCCCACCACCAACACAAACACTTCCTCCCTCCCCACCACCACCTCAAAGACTTCCTCCCTCCCCACCACTAACACAAACACTTCCCCTCTCCCCTACCACAACCACCACTACCTCCCTCCCCAACACCAACAGAAACACTTCCTCCCTCCACACCACCATCACAAACACTTCCTCTCTCCCCAACCATCACCACAGACACTTCCTCCATCCCTAACCACCATCACTATCAACCTCCTCAACCACCAACACAAACACTTCCTCCCTCCCCACCACCATCACAAACACTTCCTCTCTCCCCAACCATCACCACAGACACTTCCTCCATCCCTAACCACCACCACCACCACTACCACCCTCCTCAACCACCACCACAAACACATCCTCCCTCCACACCACTAACCCAAACACTTCCTCTATCCAAAACCACCACAACAAACACCTCCTCCCTCCCCAACAAGCACCACAAACACTTCCTCCCTCCCCATCCACCACCACAAACAATATTTCTTCTCCCCAAACGCCACAACCACAAATAATTCCTTCCTCCTCAACCACCATCACCAAAAACACTTCCTCCTTCTCCAACCAACATTACAAAAATGTCCTCCCTCACCAACCACTAGCACAAACACTTCCTCCCTCCCAGACCACCATCACCACCATTTCCTCCCTATCCAGCAACTACCACATACACTTCCTCCCTACCCAACCACAACAACCAATTCCTCCCACCCAAACCACCAACACTTCCTCCATCCCCATTCTCCACAACAACTGCTTCACTCCCCATCCACCACCACAAACACTTCCTAACTACCAAACCACCACAACCAGTTCATCCCTCCCCAACAACCACCACAAACATGTCCTCACTCCCGAAAAAACCACCACGAACACATCCTCCCTCCCCAGCAACCACCACAAAATTGTCCTCCCTCCACAAAACCACCACAAACATGTCATCCCTCCCCAACAACCACCACAAACATGTCATCCCTCCCCAATAACCACCACGAACACATCCTCCATCCCCAAAAACCACAACAAACATGCCCTCCCTCCCCATCCACCACCAGAAACACCTACTCCCTCCCCATCCACCACCACCACAACTGTTTCTTCCCTCTTTAACCACCATCACAAACACTTCCGTCTTCAGCTACCATCAGGACCAACCTGCACACTTCCTCTCTCCCCAACCATCACCACAAACATTTCCTCCCTACCCACCACCATCACAAACACTTGCTCTCTCCCCAAACATCACCACAAATACTTCTTCCCTCCCCACCACCATCACAAACACTTCCTTCATCCCTAACAACCACCACCACCACTACCACCCTCCTCAACCATCACCACTACCACCCTCCTCAACCACCAACACAAACACTTCCTCCCTCTCCACAACCATCACAAACACTTCCTCTCTCCCCAACCATCACCACAGACACTTCCTCCATCCCTAACCACCACCACCACCACTACCACCCTCCTCAACCACCACCACAAACACTTCCTCCCTCCACACCACTAACCCAAACACTTCCTCTATCCAAAACCACCACAACAAACACCTCCTCCCTCCCCAACAAGCACCACAAACACTTCCTCCCTCCCCAATCACCACCACAAACAATATTTCTTCTCCCCAAACACCACAACCACAAATAATTGCTTCCTCCTCAACCACCATCACCAAAAACACTTCCTCCTTCTCCAACCAACATTACAAAAATGTCCTCCCTCAACAACCACTAGCACAAACACTTCCTCCCTCCCCGACCACCATCACCACCATTGCCTCCCTATCCAGCAACTGCCACATACACTTCCTCCCTACCCAACCACAACAACCACTTCCTCCCACCTAAACCACCAACACTTCCTCCATCCCCATTCTCCACAACAACTGCTTCACTCCCCATCCACCACCACAAACACTTCCTAACTACCAAACCACCACAACCAGTTCCTCCCTCTCCAACCACCACCACAAACATGTCCTCCCTCCCCAACAACAACCACAAACATGTCCTCCCTCCCCAACAACCACCACAAACACATCATCCCTCCCCAAAAACCACCACAAACATTTCCTCCCTCCCCAACAACCACCACAAACATGTCCTCCCTCCCGAACAACCACCACGAACACATCCTCCCTCCCCAACAACCACCACAAACATGTCCTCCCTCCCCAACAACCACCACAAACATGTCCTCTCTCCCCAACAACCACCACAAACATGTCATCCCTCCCCAACAACCACCATAAACATGCCCTCCCTCCCCATCCACCACCAGAAACACCTACTCCCTCCCCATCCACCACCACCACAACCGTTTCTTCCCTCTTTAACCACCATCACAAACACTTCCTTCTTCAGCTACCATCAGGACCAACGTGCACACTTGCTCCCTCCCCAACCATCACCACCACTTCCTTCCTCCCCAAACACCAGCAGAAACACATACTACCTCCTCACTACCACCACAAACACTTCCTCCTTCCTCAACAACCGCCAAAAACACTTCATCCCTCCACAACCACAAACAATTCCTCCTTCCCCAACAACCACCAACACCACTTCCTCTCTATGCAGCCACTACCACAACCACTTCTTCCCTCCCCAACCACCACAAACAGTTCCTCCCTTCCCAAGCATTACCACCATCGCTTCCTCCCTCCCCAACCACCGCAACAAATTTCTCTCTCTCGAACCGTCACCACCACTTCCTCTCTACCCAACGACCATCATAAACACGTCCTACCAACCCAACCACCACAAACACTTCCACACTTCCCAACCACCACGTATTCCCTCCACAGCCACCACCACAAACACATCATCCCTCTCCAAAAACTTCCTCCCTCCCCAACCATGACCGTAAACACTTCCTCCCTCCCAAACCACAAAAAAACACTTCCTCCCTACCCAACCACCAACACAAACACTTCCTCCCTCCCCACCACCAACACAAACACTTCCTCCCTCCCCAACCATCACCACAGACACTTCCTCCATCCCTAACCACCACCACCACCACTACCACCCTCCTCAACCTCCACCACAAACACTTCCTCCCTCCACACCACTAACCCAAACACTTCCTCCCTCCACACCACTAACCCAAACACTTCCTCTGTGCAAAATCACCACAACAAACACCTCCTCCCTCCCCAACAAGCACCAAAAACACTTCCTCCCTTCCCAACCACCACCACAACCAATATTTCTTCTCCACAAACACCACAACCACAAATAATTGCTTCCTCCTCAACCACCATCACCAAAAACACTTCCTCCTTCTCCAACCAACATTACAAAAATGTCCTCCCTCACCAACCACTAGCACAAACACTTCCTCTTTCCCCAACCACCAACACCACCATTGCCTCCCTATCCAGCAACTACCACATACACTTCCTCCATCCCCATTCACAACAACAACTGCTTCACTACCCATCCACCACCACAAACACTTTCTAACTACCAAACCACCACAACCAGTTCCTCCCTCTCTCCCCAACCACCACCACAAACATGTCCTCCCTCCCCAACAACCACCACAAACATGTCCTCCCTCCCCAACAACCACCACAAACACATCCTCACTCCACAAAAACCACCACAAACATGTCCTCCTTCCCCAACAACCACCACAAACATGTCCTCCCTCCCCAACAACCACCACGAACACATCCTCCCTCCCCAACAACCACCACAAACATGTCCTCCCTACCCAACAACCACCATAAACATGTCCTCCCTCCCCAACAACCACCACGAACACATCCTCCCTCCCCAACAACCACCATAAACATGTCCTCCCTCCCCAACAACCACCACAAACACATCCTCCCTCCCCAACAACCACCATAAACATGTCCTCCCTCCCCAACAACCAACATAAACATGCAATCCCTCCCCAACAACCACCACAAACACATCCTCCCTCCCCAACAACCACCATAAACATGTCCACCCTCCCCAACAACCAACATAAACATGCAATCCCTCCCCAACAACCACCACAAACACATCCTCCCTCCCCAACAACCACCACAAACACTTCATCCCTCCCCAAACATTTCCACACTCCCCAACCACCACCACAAACACTTCCTTCCTTCCCAACTACAACAAACACTTCTTCCCTACCCAACCACCACCACAACCAATTCCTCCCTCCCCAACCACCATCATAAACACTTCCTCCCTCCCCATCCAACACCATAAATACTTCCTCCCTCCCGAACAACCACCACCACCACAAACACTTCCCCAACCACCACCACAAACACTTCATCCCTTCCAAACTCGCACCAAAAACACTCCCTTAGTTATTATTCACATGTGAATCATGTTAGCCGTTGAACAACATCGTAACAAACAAATAATGTGTCCTAGACAACAAAGACGATGCGAGGTAGAAACGAGTGTGAGTTGTGGGAAGATTTTATCAAACACGGCTCATGATAATTGTTCCGAGTTGTTGGAGAGTATTTTAATGGCTTGTGTTTTGTTTAAACGTTTTTCCTGTTACCATCAAATAATGAAGGACATAACACCAGACCACTTTAACGAATTTCTCTTTATTAATTATTAGTATTAGCTATATATTAGGTCAGATTTCGGGAGATCCGTTCTGTTGATGGTTTAGTTTGGTCGTCTCTGACTTAACTTTCATCAACTTTTATGTTTATTAAATAAATAAATGTCACACCACTTGATGTTCGTCACCAACGTGTTCCTCACTGGCAACACGTGCTAGATCCGCTGATCTTCATTATGCCTGTTTGAAGAATTATAAAACGATTATATTCACAGAAAAACTTCATCTACTTCATGTGGGAGCAATCTATAGCTTGTTATGGTTCTTAAAACAGTTTTGTTTATTATCTGAATTGTCTACGCGTCACCAGCGGTGTAATAGTTAAGGAACTGTAATTTACATAAAACCAATAGAATGTAAATTACATAATTAAATTTAACATGCATTGTTGTTGTCTAAAGTGAATTATACTAGTCAAGTTGAAAGCAAAACCATTCGACATAGCAATAATACAGACATATGCACCTACTCAAGACTACACAGATGAACAAATAGAGGCATACTATGAAGACCTAAATAAAGTTATGAAGCAAGTGAAATCTTCAGACATCTTGATTGTAATGGGTGATATGAACGCTAAAGTAGGAAAAGGTAGATATAAGGCTATTATAGGAAATCATGGTTTAGGAAAAAGAAATGACAGAGGAGAAAGATTAATACAATTCTGTGATGAAAACAGACATTATATGTAAACAGATAATAACAGTAAATAACAACAGATAATATGTAACACCTACTTTGAGCAAAAGAAAAGGAAACTGTACAATTGGAAAAGCCCAGGAGATAAGAAGATGAATCAAATAGATTATACTAAAGGGAGGTCAAAAAGTAATGCACACCCATTTTTTTCTCGGCTAATAATAAAGATAGGAATATGAAATTTTGCACACTTGGAATATGACATGTTCCAATTATGTGTACCAAATTGCACAGCATTTTGATAAATATTACGCAATCTATGAACCGTTAAAATGGAGCTTGTCAACAATGTCCGTTACAAACAGCGAATTGTCATAGAATTTCTGGTTGCGGAAAAAGAAACTGTGGCAAACATTCATAAACGACTGTGTGCAGTGTACAAATGTTCTGCAGTCGATAGGAGCACAGTTAGTCGCTGGGTTCAGAGAATTAAAGCTGCAGAAAGTGTACGAGTGGAGCTGCATGATTTACCGCGTTCTGGACGTGTTGCCTCGGCAACCAGCACAGACATGTTAAACCGGGCTGATGCCATTATTCGTAAGGATAAGCGTATCACTAGTCAGCAATTGGCATTGCAGCTTACAGTCAGCAAGGGAAGTGCAATCGCAATTTTAAAAACTCTCGGATATTCAAAGATTTGCGCTCGATGGGTTCCTCGGTGCCTAACAAATGATCACAGAGTTCAAAGGAAAACATTCTGTTCTGAATTGTTGGAGCGTTTCGGTGTTGAAAGAGAAATGTTTTTGTCAAAAATTGTTACCGGTGACGAAACGTGGGCACATTATTATGAGCCTGAAACAAAAATGCAGTCAATGGAATGGCATCATCCGCAGTCACCAAAAAGAAAAAAATTCAAAACATCTCCATCAGCCGGAAAGGTGATGATCACTGTCTTCTGGGACATTGATGGTGTGATTCTTGTTGATGTAATGACAAGAGGTGAGACAATCAACTCGACAGCTTACATCAATACACTGACAAAACTCAAAAATCGGTTCCACAGAGTTCGGCCTAATAAACCATCTGCAGATTTGTTGCTTCAACATGACAATGCACGCCCTCACACAAGTCTGGTAACACGGGAAGCAATCAACAAATTTGGTTGGACTGTACTGCCCCATCCTCCTTACAGCCCTGATCTGGCTCCCTCAGATTTCCATCTGTTTGGACCACTCAAAAAATTCCTGCGTGGGACACACTTTGACAATAATGAGGGTGTGATCCGTGCAGTTCAAAATGGCTACGCGAGCAGGACAAAACTTGGTACAAACGAGGCATTCATGACCTAGTTTCGCGTTGGCGTAAGGCAATACGCTTGGACAGAGATTATGTTGACAAATAGGTAGTGTCAAGGTGATGTTCAGCTACAATCTGTGAAAATTTCACACATTTTGCCCCAATAGTTTCCGAGAAAAAAAATTGGTGTGCATAAAAGGTTCCATAATAGCGTAAAGAAAGCCACAACCTACCCAGGAGCAGATATTAATTCAGATCACAATCCTGTAATGATTATAATGAAAATCAAACTAAAGAGAAACAAGAAAAAGTCTATTTCATCAACAAATCAAATAGATATAACAGCTTTAAATCAAAAAGATATTAAAGATACCTATACAATACAAATAAAGAACGCATACAAGAAGCTGCTAGAAGGAGGAATTGGACAATGCAGAAGAGAAAATCCTGATGAAAAAGTAGCAATCAAATGGCAATGCATAAAGAAAAGCATACAAGAAACCTGCGACACCTTACCCAAAAGAGACAACAACAGGAAACAAAAATGGATAACTAACACCATCTTAGAAAAAATGGAAGAAAGGAGACAAGCGAAGAACACTGCCCTATACAATAAAATAAATAATGAAATACGCAAAATCTGCAAAAAGGCAAAAGAAGACTGGCTCAGCCAAAAATGTATAGAAATAGAAACTATGGAAAGCAAACAAGACCTAAGAGGAATGCACACAGAAATAAAGGTAATGACTAATAAAAATAAAATAAAACCACAGAAGGTGGATGCATTTCCACTAAAATAGGAAAAAATGCTAACATACAATAAAAATATAATAGATAGATGCCATGAATATATAACATAACATTTTCATGATCAAAGGGACAAGAAAGCAGTTAATACAATTCATATGTTAACCTACACAATCACCAACAACCATGTGAGTGCTCAGAGGCCGTAGGTTATGATTTCTGGGGCACGTCCAGCGAATAGAAGAAAACCGGATTCCTAACACTACATGGTGATCTAAGAAGAGTAATGAAAACCTTCTGAAAGAATCCAAAGCAAAAAGAGAGCTAATTTATAATATTAGGAAGAAACAATCATCCTTTTTTTGGTCATGTAATGAGAAGAGAACACCTGGAATATGTTGTAACAACTGGGAAAATTGAGGGACGAAGAGATACAGGAAATCAAAGCGAAAAAATACCAGACAGCTTAAGAGAATGGCTTGGCAGAAGGTCAACAACAGAAATGATAAATAACTGTCGAGATCGAAAACTGTGGAGAGACATGATAACCTACGCCAGCAGGTCCGGTACTTTATGATGATGATTATCAAAAATGGATTGCATAATATCTTCTTCATTTAAAAACGAATTAACACACAAGTGAGGTCATAGAGTGATGGAACTTCGCCATAAGTGAAAGCTGGAGAACAAAAAATGCATTCTTAATTGCATGTATCTTGAGATGTCAATGAGTAAATGAATATAGCATGAGCTTACTGAGAGGTCAATGTTTTTGTAGAGATAATGGGACGCGAGTGATAAATCAGTTGGTCATGAAGGGGTTCCAAGGATGTGCTCTCAGAGAGCGACATTTAAAATAGTTGAACCACCTTTGAGGACGACAATAAGCCACTTTACAGCATCACACAGAGAAATGTCTTCTCTTAAAACAAACAAAAGTAAACGTTTCATGTACATAAAAAACATGTGGGGCGTTAGACACGAAGTCTGTAGACATGTGTAAACCTGAATACAAAGTGAATGCAAGTAGGCAATGCTTACTGATATAAATTGAGCAACCAAAAAAAAAAACTCGGAATCAAACAAGCTGCTTTCCTCTAGATGATACCCGGTAATATACGAAAGTCACTAGCACATTATTAGCACATCTCATTGTTACTGACCAAGTGATACTAGGAGTACATCTCGTTGTTAACACAATTTTCTTTCTGACTTATTTATAGCAACTGAAACATTATTAAAGCTCGCAGTTCTAGAATGACAAGTTTGCTTAAATCGACAGATGACACGCTTTTTTCATCATCATCATCATCATCATCATCATCATCATCATCATCATCATCATCATCATCATCATCATCATCATCATCATCATGAGTGCCGTCTCCGCATCGAAGTTGGCTACCTTGGATCGCCATTCCGCTCTGTCTCTTGAATTGATGGTGCAAGTTGTCATAGTCTGACGTGTCCATCATTTAATGTTACTCGTCCATGTTATTCTTGGTCTGCATTTGCTTCTTTTATCTTGTATTTTCCCTTCTAAAATTATTTTTAGTAGGCTGATGTGTCTTTTAACATATCCCAATAATCTCATTTGTCTTGTTTGAATTGTGTTCAGCAGTTCATGTTTCATTTTTAGTTGATTTAAGTATTCATCGTTTGTTTTCTTTTTTTTCTATTCAATTCTTCCTATTCTTCTACAAATCACATTTAAATGTCTTCAATTGTATGTTCAGGTCTCATGTTTAATGTTCATATTTACTTTCTTTACAGAGACCTCACAGTTGTGTTAATTCATGAATATACGACATGATTTTACGATTAAAGTCACATAATGATTAAATATCTCGAGATATGTTTTCCACAAACAAAAACTAAATCATTTTTTATGTACTTCCATGAGATGTCTCTCTTATAATACTATATCAGGAACATTAGTAAACTAAAACAGAAAATATAATTTAATAGTGAAATCAAGTCTAAATAGCTAGCTGAGCATATCATCAAACCAGAAGAGAAACTCATGAATTGTTCGATCGATATGTTTATGTAAAACTGCTGACTGATTTCTGAATTCATATTACGGGAGTAATACACGCACTGTCAACAAGAGCTGTTAACAATTATAATACAAAGTTAAGTCAGAAATTACCTATAGCCTGTCGTGTCCAGAATTATTCTTAACCACAGCGCGTGATAGGAACACATGTCATCGGCCATACGCCAAACCGTCTTTTGCGGACACATGCTATCTGTATCACGGAAGTCTACCTTTTTTTCTGGACACATGACGTCGGTATCACGCCAGTCCTCCATTTCTCCAACAGAAAACATCAATCTCTGATATTTGTTTGTAGAGGCCGAGCGAATTCCTTGTTACACTTCTGGTAATTGAACCAGGACCATTCTAATCATGAAAGAAGCTCACTAACAACTCAGCCACCGAATATCCTTCTATACTATCTTACATGTAAGTGAAATAAATATATACCCGCTTATTTATTCAGAAGCATGTGTTGTCTGGGTCAGACAGTCATTATTACGACTGAACTTCTTTCTCTTCTTTTCTCTTTCACTGATACCTAAAAGGTGTCGTGGTTTATATCATTTGTCGTTCTTGTGCTGCTCGAATTGTTTGAATTAGTGATTTTCCTTTGATGTTACATGTCTCTGTCACTGCATCTGACTCAGTGTGACAGAAGCCAGTATGGCGGTTTTCACGAACATTCGATTAGAACGTTTCTTTAACATTTAAAAGATATAACTTGCTAAAAACAAAGAGAAAATAAAAAGACGACGCTATTTTGTGTCGTTCCAGAAGTCGACATCAGAGTTGCGGTTATCGCCTTAATCTCCACATTAACACAAACGATCAATATTGATAACGTCTGACTGTTTCCTATCTCCTCTATCCTCTATTACGTCAGAAAGCGCCCTCAAGTAAACCTCCACGCTACAAACGCTCAGCCTATTTACAGTATCACTTCGTAGTTATCACTTTGTGCACGTTTAATTATTATTTTTTTTTTTTGCTATTGCACAGCGTTCTATATTTCAAGTAATTGGGTCATATAATAGACGTATAATCAAATATGGCAGTATGTAAAATAATGCATGTAATAAATGACTGGACGTGGTGCTTATTGTGTTCGGTTCTGGTTCGAATCACATATTCTTGACAATATGTGCTGTGTTTCATCATACAGCCGAATGCGACTGAACAAGAGAACTGTAGTAGCAATATCTTAGAGAGTTCCGCTATTAAAAAAAAAAAGTTGTATTTTTCTTTGTTTATTTTTTTGTTTTCACAGACAAACCAAATTGAAGAAAACATGTATGTAGGCAGAAGATCGGGCCATTGCAGTAGACACCCATCACGTAGGGTCGCTTTTGGCTACATCCCTGTTCATGCATGAGTACGCGGAAATGAAAGAGCAGACAAACTGACTTGCTGCGCTATCGTCCAAGACAGACAATCAATGATTACGTCATTAATGTCCTTCGAGATGCAGGAAAGGCACATGACGTCAACAACCATGAATCCACGTCACTAACAATGCCACAGTAAAGATAAGTACATCCAGAAAATAGAGGCTTACTAGTTATATAAGACGAGTTATCAACCAACACACCGTTGGTGACGTCAGTCGCTTGACGCTGCGGGACAAGCTGAGGAGGAAACCCTAGCACCTTTCAACATGTTGTGAGTTCAGTGATGATAACTTATACACAATTCATTAAATCATTATATACTTACAGTTTTAGCCATGAGTGCAATCTGAAAGAAAGTATTTCCCCTCTTATTTTAAATCATAGTTTATGATGTTTGTACCTCGTATGTTCACATATTAATGTGTCTTTATAACAATTTATTCTGAGGCATCTATATTTACATGCTTCGCACTTTTTCACTTGTATTTATGAACACACATCTGTATAGAAGTTTGAGCTTGCCAAGACACTGGGTAGCTCATAGGTCTAATCAACATGTTCATTCTGTCCAAACTAAGTAGAAGCTACTTACAATGTTTGTGGGGAATTAAAGGGTAATGATTTAAGTAAAAAAAAAAAACACACACACGCACGTTTGTCGATAAAGAATCGGTCGATGTTAAATATCCCTTCAATTCTACATTACAAATAAGTGATATTATGCGCTTCGGATTACGTATTAAAAGTTATGTATCTGTTATGATACCAATTAGTGAAAAAAAGCAATGAATCATAAATGTTATTCTTATCAAAATATGTTATGGGACTAATATACAACTATCTTTTCACACTGATGTTTTTGACTTTATTAGTTTCTTCTACCTTTCAACTCTCTGTCGGTCATGAGTCTTAAACACTTTCAAATCTGTCTTGTTCGGTGTCATTCACCGCCCCCCCTCTCTCTCTCTCTCTCTCTCTCTCTCTCTCTCTCCTCACGTCTTCTTGTTCTCTGTTTCATCTTGTCTTTTGCTAGTTTACTTTAGCCTATCACATTGACTTCCAGAATTTCATAACAAAATTGTAATGTTCACTTCGTAAAACTCTCACGAATAATGTAGGTTTAATAGAGACACTTTTAGCATTATCAGTTAAACGAATGCATTATATTTAATATAACAACATTGTCTATAGGAATAATATAACATGCTGTTGAAAATGATATAGAAAGATATGCACGACAACAACATAACTTCAGCATCATGGAAGTAATATTTTTGTTTCTACCACGACTCTAGTCTCTAGACAATAGCAGCGCCTTTTGGAACATAGAACATGTAAAGTCTCAGTAACCACATCCTTAGAGAGTCTGACAAATGAAATAGCATTCAAATAATCAAAACCAAAATCGCTGAATACAGGAACAAATCATAGGTAGCCTAGTCTATGTCAGAAACTCATGAACTATGCTCACTGGTCACGAGAAATGAATAGACTGATCTTTCTGATTCGGCATATTAAATAAATGTCGTGATCGAAAGTTGTAGAGAGAGGTGATCACCTACGCCAGCAGGCCCGGTACTTGAAGATGATGGTTTAATAAGGGAATACCCTTGAACAAACAAAGTAACTCACATTAATGGTGTTTTATGATACACGAGTTTCAAAGATGTGTGCTGCTCTCTAGCAGCGCAATTGCGATCCCCTGGTTGTATGAACAATATAGAATTAAGAAATCAAGAGAATGTCAAATTCGCCACAGATACCTTCGGGCAAATTAGAATCAAGAAAGTTTTGCTCTAGCTTTTAAGATGGGCTTAACAGTTTCTTAAAGAGTTAGACACATATATCATTGACATAAAGCGAAACAAAACAAAAAAAATCATTGTTATCGTTAGTCGATGGTCCTGGAATCACTGCGATCGAATTAAAATCAATAATTGCTCAATCACCCGTTCCTGTGAAATCATCCAAAATAAAACGAATCTCATTGAAGTATCCAAACAAAGAAAGACAGCTGCAGTCCACTTAATAGCAGCCACATCACACGCCAAAAGACATAAGGGCAAGAGGCACCGAAAGTGACCGCAGCTGAACTGACCTTCGTAATATGATTTTGTCATATATCTATGCAATCGGAATATCGAAACACGATCTATTTGCAATTTCTGCATTTTTTGCAATTTTTTCTATGTAAAATTGTTCCTTCAGTTATTGCCCTAAATGAACATAATTATAACTGCAATGAGTTATTAGCGGGTCATCATCATTACACTCCGAACATGTCCATTAGTGCATATAATTGCATTATACTATCTTAGTTATTTGTATCATACATTTTTATTTAAAAAAACATGGTTTTACTGGCACAACTTTTACAGTGTCGTATAGCTTTTCTTTAATATGAAAACGTATTCCTATAATTCTTACAGGATTCGCAAGACAGGTCTACCGCCTATTATATCTATTTCTATATGTTTTGATAACGATATAGAACGCAATTTGTGTTATTCGTTCTTATGTTGTCATGGCAACGCGGAACTGTTTCCTAAATTGACCTACCTAATTCTCATTCACAGTGCTAGGTCGACAGTTGCCGTTGTACGTGTGTGGTTGGTTTGATCTCCATACACATTGAAGTATGTTAATTAGTAACAGCCTGAGATATTTGAACTGTATCACGGCTGTACTAAGGAATATGGTGGCTGGTTCTACACTGACACTTATCTCATTGAGCTGAAATATGATCATGTTATGCGTTCAGAAACAATTTTAGAGAAGTCGTGGCCTATGTTGCCTTCTCTGATTATCTGTCGATGGCCAGCCACAAATGTATGGCATAACTCGTTAATTCATCAAACAGTATACATCGTGTTTAAAATATCCGCTACTGAAATACAAATTGGAGGCCTCGGTAGCCTAGTTGGAAAAACAAATCTCGACTGGACTACCGACGTTCGGACAACCATGTTCGATTCCCGCTGGGAGCAATGTGAATTGTAGTAGTTGTTGGAGAAAAACATACCCCCGTGGTCGACCCAGCCGCTGACAGAAATATGTACCAGATTTATTACTCTAGGAAGGTGATGAATGCTGCCTCGCACCGCGAGTTTCGATGCTTGAAGCGACACTATACAGAAGTCTCCGAACAATTCTGGATAGGCGGCCGAGCACATATGGGTGAGAACTCGCGTGCCAAGACGCAGATTCAAGTCTTGTCTGTTTACCTTTAAAATACCCGCACTGTTTTATTGTTTTATGTTTGCAAACACATCGTCTATATAAATATATATTATTTTACGTACTTTTTCAGCGAATAAAAATATCTGCAAATGTAGAAATACGATGTTAAAATAAGTTTCACACCACACACATGCACCGCACATTCTCCTTATTGATGACCTCTGCATGTGTCAGTTCATGTGCAGCGAGAAAACAATTTCTTTCTTGTCGCTTTTGTGATGTGTGTGTGTAAATTATCTTATGATTGACATGTCACCAGGTACAGCTAGAACTTTATTCCGATACATCAACATTGTCACGTGACGTCAAAGTGAATCCCATAAATAATCTAATCACACACACACACACACACACACACACACGAATTATATAGAATATCACGTTTTATAGTACATGTTTTAAATAGAATAAGCGGAATAACAATTAAAAAAACCAATAATGCATTATTTTTTAAAGTTTCATAATTTATATACATTATATATATACATGTCAGCCGCGATAGCTCAGTGGTTAGTGAACTGGATTACAAAGGACAAGAGGTAGGGTTCGATCCTAATCGACGACTCCGGGTTCACCCAGCCTTAAATAGATACCTAATTTTTTCAGGGAAAGTAAAGCGGCACTGACGTAACACAGACCACATTACTCCAAAATTCAAGTGCTGAAGGTATGTAAAATGTGTGGTCACTAACGCCATATTCCCTATACGCCACTTGGAGTGATGGGGTTTCTCTTTACTTTTTTACTATATTTGCATATTCCGGATGTATATAGATTATTCATAAATTAACGCCATTCTAGTGTTATTAGAGAAACACATTTTTTCACAGTAAATGAAAAACGTAAATTTTTAACAACCCTTAATTTTCCTGCAAGATTGCACCGCGTGCAAACACATTCATTTATATAATTGGTTCAATCCTAGACTTGAGAAGCAACCATTGACATTGTTCGAAACAATATAAATTATGTAAATTGTTCTCGATATATTTTGTGGTAGATTACTTACTTCCATTACACGTTTGAAAGTAATCATAACCTAAAGATTTGGAAAACACGTCCATTAAAAATATATATTAATAGATATTGCATAAGTTTAAGTCTTTACTTGGATCGTTTTGAAGCGGCAGATTGTGTCATGTACCTAGGTATCGGGACTGACTGTGATAACCCAATAGCCTGCCGCTGATAAAACAAGTAGCTGTTGTTATAGGAGGCGGGTTAAGTTAGCGATTGGAGCCAGTAGTGGATGTTATAAACACTCCAAGCCATGGTTACTACCACTACTGGCTTCTTGCTACCAGCTTTACCGCAGCATTGCAATAATTTGTCTGTTTCCTACTAAGTTAGCGATTGTTTGTTTCTGTAGTTATCTAACGAAGCACGAATTAAGTAACAATCAGTCACTTCAGTAGGGTGAGCGAACCAATTATTAATCAAAACCACATTTCATCTCTTTCATCTAAGTGCTTCAGAGTTCGTGCATTGCAGGTGAGTCCATCTTTAGTGCTTTCTCTAGCCCATTGTGACGATACAGGTCACCGTTGTAGGTGCGAGGGAATAAATCTGAGCATGGAGGAATTATCCGATATTCCTTAAAGATGATTTGTCAACTAAGACTGAGACACATTAGCTCCCACAGAGTCTTACTTTCAACAGTTCGTTAACAATGTGATGATCGACATAGTCCTGACAGTGACGAAGTCAGTTGATAAAGAAGACGTTGTCTTGCAGTACCTCTGTTGGTACAAGTCCCCACTCTGATGATACAATCCTCCACTCTGACGGTACAATTCTCCACTCTGATGGTACAATCCTCCACTTTGACGGTACAATTCCCCACTCTGATGATACAATCCTCCACTCTGACGGTACAATTCACCACTCTGATGATACAATCCTCCACTCTGACGGTACAATTTTCCACTCTGTTGGTACAATTCCCCACTCTGATGATACAATCCTCCACTCTGACGGTACAATTCACCACTCTGATGATACAATCCTCCACTCTGACGGTACAATCCTCCACTCTGTTGGTACAATTCCCCACTCTGATGATACAATCCTCCACTCTGACGGTACAATTCTCCACTCTGATGGTACAATTCACCACTCTGATGGTAACATTCTCCAACCTGATGGTACAATTCTCCAATCTGATGATACAACTCTCCAGCAGAACTCAAGAAATCAAAAAGAACACTGTTAAGTCAGATTCGTCAGACCTGCCACTCGGCTCATTGCCTTTACTCATGATGAGCTCACTAACTGTCTTGTGGATGTGTCCTCTCGTGGAAAAGTGGTTGTCAATAAACCCATCAAAAAAAAAAAAAAAAGCAAGGACCAAAATATCAAAATCCACCAGTTCTTTTTTTTTTTTTCAAATTCTCTCTGATAACTTCAGCGACGATTCTAACCCAAAGCTGTACCGAACTAGGACTGATGTTAAGATCCCGAATCAGATGCACCGCAATCAATGATCCTAGGTATTACATTTTCCCAGACAAGTTTCGCTCGGTTCATGGTGTAAACACAACATATGAAATAGTAGTAATCGTCTAAACATTTTCAGCTCATTGCAATTTAGGTGACGTAAACAGGTATAGTGGAATCAATTTATTGGATGTATTCTGCTCATTATTAATCATGCTGCAACCATTTCAACGAGGGCATTATCACAGCAATGGCGATCAGTCAACATTCATCAGTTTAGAACAAGCCAGGTCTTTACGACAGAATCGGAAACGAAGTCATGAGAGTAGACGCGGACATTGAACCAATCCTAGATTACACACATCATCATCAAGTACCGGGCCTACTGCCGTATGTGATCATGTCTCTCCAAAATTTTCGATCTCGACAGTTCTTTTACATTTCTGATGTTAACCTACTGCCAAGCCATTCTCTTAAGATGTATGGTTTTTTTTTTTTTTTTTTTTCTTTTTTCCCTCTATCTCTTCGTCCCTTAATGTTTCCAGTTGCAGTTGTTACAATATATTCCAGTTGTTCAATCATGATGATTACACACAGAAACAACAACAAATAAAATGGTTTGCTCATCTGAAAACACTGTCACGCGATCCCTTACCATACAAATCATCTATTAATAGTGGAAAAAGGATAAATCAAAGAGGCAGACCCATACTATGATAGACATAGAGCCTGAAAGAAACGTTACAGTAAATGACAATAGCTGAAACTCTCATAGGGGCGAGCACTAAATATTTCTATCTCGATCGACACACAAATGGGTAAAGAAGAAACATATAACAATTGATTTAAGCTGGCATGAATGATATAGTTCACGGTTCAAGGTGATAAATAGGTAAACAGTTGAGACATGCATCTATACGTAGAAGCTGCACTAATTAAAATAACTACCGTGACTTAACAGTTAAACACCAGCTACCACATAGGAAACCTGTAAACGTTTCTACACTCTGATTATAAGAAAACATCATGTATGACATCAATATTGCTCAGTAACTGCACACACACACTGATCTGTATAAACTTTCAGTGAAATATGGACAACACAAACCTGGTAGGTGAATACATTCTACATGAACTGTCTAATACAAATATTTAGAGTAACCTGAGGGAAAAAAAGTTTTGAAGTTGATTTCTGACAAAATTGGGGGTGTCCGGTTAGCGCAATCGATAGGCGGTTGGCTTACCACGGCAACAGCCGGGGTTCGTACCCTGGCGTGGACACCTGGGTTTTACTAATTCCCTAAAAATTAGTACCTCTGAAGTCGGAGTAAATCTGCCTGCATGGCGAGGGGCATCCTGTAATGGGATAAAACAGACTTTACACGCAAAATTCAGTCCCACAAAATTGAGTGGGTGGGACTTCGTCAGAGGTTAAAGCTGACGAAAGCGAACGAACGAACCAACGACAAAATTGGGTTGTAAATGTATGTAACAGGCATGAACACGATAAGAGAGGTTAATAACCCCACACGATACTTTCATAACATCCATTTTTATATCGTCAAATATTCCAATAATTTTATAGAGCGCCACTATTTTAAATAATCTCTTATTAGCATCAATGATATCTGTAGATAATATTACTTACGTGGTCACGAATACTCAAGTACTAAAAATCAATATTTGAAATTATCATTTAGAAAACATGTTTCTCAACAAAGTTATCTATAACGATCTGTAGTAGTTAATTGTCAATCAACAATGAGGACGCCCATACACAAACACACACATGATGACATGTAGTCGCCTTCTATTCTCAAAATCTTAGACAGGTTTTTTTTATAGTAAACTATGTGTTACTCCCAGTGACGGGTACACGCGTGACGTTTTAACAATCTGTCACTCCCAGTGCCGGCTGTTTTTGTTCCATTAAAAATAGCCGGTGTTTCATATTTTAATAAATACGTATTTTTAAATTCACTAGATGACCATTCTCGCTTGCTAGTTCTAGAAAGTATGGTGTAGTGTTCATTTTGAAAATCATATTCATTTTTTAAAATAGTGAAAATGAACAGAAACTCGCCGAATTCTGATAATTTTGCGTCGATCTGTGTACAGTTTATATGTCTTTTTTCACAAAATCATGTAGTGTATGATTTGTATTATTTGATCTATGTTATTTGTCCTATGTCAATAGATAAATGGCTATGAATCCACATGGATTCTCTTTGTCTAGGGGCATAATTTAAATTTGAAGTGGATTTTCAATTTGATGATATAAGGATTTATTTAGTAGAATAACGATCGATGAAACAATGTTCTGAATGTATTTGTTTACTATTTTTAAAACCTTTTCACTGTAAACGGTAATAAATATGTTGTTTGTGCTTTTAAAGTATTGACATTAATATTAAAATATGTATATTTGGATAAATTGTTAAAAATAAGTAGATTTCCGTGTCATTTTGTTTGCTGACTAATTATATCATATTTTTAATGTTATTTTTCTAATACAAACAGATCATAATATTATAAATGAATAGAGCAGCTTTCCTTGAACATTGTGATTTATACTACTTGACGAAACAATGACAAACAGCAGATACATGGCTACATTTCATGTAACTGTTATGTGTAAACAATTGTGCTAAAATATAGGGTGACCAAAAGTGATCTGCTATGCATCTGTGTATGCGGCCACTAAGGGTTAATGAACCAATAAAAATGTATTCACAACGATTGCAAACAATTAAGAATGAAGACATGTAAAAAACGACCCAAAAAATCAAGCTTAAATTGTAACTGATGTGAATGTTATAACATTTATTTTTCTAAATGGAGCGAATTCTGGATATTTGGTTATTTTGTTATAGAAGGTCCCGGTATCACTTCAAACGAATTAAAATCCATAACTGCTCAACTGCCCGTGCCAGTTGAATCATCCGAATTACTAAATCATCTCCCAAACAAAGAAAGGTAGCTGTAGTCCCCATCATAGCAGGCTCAGCACACGCCAAAAGACATAAGGCGAAACCGCATAGAAAGGGAACACGGCCAACTGTTCCCTGCCATACGATATCAGCATTCATCGTAAACAATTGGAATATCGGAACATGATCAAAACGGATGAAATACACAGCTCACGGCGTGTATCAGAGCACTTGACTCAGTAGCTCCTGCAACAAGGCGGATTTGGAATATGAGGAAACTGCAACAAGGAACACTTTTCAGACATGGCCTTCAATGGTTCCTGCCTCCTATCCACCATATTGCCCGGAAGTTCACGTCCTCCTGTAAATGGTGTTCATCATAGTATTTAAATGTATAGCTCTTGATGATGTTAGACCATCGTGTTTGACTCCAACTTCGAACATACAAAACACAAGTTCGTCGTCAGATTATCTCCGTTGCACACCAAACAACAGATCTCAAGATATCGCATGGTCGGTCTGGGACACACGGTGAGCGATTATGATGACGTAGCACGCACAAAATGGCTGCGCCAATGGATTCATGATTACCGCAGTGAATGCAGTCTACAACGAACGAAACATGGTGCAAATTCCCCAACGAGATAAAACTTCTGCTGACTTGACGGAGCCCACCACATTAAAGCGTTGGAAATTGTAAATAACTTGCGTCAACACCATCAACGATCATTGAACAGCACTCATTGTGACGTAAAACGTAGATCAACTCTCGACGTGTTGTTCACAACACTTGATTTATCAAAACGGAGTATTGCTGTGCGTGCAACGACAATTCATTGGCGTAGAAATTTCTGCATAATATTGACTTACCTTCGTCCCGTCAAAGCTTACAGGCTGTAAAGACATAAGGATTTGTCATAAAAGTACAGACAGTCTAACCACATAGCATATCTTCTTCTCCTCATTCTGACTCAATATTATTATCTTTAGAACGCGCAATAAGTTTCTAATTCTCACTGTCAGGTTTATTTTTTGTTTTCACTGTTATTGTTATCTCATTTTTACTTGTGCGTTTTCACTAACTGCCAATTCTTTTTTCTCAGTTAATCTTCAACTTCGATTGATTTTTTTCCTGTACGTCATGTTTTATAAGGTGGTCACCTATCTTTCTCTCCTTGGAGACTGTATTTTTTATTTGTTACATGACAATTAATCGACTGTGTATCTGCTGTTATTTTTGTTTTGATACGCTTAACCCGATTATTGATATTATTAATCAATTATATCTCAATACAAAACAGTCTAAAGGCGCACAGTTCTTCCTTATATTTTAGTACTTAAAAAAATGACATACTATTATTAAAAAACGGGTCTTTAACATATACAATTAAAAAAAAAATAGTTTATTTTATGTAAAATAATTGCGGAGTTTTTAACAAAGGAGGAGTAAAGCGGCTCATTTCCTCCGCTAGTCTACGAGATACAAGGTTAAGTTTTACCCCGCTCTTGTGTGGAGCCTCGGTGGCTGATTGGTTAGTGTGCTCGCTTCCTGACCGGAAGGCTCCGGGGTTCACCCAGCCTCTAAAAATTGGTACCAGAGATTTTTCTGGGAAGTAAAGACGGCCTGGCGTTATACCGACCATATTACCCAAAAAATGTGCCGTGGTTCTTGAGAAATATGGTCACTAACACCATATTCCCCATACTCCTGGCAAGGCGTGACTGTAACCTTTATTTGTTTACACACAAACCGATCGGGAGTAGCTAACGTAAGCTTAGGTCATGGGTGGTAAATAGTTTTATGGAAGCAGCCGACAAGTAGTGCCGGTTATGGTCACCACCTTGGGATGTCAGGCAGAGGAACTCAATTGCAAACTCAATGGCTGCGAATCATATATAAAATGGAATATAAAATTATTGTGTGAACACGGGGGGGGGGGGGGGGGTTACAGAGCAAATCTTGGTGAAATAGCAGATGAAAATCACAAGTTATATTTTATTGGAGGAGACAGCAAACAAACTGTCGTCGTTCAAGTGCTTACAAAAAGTCGTTCATATTGTGCTATGTTGTCCCGCTTCCAACCAGATACAATCTTTGTGACGGTCACACTAACTAATACGATAATAAATAACTTATATGTGCATTGTACATCAGAGTACAATGATTCTTCCGTAAAATAGCTTTCATATAAAGCAAAGGCACACACAGACACAACATCAAATAGATAACTAATTTTATACAAGAAAGATGCAGTGCTAAAGTCAATAAAGGAACAAAAAGGTTGGCCTCAATCATTTGAACCATTCTGAAGCGATGACAACAATGAAAGAGAGCACGGACTCTAAGAATAAGCCAGATACAACGATCTGGAGAAGAAAACTGACATACGCGGAAAAAAAATATCAGAAATCACCCAACAATAGAAAGATATAAACAAAAACATTCATAAGCAGTATGAAAAAATCAAATTACATTAAATATAGTTGAAAAGTAAAGAAACAAGGGGTACTTTAAGACCCAAAATTTGCCTGCTGATACAAAGAAAAACTGGTTCAAAATAATACTCGAAATAAACGGACTTCTTTTCGCACACACTCACCATTGCTACACACACAAAACAGAAAACATACAAGAACATGTAGACAAATATAACACAATCGGATAATACCATTCTATGAATATCAACATAAACAGGACATAAATAATTACTGAAGATATCAAAGGAAACACAAGACACCAACATCACGATATATGGTAATATCATAAATCAAGTGAAGTCAAAGAATTAGGCAGCAGCCTGACATATAACAACATGCAAGCAACACAAACAGATTCAAGATGTACAAAGCTTGGAACATTATTGTACATGTTTTACCACTACTGTCTAGCCATAGCTATCTAAAGATGTACTAAGGCCTACCGAATGAAAGGAAAGTCATGGGAGACCTCCAACTAGCGTGACGTTTTCAGCGTTTCGGCCGCTGTTGATAGAGTGACATGAGCCCTCTATAGCTTCTATAGCTGTCAACCTACTTAGAGGGAGTAGTATAGCAGGAAGGATTTTCACGAATTTGGCCGTAAATTAACAAAGATAGATAGTAGGCGTATTTTACGCCTAATGTACATGAGAGACAGGGGAGTTAACCATGACCGCTCGTGTCGGGATGTTGACCTCTAGTACCGGTGACCCCGGAAGTGACGTGTTTATGTCTGGTGTATGCTGACTTTGGAGTTCTTGATGTACTTGATCGACAGTGATATGTTAGTATAGTATACAACATCAATTAAAAACATTAATAAAAGACAAAAATATATATTTTTATTCTTTCATTATCTCAATAGGTGTATAACATACATTGATATTATATATCATTACAAACATATTCAGTACAATGAGTAAATATATAGTACAAGGATAACATTTATGTATAGCTATGTAGTTGGATGTCTGCTTAGCGTTGTGTCATAAATGAGGCATAAGGGTGAAACTGTTAGAGATTACTGGTTAGTCTAAGCTGGTAGTGTAAAGAGTTAAATATCTAGAGGTGCAGTCGAGACGTTATCATCAGCTACCTTTCTTTTTATATAGAAATAGGAAAGAGCATTTCTTGTTTGACTGTAGGAAAATATGGAAGTATGTTGTCTAGAGTGGCATGAGGGCTGTATGGAGGTCGTCTTGTGTGTCGTGATGGATGTATGGAGGTCGTCTAGTATGTCGTGATGGGTGTATGGAAGTCATCTAGTGTGTCATGATGGGAGTATGGAGGTCGTCTAGTGTGTCATGATAGGTGTATGGAGGTCGACTAGTGTGTCATGATGATTGTGTGTATGTTGTCTAGTGTGTCATGAGGGCTGTATGGTGGTTGTCTAGAGTAGCATGAGAGCTGTATGGAGGTCGTCTTGTGTGTCGTGATGGATGTATGGAGGTCGCCTAGTGTGGTATGATGGTTGTATGGAGGTCGTCTAGTGTGTCGTCATGTATGTATTTGTCGTGACGGGTGTATGGAGGTCGTCTAATGTGTCATTATGGGTGTATGAAGGTCATCTAGTGTGTCGTGATGGGTGTATGGAGGTTGTCTAGTGTGTCTTGATGGATGTATGGAGTCGCCTAGTGTGTCGCTATGGGTGTATGGAGGTCGTCTACTGTGTCGTGAGGGGTTTATGGATGTCGTCTAGTGTGGTATGATGGGTGTATGGAGGTCGTATAGTGTGTCATGAGGGCTGTATGCCTGTCGTCTAGTGTGTCGTCATGTATGTATTTGTCGTGACGGTGTATGGATGTCGTCTAGTGTGTCATGATGGGTGTATGGAGGTCGTCTACTGTGTCGTGAGGGGTGTATGGAGGTCGTCTACTGTGTCGTGAGGGGTGTATGGAAGTCGTCTAGTGTGGTATGAGGGCTATATGACGGTCGTCTAGGGTGTCATAATGGTTATATGGAGATCGTCTAAATTGTTGTGATGTGTGTATGGAGGTCGTCTAGTGTGATATGAGGGGTGCATGGAGGTCGTCTAGTGTGATATGAGGGTTGTATACCGGTCGCCTAGTGTGGCATGAGAGCTGTATGGCGGTTGTCTAGTATATCATACTTTAATCAACCAATAAGAAAAACGAAGGAACATTACATTCAACACTACTTATCTTAACTGTATCATACCTACTTTAAACATATCAATAAAATTGAATAACCTGTTATCGTTAACCCTTAACATACTTTAAGAGAAAATACTCAAACTTACAACGTAAAATATAGTCTCAATCATCTGCACTGAATATAACCTATTATCGACATTATTAACTATTATTAACCTATTATTAACATCGACCGATATCCAGAGTACCCAATCAGAGAAGAGTATTGACATTGGAGGCGGAGCAAAGGAATGACTGACAGCTGGATTAACCAATCAGCGAAGCGCGTTAGCCCAAGCATAGGTAGTGGCTGGCGGGTCAGCGGTGGGGGAAAATGCTGGGTTGTGGGTTAGTTTAACTCAATTTGACCTCTGAGCCAATTCCAGAAGAGTTCTATGACCTCATTTTGACCGCTGAAGGCTTTAATACAAATGTTTCCCACTTCAACGAACGACATACATCATTAAAAGTGGTTACTACATCTCGTAGACTTTGGAGTTCCATATCTTTATCACTTGATCGAATGACAGACAACAGTAAAAGTGAACATTACAGGTAAGAAAACTTAGTTCCAAACCCCAAAATTTCGTGTCATACTCACAAAGTTGAACACGAACTCTACAAATTTAGTGCCAAAGTCGTAATTGTTAGACACAAAAGTCGTAAATGTTATATGCAAAGTCCAAATAAAAACTCCAAAAGACAACTAATGTAACACATAACCCCAAAATTTCGTCTCATAACCAAAAAGTTGAACTCAAAACCCTAAAAATTGAATCCCAAAGTGACACTAGTTCGACACAAAAGTCGTAAATGTTATATTCAAATACAAAAGTTTGTCAAAAAGACAACCCAAACTCAAAATAGTAGGACGCAAAGTTCAACAATTTATATGCAAAGTCCAAAAAAGTTACTCCAAAAGAAAACTAATGTAACACTTAACCCCAAAATTTCGTCTCATAACCAAAAAGTTGAACTCAAAACCCTAAAAATGTAGTTCCAAAGTGATACTAGTTCACCACAATAGTCGTAAATGTTATATTCAAATCCAAAAGTTTGTCAAAAAGACAACCCAAACTCAAAATAGTTAGACACAAAGATCAAAAATGTATATGTAAAGTCCAAAAAGTTAATCCAAAAGACAACTAATGTAACACTTAACCCCACAATTTCGTCTCATAATCAAAAAGTTGAACTCAAAACCCTAAAAATTTTGTCCCAATGTGATACTAGTTCGACACAAAAGTAGTAAATGTTATATTCAAATCTAAAGTTTGTCAAAAAGACAACCACAACTCAAAATAGTTAGACACAAAGATCAAAAATTTATATGTAAAGTCCAAAAAGTTACTCCAAAAGACAACTAAATTTTTTATTAAATTGTTTATACCTCAAACATAATATTTGACACGCCCAGGTATCAAATTTGCATGAAAAATCAACCAAAAATTAGTAGTGTGTATTCAGTGATTGATGCAACAAAGTGTGCCTTTGATGGCATCTAATTCCTTATATAAATAGTCTATACGAGTATCGAGGCACATTTTTTGGTGCCGTTTACCTTATATGAGAGTCTACATTTTTCCTTATATGAGAGTCTACCCTTCCAATCACTGAATATACACTACTCATTTTTGGTTGATTTTTCAGGCAAATTTGATACATGGGCGTGTCAAATATTATGTTTGAGGTATGCCAATAGGTTAAATTTCAATTTTTTTATCGATTTCATGGGCGTAACCGCCAAAAATAGACATGGGGGGGGGGGTGGGGGGGGGGGGGTAACAATCATAAAAGTGATTGTTAGGTAAATTTTTTTTATGGGGATGTCTAAAATAATGGTTAGAGTAATCCTAGAGGTTAAATTTACTATCTTTATCGATTTCATGGGCGTAACCACCAAAAATGGGTAAGGAGGTAACACTTTTAACAGTTGATTTTAAGTAAATTTTTGCTATAGGGATGACTAAAATAACGTTTAGAGTAAACCTAGCGTGTAAATTTACAATTGTTAACAGTTTCATGGGAGTAGCCCTCAAAAATGAGTAACGGTTAAAATCATAAAAGTTGTTTTCTATGTAAATTCTTGATACGGGGATGTCTAATATAACATCTGGGGAATGCCAATAGCTTAAATTTCAATTTTTTTATCGATTTGATGGGCGTAACCGCCAAAAATAGGCAAGAGGGGTAACAATCATTAAGTGGTTTTTTTATTTAAATATTTGCTATGGGGATGTCTAATATAAAGTTTGGGATATGCCTAGAGGTTAAATTTACGATTTTTAACTATTTCATGAGCGTAGACCTCAAAAATGGACAAGGGGGTAACAACCATAAAAGTGACTTTTAAGTACATTTTTGCTATGGGGATGTCTAATGTAAAGTTTGGAGTAACCCTAGAGTGTAAATTTACTATTTCTGACAGTTTCATGGGCGTACCCCTCATAAACGGTCAAGGGGCGTATCAGTCATAAATGTGTTTTTTAAGCAAATATTTGTCTTTAGGTGAGGTTATATCAGGGATGTAACCTACGTATTTGGTAATACTTTCGTTTAGTAGAGTTATAGCAGGGGACATAACTTTCATGCTTTGCAGTACTTTTCTTAGCAGAGTTGTGACAGGGGGTTTAACTTTCATGCTTTGTCGTACTTTTCTTACCAGAGTTATGATGGGGCGTGAACATTAACTTTAGTCTTTCAATGTGATGTTTTTAGTGTCTATGGGTTTTTCTAGGGTTATATGAATATTTTTATTAATCATTTAGACACAGTCGTAACTATCATCATGTGCCAATTTTTTTACTAAATTAGAATTATTTGTTAGGATTTTCTCAGCTGTATTAAAGTCTTTCCTTGAAAAGTGTACACTTTGTTATTGTATCATTGGTCAAAATCTATTGTTAGAAACTTAGGTCA
Source organism: Megaustenia siamemsis (assembly GCA_032433765.1). Taxonomy (NCBI): domain Eukaryota; kingdom Metazoa; phylum Mollusca; class Gastropoda; order Stylommatophora; family Ariophantidae; genus Megaustenia; species Megaustenia siamemsis. Next base: position 68,413,587 of record JAVIAB010000101.1, read on the forward strand.
AAATCAAGACATACTAGACAACCTACATTTTCAACTTTTTGCTTATGAGATGAGATTTTTGTGATTTGGGGTTAATTTTTTTTTTCTTTTGGACTTTGGGTCTAGATTTTTTTAGGGTTTTGTGTCCATATTTGTGAGTATAAGTCGAAATTTTAGAGCTTAGTCTTAAATTAATTGTATTTTGGGGTAACATTTTGGACTTTGAATATCCCTTTTTGGTCTTTCGTGTATAACTATTTTGAGTTTGGGTTGTCTTTTTGACAAACTTTTGGACTTTGTATATAACTATTTGGTCTTTCGTGTCTAACTATTTTGACTTAGGGTCTAAATTTTGTAGGGATTTGTGTCCAAGTTTGTGCGTATGAGTCGAAATTTTAGGGCTTGTTGTTACATTATTTGTCTTTTGGAGTAACATTTTAGCCTTTGAATATACCATTGTGGTCTTTCGTGTCTAACTAATTTTACTTTGGGCATAAATTTTCAGGGTTTTGAGTTCAACTTTTTGGTTATGAGACGAAATTTTGGGGTTAAGTGTTACATTAGTTTTCTTTTGGAGTAACTTTTTGGACTTTACATATACATTTTTGAGCTTTGCGTCTATTTTGAGTTTGTGTTGTCTTTTTGACAAACTTTTGGATTTGAATATAACATTTACGACTTTTGTGTCGAACTAGTATCACTTTGGGACTAAATTTTTAGGGTTTTGAGTTCAACTTTTTGGTTATGAGACGAAATTTTGCGGTTAAGTGTTACATTAGTTGTCTTTTGGAGTAACTTTTTGGACTTTGCATATACATTTTTGAGCTTTGCGTTCAACTATTTTGAGTTTGGGTTCTCTGTTTGACAAACTTTTGGATTTGAATATAACATTTACGACTTTTGTTTCGAACTAGTATCACTTTGGGACTAAATTTTTAGGGTTTTGTGTTCAACGTTTTGGTTATGAGACGAAATTTTGGGGTTAAGTGTTACATTAGTTGTCTTTTGGAGTAACTTTTTAGACTTTGCATAAAACATTTACGACATTTGTGTCTAACAATTACGACTTTGGCACTAAATTTGTAGAGTTCGTGTTCAACTTTGTGAGTATTAGCCGAAATTTTGGGGTTTGGAACTAAGTTTTCTTACCTGTAATGTTCACTTTTACTGTTGTCTGTCATTCGATCAAGTGATAAAGATATGGAACTCCAAAGTCTACGAGATGTAGTAACCACTTTTAATGATGTATGTCGTTCGTTGAAGTGGGATACATTTGTATTAAAGCCTTCAGCGGTCAAAATGACGTCATAGAACTCTTCTGGAATTGGCTAAGAGGTCAAAATGAGTTCAACTAACCCACCACTCAGCATTTTTCCCCCACCGCTGACCCGTCAGCTACTACCTACGCTTGGGCTAACGCGCTTCTCTGATTGGTTAATCCAGCTGTCAGTCATTTCTTTGCTCCACCTCCAATGTTAATACTCTTCTCTGATTGGTTAATCCAGATATTGGTCGATGTTGGCATAGTCACTCGCTGATTGGATAAAATCTGTTACCAGGATATATTTAAACTAGACGGCATTTCGTGTTATAAGTTTGGTTGACTCAAGGAAGGCGATATTATACTTCAGTCTAGTGGATAGTCTATTTTACACAGTAGGTTGGTTTGTTTTCTCTTAAAGTATGTTAAGGTTTATCGATAATAGGTTATATTCAGTGTAGATGATTGAGACTGTATTTTACGCTGTAAGTTTGAGTATTTTCTCTTAAAGTATGTTAAAGGTTAACGATAACAGGTTATTCAATTTTATTGATATGTTTAAAGTAGGTATGATGCAATTAAGATAAGTAGTGTTGAATGTAATGTTCCTTCGTTTTTCTTATTGGTTGATTAAAAAATGATATACTAGACAACCGCCATACAGCTCTCATGCCACACTAGGCGACCGGTATACAACCCTCATATCACACTAGACGACCTCCATGCACCCCTCATACCACACTAGACGACCTCCATACACCCCTCATGACACACTAGATGACATCCATACACCCATCACGACACATTAGACGACCACCACATAACCATCATGACACCCTAGATAACCGTCATACAGCCCTCATACCACACTAGACGACCTCCATACACCCCTCACGACACAGTAGACGACCTCCATACACGCATCACGACACACTAGACGACCTCCATACACCCATCATGACACACTAGACGACCTCCATACACCGTCACGACAAATACATACATGACGACACACTAGACGACAGGCATACAGCCCTCATGACACACTATACGACCTTCATACACCCCTCATACCACACTAGACGACATCCATACACCCCTTACGACACAGTAGACGACCTCCATACACCCATTACGACACACTGGACGACTCCATACATCCATCAAGACACACTAGACAACCTCCGTACACCCATCACGACACTCTAGACGACCTCCATACACCCATCATGACACATTAGACGACCTCCATACACCCGTCACGACAAATACATACATGTCAACACACTAGACGACATCCATACAACCATCATACCACACAAGGCGACCTCCATACATCCATCACGACACACAAGACGACCTCCATACAGCTCTCATGCCACACTAGGCGACCTCCATACACCCATCATGACACACTAGATGACCTCCATACACCCATCACGACATACTAGACGACCTCCATACATCCATCACGACACACAAGACGACCTCCATACAGCCCTCATGCCACTCTAGACAACATACTTCCATATTTTCCTAAGGTCAAACAAGAAATGCTCTTTCCTATTTCTATATAAAAAGAAAGGTAGCTGATGATAACGTCTCGACTGCACCTCTAGATATTTAACTCTTTACACTACCAGCTTAGACTAACCAGTAATCGCTAACAGTTTCACCCTTATGCCTCATTTATGACACAACGCTAAGCAGACATCCAACTACATAGCTATACATAAATGTTATCCTTGTACTATATATTTACTCATTGTACTGAATATGTTTGTAATGATATATAATATCAATGTATGTTATACACCTATTGAGATAATACAAGAATAAAAATATATCTTTTGTCTTGTATTTAATGTTTTTAATTGATGTTGTATACTATACTAACCTATCACTGTCGATCAAGTACATCAAGAACTCCAAAGTCAGCATACACCAGATATAAACACGTCACTTCCGGGGTCACCGGGACTAGAGGTCAACATCCCGACACGAGCGGTCATGGTTAACTCCCCCTGTCTCTCATGTACATTAGGCGTAAAATACGCCTACTATATATCTTTGTTAATTTACGGCCAAATTCGTGCCAAATTTGTCCGCTATACTACTGGAGGGTTATCTCTTTTATTTTCTGACCGCGGAACTTTGACAAATTATATATATCTATGGTCTAAAAGGAGTGCCGTTAGAAGCGAAGCGAGCTATTTAGAAGATTATCTTTGTCCAACGGTGTGCTCCCAGTGCCAGACATGAATCTTAGAATAAAAAATATTAGAAAAATAACCACTATATAAAAAAGTGTGTCAGATGCATGAACTGAAACAGCATGAGAGATACAATCAGAAATGAAGTTACGATAAAGACAAGGAACCAACCAAGATATTGAATAAACACAGCAACAACATATCAAGTGTTTTAGATCTAACACAGTAAGTTACCAAATAAACGATACGAGAACACCAGACGAACAGGCCGAACAAGGAAATGATTGATAAACGGAATACTAGAAACACTGAAAGATATAGCAGCAGAAGAGGATAATTGAAGAGCAGGAAACGACGAATCATATCTCACTTTGATGCCGAAATTTTAATGAGGAAGGAAAGAAAGAAGAGAAAATATACTCGATAAATGAATAAAATATCTCAACAAAGCGCGTGAAATTCCTAAACGATGATCATTATATACAGAGATCAAGAACCCACAAACACACACACTCACACACACACCCACACACACACACGTATATATATATATATATATATACGCAAGCACACTAAAATCTCACCCCTTTACAGATCCATGAACATAGTGTCAAATGTAAATTAAAGTATAGGAATATGTATTCCCCGTGTTTGTCATCAAGGTAGGAAGGTAATGGCTGCTGGAGTGGAAAGTACAAGTTTCAAACCCCGGGATTTTGTACAGACTACAGGAAAACAATGATAGTTACACGTGTAATACGATTGTCAATAGATTTGACCCTGAACATGTATAACCATTGTGGCTGTATACTCGGTACAGAAAGGCCGTTAAAGTAAAACACTCAGTACATGTGGTTGAAAGGCCAGGACTGTCTGAAAACAATTGCTACCGAGCCATTGCTATGTTGGAGACCGGGTTTAGGTGGCGGACCATTGTTAAAATTATGAATTACCACCACACCACTATTTTACATATGAATGACCAATATTGGGTCATTGGTAGTACCCGTAATATATTTCGGAGTGGCCATCAACGGATTATTACTCCTGCGCAAGATTGTCATGTTATGCTGAGTCACCTAAAGAATCGTTCTCTCTCGCCAAGTCAAACAGCGAGAACAACAGTGGGTAGGCGCTGGCAAGTCTCTAGAATGGCAGTCGAATGACGACTCAGAGATAGAAGCTTTACAGTAAGACGATTTATGTTGGGTCAAACATGATGCACATAGATCGTCACCACTGCCATTATGGCTGTTTGATCCTTGTTATTTATACAGCTAAGTGAAGATACGTTTTGGCTGAGTAACATTTATTGTGGATTGTATTTTGTTTGTACCGTTAAGCATCATTTGAGACATGCACACCTCATTCGTGTCAAGTAAAAAGTTACGTACATGATATGAACACATGGAGGCATGGGTGCCTTAGAACGGCAGAGCTTGATGTAGTCAGTGACCCACAGCTGATGGCTTCACCTCGATCGGTGAACCAGAACCATCCAGATCCTGCTCCACCTCTCCGTGGTACATCCAGACACAGCTAACAACTCTAGTCTGGCCAAGTGCGTAGGGATCGAGTAGGGAAGACAACCTTCTACTCAAAAATGTCGCTCTGATGTCGGATGTGTTGGGCCGAAACCCCCAATTAACACCCGTGCGCTGACTTAATTTTACCCAAAACAGCCCTGCTAGCAATATTGAAAACGTCACAAGCATTGGGTGACTACTTTCAGCGCGAGGGTGTTAGTGTAACGATAGTTGTCTCTGGTTTCTCTCTGTAAGGTTTATACTTGTATTTAGCAACATCTCCCCTGCCAAATGTGTTTTGATCTAGCTGATAAATTTCACGTCCCCTAATCTCCTTGCGGAAAAAAAATGAAACCAATTATTTGGTTTTCTGAAGACAGCTTTTCCATTGAGAATTGAGTTATTGAGTTATTTCTGGGTCATCTTCATTGCACTCTGAACATGTCCATAGGTGCTCAGATCCCCACCTCCGCAATTCCCTCAGTGTCCAACGACTGACGACTCCAGTTCTATGTTGGTTAATAAGTCTTCTTACACGGCTACTAAGTTTCTCATTTCTGGCTGTGCCCATCTTAACTCACATTTCCATCATCCGAAGAAGTGAAGTGGATCTGTGTTTGTCGAAGTCATGTGCTCTTCCCACATCTCGGAGGACATTGATGATGTCCGCCCGATTCATTGTTTGCCGGTCCTCAACGACAGCACAGCGCTAGCCAACCTGTCCGCTCTTTCATTTCCCCGTACTCCTGCATGTCCAGGGACATAGACAAAGGTGACCTTACGTATCTTGGATTTCTGCAACGACTCTACCTATTGCATGCGTACAGAGGCCGCCTCCACTTTTTTATCATGCTCATCGAATCACTCAGTATTCATGAGTGGGTGTTGTCTTGTGACTCTAACCATTTGAATACCTTGGTCACTGCCATCGCCTCCATTGTCATGCTATTCGTGGTCATGACGTATGCACCACTGTCTTCCTTGACTATTCTGCCTGCCGATCGTGCTGTAAATGCCCATGCACTTCTTTGGTGTCGTATTACAGATCCGTCTGTATAGATACTGCATCTTTCTTATTGGTGTTATCGCAGATGAGACCGTTGACCTCAGCATTAAACACGACCAGGTTCTGTTCCCTACTTTTCCTGACGAGTGTGACAATACACGAGTAAGTCCCCTTTAATGACGTAGGCACCGGTATCCACTCCTCACCAACGCTGATATTGGTATGCCCACATACCTGTTTGATGACATCTTCTGTTCGGCCCACCCATGATTTGCCTCTTTTTAGCCTGGCACCTTTCACTGTGTTGAGCACGTGGTGCAATGTATGCACTGTATCTGTACTAATCTTCAGGTATGCTCGTGCTCTGAAAATCTTGCTTCTATCAGCCATGTTTGGAAAGTCGAGAAGATACCTCATTGCTACACACGGAGTGTCTCTCGTACATCCCAGGATAATGCGCATGGATTCATTTTGTATTTTCTCCAGCCTATCAATTTGAGTCGTACTGACAGTAAGAATTGCCAGGGCATACTCGATTGGTGCGAGGACTAATCACTGGAACAAACAAGTAAGTAGCCTCTGCTCGATGTTGGCAGCTGCCATGACCTTCAAGGCAGCAAATCATTTGCGTTATTGTGTTATGGTCGACGTGGTCCCGAAAACACAGGCTGCGCTCAAAATTAACTCCGATGTATGTCATCAACTTGTCCCTGGTCACCTCATCAGCTCCCATTCGTACTACCGGTGTGGTCATATTAACGATATAATTGTTAAGGGAGAACCATGAAACTGATGTTTTATTAGGATTAACCAATGCACCTGATACACCACACCAGGAAGAGATGCGACCGAGTTCGTCTTGCATTGGGAAGGCGATTCCCCGTTTGTCTCTTCCCTGTCGAGATACCAAAATATCATCAGTAAAAGTCATAGTTATTCCCCTCCCATCCAGCTGTTGGGCCGTGATCGTTATTGTGAAAACGTTAAATTAAGAATTGCATTTAACTATCTCTTTATCCTTCATTCGCCCTCAGGAATAAGAACATACATTTCCCTGGCCATTGTACCTTGTTTATTACACTGCAGTATGTCTCTTTCATGTTATTCGCACCAATGTTATGGCTGGTAATATATGTCTATTTCTCACTAATTATATTGTTGTGTATATAAATGGAATGAAATTTAATTTCACATCGATACCTCGTATCACATGTCAAAGGAGATGAAGCTGAAAATGTTGTTGTTACTAAATAACACTGATTCCTTTATTATTGTAATGCAAGTGATCCCTTTGTAACTGAACAATCACCATCACCAAGTACCAGGCCTGCTGGCGCAGGTGATCATGAATGTCCACAACTTTCGATCTCGACAGTTATTTATCATTTCTATTGTTGACCTTCTGCCAAGCCATTCTCTTAAGCTGTTTGATATTTTTTATCGTTGCTTCCCTCCATGGCTTCGTCCCCCAATTTCCCCAGTTGTTACAATATATCCCAGTTGTTCTCTTCTCATTACATGGCCAAAAAATGATGATTGTTTTCTTCCTAATATTCGAAATTAGCTCTCTTTGTACTTTGGCCTCCTTCAAAACGTTTTCATTACTCTTCTTAGCGGTCCTTGATATTCTCAAAATTCTTCCGTAAAACCACATTTCTACAGACTCAGTGATTTTCTTGTCTGTTGTCCTATTGTTCATGATACACATCCATATGTTAAGACTGGCTCTACATAACATTTATGAACTCGTTTTCTTGTTTTGTGGCGATTCATGATTGTACAAAGTAGTTACGACGGTTGCTTTCTGTTGCATTCCGTCTCTTTGTTTACGGTTGGCTCCGCTAGCTTTTGACTAAAACGTGTCATCCACAAGGCAGTGGGGTTGTTTTATTTCGGAGTACCATCCCTTAGCCTTTTACTTTTACTGAACAATACAGTTCTCTTAATTTAGTGTGTACTTGTTGTGTGCCTCACTTCATTCATATCGTGTTATATTGCTCAAACAAACAATCTTGTTCCTTTCTTGTGCATTCTGACAGACCGTTGTTGATATTTCTCTTGCTGTGTTCATTCGTTCGTTTATGTTCATCGATGACTAAAGGATCACATCTCTTCGTCATCCGCCCCTTGAAAGGAGGTTACGTGGGCGTGTCTGCGTCGTGTTCTGGCTTGTAGTAAAACTGTGATATTTGCGCTTTTCGGCCCAACACATCCGACTTCAGCTCGACATTTTTGAGTAGAATGTTGTCTTCCCTCCTTGATTCCTACTCACTTGGCCAAAATAGACTTGTTAGCTGTTTCTGGAGGTACCACGGAGAGGTGGAGCAGGTCTGGATTGTTCAGATTCACCGATCGCGGCGCAAACCATCAGCTGTGGGTCACTGACTACATCAAGCTCTGCCGTTCTAAGGCACCCATGCCTCCATGTGTTCATATCATGTACATAACTTTTTACTTGACACGAATGAGGTGTGCATGTGCCAAATGATGCTTAACTGTTAAAAATAAAACAATCAACAATATATGTTACTCAGCCAAAACGTATCTTCATCCAGTTGTATAAATAGCAATGAACTAACATCCGTCAAAACAAAAAGTAGTATAACATGTAACGTCTGAAAAGTATCATCAGCGTGTGCCATGCCGGTTACCGTTGGCGATTATGACCTTCCACAATCTTCTGTCAACAGTGCATCTTATCAATATTGATGTTGACAGTTCTCCAAACCACGACACCAAGCTGTCCAGTCTTTTCTCTCTTTGTCGTCCACGATCTCTTTTTTGCTTTTATGTTGCCTATTTTAACCACGTATTTCAAGTTTCTTTTTTCATGATGTGCCCGAAAAATGTTGATTGTTCATTCTGATGTTTTCAGGAGCTCACTTTTTGTGTTGGCCATTTTGAGCATTTCCTCATTGGTCTTTTTAGTTGTCCGGGGAACTTTCAACATTCTTCTGAAAAAAATCTCATTTATGTGACATCTAATCGTCTTTCCATGCGTTTGTTCAATGTACATGATTCGCTTCCATATGTCACAATCGGTTCTTTATACTATAAATCGGAAACAGGTAAAAGATATATGGAAAGAGACATCCGAAGAAACACTAGGGGAAAGAAAACGCCAGAATAAGGTATGGATGACAGCAGAGACTCTAGACAAAATTAAAGAAAGAAAGAATCAGAAAGAAGACATAAATTTAAAAAAAAAACGAAAAGTAATAAAGCCAAGACACATGAAGCTTACACAGAGGTGAACAAAGAAGTGAGAAGATGCTTTAAAAGGGATAAGAGGAAATATATAGATGAACTAGCTAAAGAGGCAGAAGAAGCAGCAAATAAATGGAATATGAAAGAACTGTACAATAGCACACAGAAATTAAGCGGAAAATAATACAAATAGATCAATGCCTTTATTAAAGATAAGAAAGGAAATCTTCTTAGTTATATAAGGGAACAAATGGAGAGATAGAAAGAGAACTTTGAAGACCCGGCTCAAATAATCCACCAGATATACACTACCAGCAGAAGAAGAGTTACACGTTAACTGGAAAACCAAGCAAAGAAGAAACAATGAAAGCCATTAAACTATTCTATCTATTGACCTTTCGAGCCGTAACCGGCCCATAGGGCGTAGACCAAGATACACCTTCTCCTATATGAATTTTTGTTCTAGCAGTTTTCTTTTAAAGATATTTTATCAAATCTCGCCATCTGTCTCTGTTCTGTGCAAGCAGTTCTATATTAAACTATTAAAAAATGGTAAATCCACAGAACCAGATGAAATTCCTTCGGAAGCCATCAAAGCAGATATTAACACCCCTACCAAGATGCTACATAATCTATTAGATAAAATTTGGGAGAGGGAAGAAATACCTAAAGACTGGAAAGAAGGTTATATGATCAAACTAAAAAAGAAAGGAAGTTTACAGGAGTGCGCACATTATAGGGGAATTATGCTACTATCAGTGCCAGGAAAAGTATTAAGCAGAATCATTCTGGAGAGACTAAAAGAGGCCATAGAGAAACATTTGAGAGATGAACAAGCAGGTTTTAGGAAGAACTGATCACGTGCTGATCAAATAACTACTCTACGTATAATAGTTGAAGAAAGTTTAGAACTAAAATCCCCACTTTATATTGGATTCATAGATTACAAAAAGGCATTCGATAGTTTAGACAGTAGAATGCTTTGGACGTTGCTGAGTCATTATGGAATCCCCATAAAGTTTATTAACCTGATAAAAACAATGTATGAAGGTACGAAATGTAGTGTGGTGCATGAAGGACAGCTTACAGAAGCATTTGAAATAAGAACAGGAGTAAGGCAGGGATGCCTTCTGTCTCCATTTCACTTTCTACTGGCTATAGATTGGATTATGAAAATAACACAAAACAACAGAAATGCAATCCAGTGGTCACTGACCAAACAACTTGATGATTTAGACTTTGCTGATGACATAGCTCTCCTATCACACAGCCATCAACAGATGCAGGTTAAAATGAGCATACTTGATGAGAGATCACACCAGCTAGGACTGAAGATTAATAGAGATAAGACCAACATTATGAGAATTAATACAGTTGGCAATAACCAAATAAAACTAGGAGAAATACCTCAATGATATGTACAATCTTACATATATCTGGGCAGTAATATAGATAAAGCGGGATGAACAGAAAACGATACCAAAATAAGGATATTAAAAGCGAGAGGAGCTTTCATTGCACTGGGAAACATAAGGAAATCCAAAGAAATTAGGTTAAATACAAAAATAAAAATTTTCAACTCAAATGTTAAAGCGGTCTTATTATATGGCTGTGAAACATGGAGAACAATACAATTGACAATCACGAAGATACAGACTTTCATTAATGGATGCTTACGCAGAATAAAAGGATGGAAATGGCAGGACAAAATCATTAACATAGAATTATGGAAATGTACCAGTTCAAATACCAGTGGATAAAGAGATACAGCGAAGACGATGGCGCTGGATAGGACACACACTACGGAAGCCAACTGAGAGTATTACACAACATGCCCTTTTCTTTAATCCCCAGGGGAAAAGACAAAGAGGAAGACCAAGGAATTCTCGGAGAAGACAGATAGAAGCAGAGATGAAAATGATGGGGAAGACATGGAATGATCTTAAAAGAATGGCAAAAAGCAGAACGACTTGGAAAGTGCTTGTCGAAGACCTATGCTCCACAGGGAGCTGAAAGGTAGAAGAGGAAGAGACTATATATTGGCACCTATGAACTACTTTTCTCATGTCTATTTATATATAAATGTTACATTAAACATTTTTCAATTTCTGAAGTGCTATTTTGCCCTGAGCTATTCTGCTTTTCATTTCTGTGGTGCATAAAAAAACTATTACATTTCACACAAAAAACGCCACTAAAGATCATTCACTTACCTCATTTAATGCATACATCCATCTAGTAAGCTTTAAATATACATATATTTAGTTTAAAAATGTATACAGTTGTAAACATATCTCACATCAATTTCTCACTCTGATCAATCTTTAAATAAACACACATGTATTAATCATCATTGGATGCTGTCTCCACATCGAAGGTTGGCTACAGTGAAGCGCCGTTTTACTATGTATGTTGTCTTGATGGTGTTCGTTGTCATAGGTTCACCTGACCATCTTTTGATGTCAGTTCACTTTGGTCTTGGTCACTGCTCGTTTATCTTGTAGCTTCTCTTACAAGATGGCTTTTGGTAAGGCTGTGTGTCTCTTCACATGTCCCACACATTTCAGATGCTTTTTAAAATATTTTTTTTAAAGTAGTTGTTGTTTCCATTCCCAGCTGGTTCAGGATTTCATTGTTATACCTCCACCCATTCTCTCCATTTCTCTATAAATCTTATTTCGAAGGCTTCGATTTTCCGCTCTGTTTCCCTATTTAATGACAATGTTTCTTTACAATATAGGAATATTGGGTAGGTGTAGCAATTTCGTATGCTGATTTTATTTGCTTTCATGTTATAGTATTTTTCAAATTGCAACAATTGCTTTCTGATAATCATATTCTTCTCATTCATCATCATCATCATCGTGTGCCTTCTCCGCAACGAAGGTTGGCTACCATGGATCGCCATTCTACTCTGTTTCTTTCTTTGATGGTGCAGGCTGTCATATATTGACCTGACCATCTTTTGATGTTACTCGTCCATGTTGGTCTGCCTCTGCCTCTTTTGCCTTGTATTTTTCCTTCCAATAATACTTTTAGTAGGCTGTTGTGTCTTTTAACATGCCCCACAAATTTCATTTGTCTTGTCTTAATTGTATTTAGTAGTTCTCTTTTTATTTTCAGTTGTTTTAAAACTTTATCGTTTGTTATCGTTTGTTTCCGTCCAATTCTACCTATCTTCTATAAATCCACATTTCAAAGGCTTCAATTTTATGTTCTGTTTTCTTGTCAAATGTCAATGTTTCTGCACCATGCAGGAATATACTTCTCATTACCAATAATAATATCTCTAAACTTGCTATATTCTTGAACTCTTTCTAAGTTCTTTCCATCTACTTCGATCTCCACTGGTATATTTTGTGTGCTACTTTTGCTTATAAATGATAAATGATAGTTATATCCAAACCATATTCGTTGCTTGTTTTGTTGATTTTCTTAACTAGTTATTCTTCCTAATGATTTTACTGCCAGTATTACGGTATTATTAATTTGTTTAAATTATTGATTATAAACCAATAAATGTTTAATATATATATATATATATATATATATATATATATATATATACATATATATATATATATATATATATATATATATATATATATACATATATTAACTCAGTGATTTAAATCTTTCTTTTCTCGTTGTTCTGACATCCTCAATCATTATTATGTGATCTTGTAAAAGAATCATCCTTGATTGTGGGTATTAGAAACATTTTTTTTTAAAATTAACCTTTAACTTTGAGTTGTTAGTTAACTGGATCACTGAGGAGAAGAGTACGGGTTCCATCCTTATCGACGGCTCTCAGGTTCACCCAGCCTTAAAGCATTTATTTTTTTCTCTTCAGGATAGAAAAGCGGCGCGACACAATACCGACAATATTACACACACAAAATAACGTGTCAAATGTTTATAAAATACGAACACTAACACCATATTAACCAATCGCCAAGTAGCGTGAAGGATATCTTCCTTTTCCCTTCTTGGTTTCCTATCCTCTTCTAGCCTATGCTTTACTGAGTGTAGAATCATGTCAGCCCTCATCCCAGGTAAACATGTCTTTATATTCATGTGTTTCTTTGCGATGATTGTATCACATCTCTTATCGTTTCTAAATGCCTTACTTATATTAAGGTTATTACCGATGTTGACATGGCTGATATATCTTCTTAAACGATATTCATTTTTATTTGCTAAGACCATTAAACTGAGGGATTTCTTTCCTGCGTGCATGTAAATATGATATACACATTATTTTTAATACAATATATAATCTACACTGCTCATGAATCTTTTTACTTACTTCTTTTATTGACTGTATAATCTAAGAAACAAAATGTCATATTGTAGTTTATACAACATGGTGTTCAACACAGCCAAATGTAAGAGCTTCAACTAAATGAGGTTGTGATGTCTCGACTGTCATACTACATAAAACTACTGATCTTTTTGTGTCCGTAGAAGAGAGTTAGCGCCCATCTATTTCTTTATTAAGACCAGATGCCATGACTATATCTAAACGTTGTTATAGGTGTGTGTAAAAAATAAACACAATATTGTATCGAGTAGCAAGACTGTTAGAGAGACGGTATTAATTAAATAAACATAACATTGTATCGAGTAGCTAGACTGTTAGAGAGACGGTATTAATTAAATAAACATAACACTGTATCGAGTAACTAGACTGTTAAAGAGACGAGATTAATTAAACACACATAACATTGTATCTAGTAGCTAGACTGTTAGAGAGACGAGATTAATTAAATAAACATAACATTGTATCGTGTAGCTAGACTTTAGAGAGACAAGATTAATTAAATAAACATAACATTGTATCGAGTAGCTAGACTATTAGAGAGACGATATTATTTGCATAAACACAGCATTGTATCGAGTAGCTAAACTATTAGATATACGATATCATTTGCATAAACACAACATTGTATCGAGTAGCTAGACAATTAGAGATACGATATCATTTGCATAAACACAACATTGTATCGAGTAGTTAGACAATTAGAGAGACGAGATCATTTGCATAAACACAACATTGTATCGAGTAGCTAGACAATTAGAGAGACGAGATCATTTGCATAAACACAACATTGTATCGAGTAGCTAGACAATTAGAGAGACGATATCATTTGCATAAACACAACATTGTATCGAGTAGCTAGACAATTAGAGATACGATATCATTTGCATAAACACAACATTGTATCGAGTAGCTAGACAATTAGAGATACGATATCATTTGCATAAACACAACATTGTATCGAGTAGCTAGACTATTAGAGATACGATATCATTTGCATAAACACAACATTGTATCGAGTAGCTAGACTATTAGAGATACGATATCATTTGCATAAACACAACATTGTATCGAGTAGATAGACTATTAGAGATACTATATCATTTGCATAAACACAACATTGTATTGAGTAGCTAGACAATTAATGAGATAACACATTGCATTGATATTATGACAGCACTTATGTAAATATGCAATTTGTTTGCACGCTTTTATAAAATGTTTTCCATGTGTTCATATAAATATGCTGGGTCACATTTCCTACCGGAATAATCTTTGATTCCATCGCTTCATCAAATTCCTAGGCACGGAGAAAGTTAAATGATAGTCAATTAATTAACATATATTTGTAAGGTAGATAAATATTGTTTCTTCAGTTGTACTATTTTTTTATTTCCATAGATATTCAATGCTTTTAAAATATAATTTCTGTTGTTGACCTTCTGCCAAGCCATTCTATTAAGCTGTTTGATATATTTTCTTTTTGCTCCCTGTATCTATACGTCCCTCAATTTGTTTATCAGTTGTTACCATATATTCCACCTGATCCCTCCTTCGCATTACATGACCATTAAATGATGATTCCTACTTCCTAATATTGAATATTAGCTTCTTCTTCGCTGTGGCCTCTTTCAGAACGTTTTCATAACATTTCTTAGCTGTCAATGTTATTCTCAATATTCTTGTGTAAAACCACATTTCTAGATCCTCCAGTGATTTCATGCAAACATATATATGTATATATATATATATATATATATATATATATGTATATATATATATATATATATATATATATATATATATATATATATATATATATATAGTAATAGTAAAGAACCCCGTCACGCCAAGTGGCGTATAGGAAATATGGTGTTAGTGACCATTATTTTCACAGACCTTCAGCACATGATTTTTTGGGGTAATGTAGTCTGTACTGCGCCCGTGCCGCTTTATTTTCCCAGAAAAAAAGCCGGTACCCATATCAGGTTGAGTGAAACGGAAGCAGTCGTTTGGGTTCGATCCCTACCTCTCGCCCTTTGTAGTCCAGATCACTAACCACTAAGCGATTGCGGCTCCCTATATATATATATATCAGTATCTATTTTGGCACTGGTAAAGCAGCTACGACTTTAGGCAAAAAAGGCATGAAACAACACGAAACTAACACTAAAAACCAAACTCTTAATATATCAAACTTGTGTGCTTAGCACACGATTATGTGGATCTGAAACCTGGACAACATACTCAAATCACGAAAAAAAGATTAAATGTCTTCCACATGCGATTTATCCGCAGAACAATGCACATCAAAAGACAGGACAAAATAACCAACTTGACTGTCTTGCAGCGTGCTAAGACCCCAACAATCATGTCGATGCTCAGATGTCGAAGACTAAGATGGCTGGAGAACGTCCAGCGAATGGAAGGATAACGCACCCCCAAGGAAATACACGGAAAAAGACATATTGACAGACCTAAAATACAATATAGAGATATATGTAAATCCTCTCTCTGAATGATTTCTTCAACTATGAACATGACTGGAAACATCTGGTAAGTGATCGCACATCATGGAGAGTATGGACAAGGAATGTTATAATATCATTTGAGACTGTGCTAAGGCAAAACAGACTCATGAAAAAGGATGGAAAACCTGTGGATCAGTGGGCCTGACATGTTCATTCTGTGGCCGCGTGTGTTTGTCAACTATTGGTAGAATTAGCCACGAGAGAAACTGTTGCACAAAAAGCAAAAGCAAAAAAAAAAAAAAAAAAAAAAAAAAAATGCACAGTAACCTACACTAGACCGTCTGACAAGTCTAAAGGGGGCATATATATTTATGTGCTAAATTTGAGTTTGAAGACGGAGACAAGAAATTAAATGTTATATTATTTCTCAATATAGGTACCGTGCGATATAAACCAATAAAACAACGATAATGACATGGAATGATATTCCAGTTATGCGATCTTTGACCATGGTGGTTATGACAACGTGCATGCAGGCATTTAGCCTACTTATTTTTAT
Source organism: Megaustenia siamemsis (assembly GCA_032433765.1). Taxonomy (NCBI): domain Eukaryota; kingdom Metazoa; phylum Mollusca; class Gastropoda; order Stylommatophora; family Ariophantidae; genus Megaustenia; species Megaustenia siamemsis. Next base: position 68,430,130 of record JAVIAB010000101.1, read on the forward strand.
CTGTGATGTTACCAGCCTTCTGTTTTATTTTGTTTCCCTAGACATTAATACTTGTTGATTATTAACAACTGTATATCAGCCACTACCGTGACTTGCTCTTTATTTGGCGATTCCTCTTTAGATAATTACTGTTATATAGAACAGATCAGAAAACGGCCAAATAACGTTCCGTCCTGATAGGTCATTCACCACGTCGACCACACTTGTTTATTGAAATGGACTTACTCAGCCGTGTACTCAATCACCGTTTATAAATTAATAGGTCGAAAACTAGAATTTTTAAGAATTATCAAGATGAAGTGGATATGAGGAGAAACATAAGAAGTAAACCCATTCAGCACACTTGGCTTAATCACAGTACGATACTTGCGTCCATTTTATAATCATTACATTATTTTTTTTTCTTTTGAAAAAGGTGGTCAACACTATGCAGTGGTGTTTTCTGCCGAGGTAACATTTTCAAAGACAGACGTGAGTGTTCACTTGTGTGTGAGTGTTATCTATCGCAGGCGGTGCACGACTGGACAATAGCAAAATGGGCAAAGTATACAGTAGTAATAGCCTCCGTCAGTCATAGCTGACAGTAGTGGCCTTCGTCAGGCATAGTTGACAGTAGTAGCCTTCGTCATTCATATTTGACAGTAGTAGCCTCCGTCAGTGATAGCTGACAGTAGTAGCCTCCGTCAGTCATAGTTGACAGTAGTAGCCTCCATCAGTCATAGCTGACAGTAGTAGCCTTTGTCAGTCATAGCTGACAGTAGTAGCCTCCGTCAGTCATAGTTGACAGTAGTAGCCTCCGTCAGTCATAGATGACAGTAGTAGCCTTCGTCATTCATATTTGACAGTAGTAGCCTCCGTCAGTCATAGTTGACAGTAGTAGCCTCCGTCAGTCATAGTTGACAGTAGTAGCCTTCGTCGTTCATATTTGACAGTAGTAGCCTCCGTCAGTCATAGCTGACAGTAGTAGCCTCCGTCAGTCATAGTTGACAGTAGTAGCCTTCGTCATTCATATTTGACAGTAGTAGCCTCCGTCAGTCATAGCTGACAGTAGTAGCCTCCGTCAGTCATAGTTGACAGTAGTAGCCTTCGTCATTCATATTTGACAGTAGTAGCCTCCGTCAGTCATAGCTGACAGTAGTAGCCTCCGTCAGACATAGTTGACAGTAGTTGCCTTCGTCAGGCATGTTGACAGCAGTAGCCTTCGTCATTCATATTTGACAGCAGTAGCTTCCGTCAGACATAGTTGACAGTAGTAGCCTCCGTCAGTCATAGTTGACTGTAGTAGCCTTCGTCATTCATATTTGACAGTAGTAGCCTCCGTCAGTCATAGCTGACAGTAGTAGCCTCCGTCAGACATAGTTGACAGTAGTTGCCTTCGTCAGGCATGTTGACAGCAGTAGCCTTCGTCATTCATATTTGACAGCAGGAGCCTTCGTCATTCATATTTGACAGCAGTAGCCTCCGTCAATCATAGCTGACAGTAGTAGCCTCTGCCATTCATAATTGAAAGTAGAAGCCTCCGCCAGTCATACCTGACAGTAATATCCTCCGTCAGTCATGCTTGACAGCAGTAGCTCCGTCAGTTATAGCTGACAGTAGTAACCTCCGTCAGTAATAATTGACAGTAGTAGCCACTGTTAATCATAGTTGACTGTAGTAGTCTCCATCGGTCATAATTGGAAGTAGTTGCCTTGTTTATTCATAGTTGACAATAGTAGCCTTTGTCAGTCATAGTTGACAGTAGTAGCCTTTGTCAGTCATAGTTGATAGTAGTAGCCTTTGTCAGTCATAGTTGACAGTAGTAGCCTTTGTCAGTCATAGTTGACAGTAGTAGCCTTTGTCAGTCATAGTTTACAGTAGTAGCCTTTGTCAGTCATAGTTGACAGTAGTAGCCTTTGTCAGTCATAGTTGACAGTAGTAGCCTTTGTCAGTCATAGTTGACAGTAGTAGCCTTTGTCAGTCATAGTTGATAGTAGTAGCCTTTGTCAGTCATAGTTGACAGTAGTAGCCTTTGTCAGTCATAGTTGACAATAGTAGCCTTTGTCAGTCATAGTTGATAGTAGTAGCCTCCATAAGTCAGAAATGACAGTAGAAGCCTCCTTGAAACATAGTTGACAGTAGTAGATTTTCTCAATCATAGATGACATTAATATCCTCCGTCAGTCATAGTTGAAAGTTGTAGTCTTTGTCAGTCATAGTTGACAGTAGTAGCCTCCATAAGTTATAATTAACAGTAGAGTAGTTGCTTTTGTCAGTCATAGTTGACAGTAGTAGCTTCCATAAGTCATAATTAACAGTAGAGTAGTTGCCTTTTTCAGTCATATTTGACAGTAGTAGCCTCCATACGTCATAATTGACAATAGTTGCCTTCGTCAGTCATAGTTGACTACGTTTTTGCAACGCCCCGAGGAAAAATGTTCTTTTTTTTCAAGGCGAATTCTCTTTCCTTGTCTATGAATCTATCCACTTATTTCTAGAGTTCTAACTTTAGGGTGCGTGCGTTTCCAAAGATTGCGATCTGCAACTATATTTTTCCAGGCTGCAGAGTTTATATTACCAAAGTGGCGAAGATTGAGTATCCTCTCCCGGATGTGAACTTTGTCAGAAAAAGAAAATTTGTTGCTGTAGTTGGTGCTAGACCAACATGTTTTTTTCTCTCCATCCAGCCGAGCGATCCAAAGGTCTGGCAGGCCCAGAACAATTTGGCTAAACTGAGTAGCAGGAGTTGCCAGAGCAATGTTTAAATCAACACTGAACTGCTTCAGGGACTCCATCTCCGAACTTTTCATCAGCGTTTATTCATGAAGCCTATTCTATGAACGGGTAGACCAGCTAGGCTGTTGAGGTTTATAGTTGGAGTTGACCTTCTGGAAGGATTGCCATTTTTAAGCTAACCGGTCATATTACCCCAGAGAGGGAAGGAAAGAGGGGGGAGGGGTGTTGTTGATGGCGCTTCCGTCTCACTGATGGTTACTTCCAAGGCATGTGGGGCGTTTTATAGAATTAGCTTAAAAGATTACAAATAATTTTTTTTTGAAAGGTCAAATTATGCGTCAAGAGTAAAAGAAGAGAAACCATGTAAAACATAATTTTTAAAAAGTAATGGTAAAGACCTAAATTAAACAATATAACTATACATCAATATAAGAACAACAATATTACACTTTTCAACAGGGGTAACACACTACGAGCACACATCGCGGTACAAATAAAATAGTTGTAGATCACAACATTACACAAGTAAAACAAAAACAAATTCACATCACTTTAAAATCATATGGTCTCAAATCTCCATATTTGTTAACATTGTTAATATTCTACCACAAAATCATATTTACTTACAAACGTCCCAGTTTGAAGCAATGCCATTTTCTTTTCTTGAACACTCTATTAATGTACAACATAGATGTTCAATTCATTTAGAATATATTAAAATGTTCAGCAGTGACTAGACAAGTCACTTCATATTTGCTATATTATCTCAGTTAGCAACAGTTGTTTCTTTCGTGGAACTTTTAGGGGAGGTAAACTATTACCAGAAATTGCCAAAATGGGACGGTGGCAGAGTTACCTCGCTGGCTTGCCGTTATTTCGTTTTTTAATCAATGAGCCGGTTCGTTGGACATCGGTTAATCTTCTTTGTTTATTGTCTATTGTTTTTGCCAGCCACTTTTTTCAGGTGAATTGGTAGAACTGTTTCCTGTTATAGAATATCTTCTACTTCTTCTTCTCCTCTTCCTCTTCTTCTGCGGTCATGGCTCATTCAACCTAGGACTCCGGACTCTCTTAAGGCAGCTGTCTGTTTAAGTGATTCGGTTGCCCCGTAGAGTTTCTCTTGAAGGGAGATGGGAGTGGGCCATATTGTCTTTCGCTGGTCTGTGTACTGGAGGCAATCCTGTAGAACATGTTTTGTTGTAGTGTTATCCAGGGTACAGTGGCATAGATGGTAATTCCTATTTGGAGTTTGGCGAACCTGTGGTTTCTCATTAGTTTGTGGTCAGTGCGTAGGCGAAGTATGATGACTTGATCCCTCCTTGAGAGTTGGAGTTATCCGTCGCTCTCGTTATACTTTGGGTGTTCTTGTGTTATAGTATATGGCTTTTTCAATCATATAAATTTATAGTTTGCACGATTTATAATGATATTTAGTTATTTGGGTTGTTTAGATATCGTGATACTTAGTAGTACCGCCAGGAATTAGTCAAATAAATGGAGATAATCTCCAATCACAATGAGAACTGTACATCATAGATATTCTAGTATTCCGTAATGCGTAAAATAATTCTTAATATTTTTATTTATTATTATCTTCTGTAAAATTCATACGTTAAATGTTATAGTATATAGTAGGAGCCTCCGTTAGTCATAGTTGACTATGGTTTGTTCAGCGCCCCTAAAATTATTTTTTTCTTTCGTCGTGTATTGTCTTTTTATATTCTTCTGTCTGCTACTTTGTAAGAGGATACCAAGTGAAAAAAAAAACAAACTAAAAAAATAGTTGAATCATTTTGTAATGTGTGCAGTTATTGTATATACAATAAATATTAATAAATACACATTCTTTTGTTATTTTATTGTTTGCACAATTTTACTTTTATAATTTTTTCAAGTGCTTGCATAATCAGGGACCACTCATATTGTGTGAACATAAACCGATTGGAGAGACTTTCAAAAAGATCCATGAGATACTTCAGGTTTCTAAGCGTGCATAGTGTCTAACCTCAAATCTAAACCTTTCTGAATTTAAAGGGCTCAATGTACATAAACATTAAATAAAACAATGGTTGATGTATTTGTATGATTCTGTATTTACTGTCGTTATTATTGGCCGTTGGCATTGACGCCAAATTTCCAAGAAATACTACTGTAGCAATGACGGACAATATTTGGATGCCGACATAGTGACATAGTTCTTGTAATCTCGTCATCAAGAACGAGTTCGGTTATTTGAAGACAGCCTTGGTATCTAGAATCTGTACAATCCGTTGATTTTGTTTTTATTTGCGTTCGCCATCTTTCATCTCTGGCGAAATCCCTAGAGTCTAGGAACTGAATTTTGTGAGTTAATCTATTTTTTCCCTGGCCGTGTACACAGGGGTCCCTCGCAGTACAGGCAGATAGCTCCGTCTTTGGAGGTACTCATATGTTTTTTCGTCGATGAGTAATTAACGTTTCCAGCCGGGCATTAATATTGAGACCAAGGTGGTTACCCCAGAGAGAAATTATAAATAAAAATCTCAATTTTCCATAAATATCGCAACTGGTTCAGTCGAGATTTGAACTCACAACCTCTCTGTCTCAAGGCCTGCGTTTTGCCTCGAGACCAACCAGTCCACCAATCTGTTGATAATTTAACTACAAGGAAGTCTCACCTTCAGCTTTCACCATTTAAGGGAACTCGAACGCGATGTGTCGACAGTTTAAAACAAGCCGCGTGAATGGCCTTCTCTCTCAAGAAGATACAACAGGGGGCCTAGGTGGCTTAGTTAGATAAACCACCTGACTGGGCTACTGATGTTCGGACAACTCTTGTTAGATTCCCCATGGAAGCAGTGTGAGTTGTACTCGTGGTTGGGAAAACAAATTAATGCCCCCCGCGGTCGACCCAGCCGCTGGGAGAAATTGGTACCAGGGAAGATGAAGAATGTCGCCTCTCAACGTGAGTCTCGATGCTTAAAGCGACACTGTTCAGAAGTCTCGAAAGATTTCAGTATAAGCGACCGAGCTCATTTGGGTGAAAACTCGAGTGCTAAGCCGCAGATTTAAGTCTCTTTAAAAAGTAAAAAAAAAACAACTTAAAAGATAAAATAATGACAGGAAGTACAATCTTACTTTCGACAAGATAGAAGTGAAGAGTTTGTGTAAGTGGCTTAGAATATAGGTGAGACAACATGTAAAGGGATTTTGTAAATTCGTGATAGAGAAGAAGACGCTTGCTGTGTTAATGTAAAACGTACAAGACCCCACTTCGTCTGCCGAATGTTGGATGCCTTTTGTATGAAAACCTAGTTCACATCCACAATATTTTTTTGTAAAAACGAGCACGCTGACATTTACATCGAGCTAGTCTGAATGTCAAAATGGGACAGACCGAACGTATGTACAATTATTTATCCACGCTAAATGAGACTAAGAAAAAAAGGTCATTAATAAACATATTTGTTAACAACTACTAATCTTCGACGACAAAATGTAATCACAGTTTTAGACATGTTTAGAAGTGGATTGTATTTCACCAAGATGTTCTATCGGACGATGCGAATACATGTTTTTACAAATTACTGATACCCATATCTTGATATAAGTTTATTATTATATGGTCTTTGGCATCTTGACCGAGATTTGGTAGAAAGTAATAATGATTTGTCATTAGTTGTGTAGTATAATAGTGCCTTATGATGAATGATATTTTACTGTAGGTTCTTTTGTGGCTGAATCTATTAATTTTGGATTAACAAATCCGACCGTAGAATGAGCAAGATAAATTTGAGGTAAAAGCTAAAAAAAAAAGTAAAGTACTACCGTCACGCCAAGTGGCGTATAGGGAACATGGTGTTAGTTCGGCACATGATTTTTGGGGTAATGTCGTCGGTATTACGTCCTTGCCGTTTTACGTTCCCAGAAAAAAATCCGGTACCCATTAAAGGCTGGGTGAACCGGAGCAGTCGGTTGGGATCGACCCCTACCTCTTGTACTTTGTAGTTCAGTTCACTAACCACTGTACTATCGCGGCTCCCATTCCTTTGACGTGCATATACATAATATGCGTATGTCTGTTTCGTCTAGATTTATATCTTTTAGGCAGTCTATAAGTTGATTATGGTGTATTCTATCAAAAGTGTTGGTGTAGTCTATGAAGCAGGCATATATTGGTTTGTTTACTTCTATGTACTTTTCAATCAATATTCTCATGCTGAATATGACTTCTTTTGTCCCACTTTTTTTTCATAAGTCCAAATTTATGCACATCAAATTCAGTATTAATTTTATTCTGAATCCTTCCCTGTATAAATTTGTGTAAAATTGTTGTTTGTTACCTGGCTCATTGGGCTTATTGTTCTAAAATCCATTCATTCAACTGCACCATTCTTTTTAGACAATGCAAAACAAGTTTATGTTTTAGTTCATTTGGTGTGTATCATGTTTGGTAAATGTCATTGCATATGTATGTGATCACTTCAATGCCAACATTATCTAGTGCATGTATCATTTATATCTGTATATAGTCAGGTCTTGCTGCTTTTCCCTTGTTTATTATTTTTATAGCTCTTCCCACTTTAGATTTTAAAATATTTTATCAGAACGTACATTTAATAAATGCTTTTTTTTGTCCCTTTCGTCATGAAATAATTATGTTATATATTCATGTAATCTATCGATTATATCTTTGTTCTCTGTTAGCATTCTTTCTTCTTTGGTTGTAATACATCCGCTTTCTGCAGCATTTTTGCTTCTATTAGTCATTCCCTTTATATGTGTGTATTCCTCTTAAATTATATTTATTTACACAGTTTCGACTTGTAGACATCTTTGATTGAGTCTTCTTTTGACTTTGAGCACATTTTGCGTATTTAATTATCAATGTCATTGTATCTTGCAATGTTCTTCGCTTGTCTTCTTTCCTCCAGTTTTTCTAAGATGGTGTCAGTTTTACAATTTTGCTTTTTATTAATTTCCTTTTTGGGTAAGGTGTCACGGGATCTTGTATGAGGTTTTTTATGTATTGCCATTTTGTTGTAACCTTTTCATCAGGATATTCTCTTCTGTACTGCTCAATCCCTTCTTCTAGCAGTTTTTGATATGTGTTCTTTGCTTGCATTGTATAAGTTTCTTTAACATCTTTTTGACTTAAGGCTGTTATATCTTTTGGTATTGTTGAATTAGTCTTATGTTTGTTTATTTTTAGTTTTATTTTCATTTTAATCATTACAGGATTGTGATCTGAATTAAAATATACTCCTGGATAGGTTTTGGCTTTCTTCATGCTGTTACGGAATTTGGATTCCAGCATTAAGAAAAATACAAAGTAATAAATAACATAAAACGAGCTTTGACTGACCCAGCAATGTGTATAGCAGATCGCATTGCTCGTTCAGATATGTATGTTATACATTTATAAAACTGAAACATTTTTACTGTTCACAAATACATCAATTCAAGATTATATTATTTACCATCTGGAGGTCATTCATCTCATTTACAAACTAAGAAGGCATAATACATTTGGGTTTTTAAAAGAGAAATATGAAAATATTGTTTTTGTCATTTATATTAACATCTTATATATCATATTATAATGCAAACAAGAAAACAAGTTCTTAGTATGTAGAGCCAGTCTTAACATATGGATGTGAATTAGGGACAATATGACAACAGACATGAAAATTACTGGATACTGTGGAAATTTAGTTTTACAGAATAATGTTGAGAATACCATGGGCAGCAAAGAAGAGCAATGGAAACGTTCTGAAAGAAGCCTAAACAGAAATAGGGCTAATTACAATTATTGCCATGTAATGAGAAGGGAACATTGCAACAACTAGGACAATTGAAAGACGAAGAGCAAGAATAGAAGCTAAGAGAAAAGATAGCAGACAGCTTAAGAGAATGACTTGTCAGTAGGTCTGCAATAGAAATGATAAATAACCATCGTTCGTTCGTTCGTTCGCTTTCGTCAGCTTTGACCTCTGACGAAGTCCCACTCACTCAATTTTGAGTCCCACCCACTCAATTTTGTGGGACTGAATTTTGAGTGTAAAGTCTGTTTTATCCCATTACAGGATGCCCCTCTCCATGCAGACATATTTACTCCGACTTCAGAGGTACTAATTTTTAGGGAATTAGTAAAACCCAGTGTCCTCGCTGTTGCCGTGGTAAGCCAACCGCCTATCGATTGCGCTAACCGGACACCCAAATAATAACCATCGATATCGAAAGTTGTGGAAAGGCATGATCACCTTCGCCAACAGGCATGGTACTTGTTGATGGGCGATTAACATTCTAGTCACATTACAACACAGCGCAGCTCTTTTTCTCTTTAAAATCCATTCAACATCTTTATAATCGGATATATTCTAAGAGATACTGAATGTAATATTGAAATATAAAACAAAATAATAATCACATATAGTAATGTGATTTTTGGTTACACAAGTTAAAAGATAAAACTTTCCGCCAATAATTTCCCCTTGAGGTATTTATGGTGTCTCTCTGTGTGTCACTCATTAACAGGCATTCCATTCTATATGTTTACTTGTTATAAGGATTTTTTTAATGAAAAAAATTACCGTTTTTAATATATTAATCTTATTTACACTCACTCAACCACTCAATAATTCATTCTTTCACTTATATCATCTCGCATTCATGTATAATTGTATCTTCAGTTAGGACACTCACACATGGACATGAAATGTAGATATGTCCTTAATGTTTTGTAGAATTGTACAACACTACAGGTTTTAACAAAATACAGTTCTACAGTACTAATAATAAACACTGTGTATATGTATATGTATATATATATATATGTGTGTGTATATATATATATATATATATATATATATATAAATATATATATATATATATATATTTATATATTTATTTATAAATATACAATCATATATTCATCAATACATTAATATATTTGTTTTATATATTATATATTTGTTTTAAAAAAGAATTATATATATGTATTACGTACTATAAATGTATACTCATATATACCGTGGAAATATATATCTTTGTGGTTCAGAAGCAGAATAACTCACTCAGCGTTCGTGGTAATGAGAAAGAATGTTTGCGTGCAATTTTATGTCACAGAAAATTACGATTCAAAGTTATATGTTCTAGTGAAAATAAATTTTTAAATATATATATATATATATATATATATATATAAATTGAAAAAGAAATAAAAGGAAAAGAAAACAAACGATGAAGTCTTAAAACAAGTAAAAATGTAAAGAGAACTACTAACCACAATTCAAAAAAGACGAATGCGATTTGTGGGCCGTGTTAAATTACATAACATGCAACTAAAAGTAATCCTGGAGGGAAAAATACAAGTTAAAAGAGGCGGAGTCAGACCAAGACTAACGTGGACGAGTAACATCAACAGATGGACAAACCAACAAATGACAGCCTGCACCATCAAAGCAAGAGACAGGGCAGAATGGCGCTGCATGGTAGCTAACCTTCATTGCGATAATGACACCCGATAATGATGATCATATAAATGTGTGTGTATATATAGGCTATATATATATATATATTTTTTTTTTAACCATACCGCTACATACACATATATAAAAACGGTATGATTAAATTTTCACGTAATAAGTAGACAACACACATCAGAACGACGTTTCGGCGCCAATGTCTTCAACAGGAACAAACATACTACACGTACACATATGTATTTACAATAAAAACACTTTAAAGAGTAATGATGACGTTCTAAAGACGGCAAAACAAACAGAAATCTTATTTATGACATCAGACTGAAGTATAGATTAAAATCCATTCAACATCTGTATAGCCATAACAGGAGCAGAAAACAGCCAGGGCGTTTGAATCAAATGGGAATATTGAGGAAATAAGCAATAAAGGAAAGCCGAAAATAGATTACGACGGATTAAGCCTATTATTTATTTTGGTAGCGAGAAACGTAATTCATTGAAAAGATAGAAAGTTACTAATTGACTAATCTGTGCTTGGTGATGCCTAATTATATGGACAAGTGTCGTTCTCTTGATCTGAATGTACAAACTGAGGGGTCTAAAGTGTGGATTCTGTCTTCGGTTGCGTTCATTGTTTCTATTCTGTAAGTTATTATTTTAATTACCGTCCTCTTTGTTCATGGGTCTAGTTATTTTACGGCAGCGATATAGAATATCGAATAAAGCAGAAAAGCTCAGGTCAATATAGCAGTTCAGAAAATGAAACATACCATAAGTAACAAATATATGTCAATAGAAGTGAGAAAGATATTTCATCGTTGCTGTATAGAACCGATTCTGACCTACGGAAGCAAATCATGGACAGTAGACAAATAAATGAATATACGTTTAGAGGCTACAGAGATGGGATTTTTCAGAAGAATGTTAAAAGTTACCTGGACAGCTAACAAAACCAATGAGGACATTCTCAAAGAGGCCAACACAAAAAGGGAGCGCCTAAAAACATCATACAGAAAAAAATCAACATGTTTCGGGCACATCATGAGAAGAGGAAAGTTGAATATTTGGCTACAACAGTCAAAATACAAGGAAAGAGAGATCGCAGACGACAAACGGAGAAAATATTAGATAGCTTGGTGTCATGGCATGTCAAACAATCAACAACAGAACTGATACGACGCACTGTAGATAGAAGGTTGTGGAAGGACATGATCGCCTACGCTAACCGTTATGGCACATGATGATGATGATATAGAATAATGAACATAAATGTTTGTTAAACCACAACATAATTAAAAATATATTTGAGACGAACACAATAATAAGCATTTCTTTTCCACATCAACGTCAATTCTAGACCATGTAACTTACATTCTGTGTTGACGTTTCCATCTGGTTTAGAAGACGCAATTGTTTAAGTTTGTAAAATTTCTTCCTTGACATTGATATCATCATTTGATAAAAATAAGCGCATAAGTATTGACTGTTGATGTATCAACTAATCTCTCTACTGATATTGTCGTTTAATTGTTGCTTTATTTGGGAACAATGCCCTTCTTTTCATTTCCACACTATGGACAAGAACTAATACCCATATATCAGATTAGCATGACAACACGATAAACAATGCAGATAACATTCCACAGTCAATTACACACACACATGTTCTACCTTTTTAGCTCCCAGTGGAGCATAGGTCTTCAACAAACACTCCCCAAGTCGTTCTGTTTTTTTGCCATTCTTTTAAGATCATTCCATGTCTTTCCCATCATCTTCATCTCTGCTTCAATCTGTTTTCTCCAAGAATTCCTTAGTTTTCTTATTTGTCTTTTCCCCTGAGGATTCCAAAAAAGGGCATGCTGTGTAATACTCTCAGTTGGCTTCCGTAGTGTGTCCTATCTTGCGCCATCGTCTTTGTTGTATCTCTTTATCCACTGGTGTTTGACTGGTACATTTCCATAATTCTATGTTAGTCATTTTGTCCTGCCATTTCCATCCTTTTATTCTGCGAAAGCATCCATTAATGAAAGTCTTTGTCTTCGTGATTGCCAATTTTGTTGTTCTCCATGTTTTACAGCCATATAATAGGACCGCTTTAACATTTGAGTTGACAATTTTTATTTTTGTATTTAATCTAAAATTTCTTTGGATTTCCGTATCTCCTCTTGCTTTTGATATCCTCATTTTGGTATCATTTTCTGTTCATCCCTCTTTATCTATATTACTGCCCAGATATATGTAAGATTGTGCATCTAATAGAGGTATTTCCATTTGTTTTATTTGGTTATTGCCAACTGTATTAATTCTCATAATGTTTGTCTTATCTCTATTAATCTTGAGTCCTAGCTGTTGTGAACTATCATCAAGTATGCTCATTTTATCCTTCATCTGTTGATGGCTGTGTGATAGGAGAGCTATGTCATCAGCAAAGTCTAAATCATCAAATTGTTTGGTCAGTGACCACTGTATTCTATTTCTGTTGTTTCGAGTTATTTTCATAATCCAATCTATGGCCAGTAGAAAGAGAAATGGAGACAGAAGGCATCCCTGCCTTACTCCTGTTCTTTTTTCAAATGCTTCTGTAAGCTGTTCTTCATGCATCACGCTACATTTTGTTCCTTCATACATTGTTTGTATCAGGTTAATAAACTTTATGGGGATTCCGTAATAACTCAGCAACTTCTAAAGGATTATTCTGTCTAAACTATCAAATGCCTTTTCGTAATCTATGAATCCAATATAAAGTGGGCATTTTAGTTCTAAACTTTGTTCAACTATTATACGTAGAGTAGTTGTTTGATCAGCACATGCTCTGTTCTTCCTAAAACCTGCTTGTTCATTTCTCAAATGTGTTTCTCTATGGCCTCTTTTAGTCTCTCCAGAATAATTCTGCTTAATATTTTTCCTGGCACTGATAGTAGCATAATCCCCTTGTAATTTGTGCACTCCTGTAAACTTCCTTTCTTTGGTAGTTTGATCATATAACCTTCTTTCCAGTCTTTAGATATGTCTTCCCTCTCCCAAATTTTATCTAATAGCTTATGTAGCATCTTGGTAGAGGTGTTAATATCTGCTTTGGCTTCCGATGGAATTTCATCTGGTCCTGTGACTTTACCATTTTGTAATAGTTTGATGTCTTTCATTATTTCATCTTTGCTTTGTTTTCCACAGTTAACGTGTAACTTATCTTCTGCTGGTAGTATATCTGGAGGATTATTTGAGCCGGGCATCTCTCCAATTGTTGCCTTATATTACTAAGCAGATTTCCTTTCTTATCTTTAATAAAGGCTTTGATCTGTTTGTATTTTCTACTTAATTCCTTTGTGCTGTTGTACAGTGCTTTCATATTTCCTTTATGTGCTGCTGCCCTTATTCGTTGTAGTATACCTGTTTAGTTTAATTTTAAGTTTGGCTATCAGAAGATGATGATCAGAAGCTACATCTGCCCCTCTATATACTTTTACATCCTGTAAGGATGACTTAATCTTATTATTAATACATATGTGAACAATTTGATTTTCCGTTCTATGATCTGGTGACACCCATGTAACTTTGTGTATTCTTTTATGTTGGAATATTGTTCCTCCTAGGTTCACTTGATTAAGGACACAGAAATTCGCAAATATCTCTCCATTCTCGTTTATATCTCCGAGTCCATGTTTTCCCAGAATCTCTTCGAAGCCCCTGTTGTCTGATCCTACTTTAGCATTTAGGTCTCCCTTCAAGATCATAATATCCTTGGCTCGTCTTGCATCCATCTGACATTGTAGCTTTTTATAGAAATAATCTTTAACTAAATCATCTGTATCGTTGGTTGGTACACAAACACATATTTAAAATAATATATTATACGTCATATGCAATTAATATGCATCACTGCACACAAGAAGGGAGCCGCGATAGCTCAGTGGTGAGTGAACTAGACTACAAAGCACAAGAGGTAAAGTTCGATCCCAATCGACGGCTTCCGTTTTACCCAGCCTATAACGGGTACGTATTTGTTTCTGGGAAAGTAAAGCGACACGGGCGTAATACCGACCACATTACCCCAAATCTGTGCCGTAGATCTGTAAAATGTATGTTCAATAACACCACATTCCCTTTACACCACTTGGCGTGACAGAGGTACTTTGCTTGTTTTTTTTTTTTTACTGCACACAAGACGAATCCATTTGTTCTTGGATTTCCCCATCAAAATATCGAGCATACCCCAAGAGAACCGAGACTCACGTGTACAAACTCCATTGAACGACCAGGACCCATCTTTTTGTGTATATTGTTTAATATTATTTGGCCCGGGTGGCGGCCAGTTTGTTGTCATTTCCTTTCGATTGTAATTTGCGAGAGTAGACACGGGACCTCACAATCGTGTTATCATTAACCGAGACGATAAACATCTGATTTCACTCTCCATTTACCGGGGAACGATAAAGCAACGAAAAAACAAAAGGATTCAGTTATTCTTTATTTTTTACAAATATCTCCACTTTGTGACTTGAACACTGACCTTTCTTGTCCGAAGGGATGTTATCCCTAGACCCCCGTAGTGTGCTATTAGAGTAATCTTTACATGTTTGTGTAGATGCAACTAAATTCATATACACTTATTCAATAATATTCTTTCTTTTACAATAATATTGGATCGAGAATAGACACACGTTGCCCCAAGGAAGAAAGAAAATAAGTATATAATGTCATTATATAGAAGTTGACAATAGAAGATAGAAATATGGCTCTCAAATGTTATTTAAAGACTGTCTTAACATATGGATGTAAATCATGGGCAATACAACAACAGGCAAGAAAATACAATGAGCTGTAGAGATGTGGTTTTACAGAAGCATGTTGAGAATATCATGGACAGATAAGAAGAGTAAGGAAAATGTTCTGAAAGAGACAAAAGCAAAAAGAGAGCTAATTTTGAATGTTAGGACGAAACAATCATCACTTCTAGACTATGTAATGAGAGAGAAACTGTAACAACTGGGAAAGTTGAGGGGCGAAGAGATATTGTTATTGGTTATTGGTTATTGGTTATGGAAGGCCTCGACATCACAGCAAACGAATTAAAATCCATAATTGCTCAACCGCCCGTGCCAGTGGAATCATCCGAATTACCAACTCATCTCCCAAACAAAGAAAGGTAACTGTAGTCCCCATCGTTGCAGTCTCAGCACACGCCAAAAGACATAAGGCGAAACCGCGCAGAAAGTGAACACAGCCAACTGTTCCCTGCCATACGATATCATCATTCATCGTAAACAAGCGGGATATCGAAGCAGGATCAAAACGGATGAGACACACAGCTCACGGTGTGCACAGAGCACTTAACTCAGTAGCTCCTGCAACAAGCCGGACTTGGAATATGAGGAAACTGCAAGAAGGAACACTTTTCAGACATAGCCTTCAATGGTTCCTGCCGCCTATCCACCACATACCATGGGAGTTCACGTCCTCCCGAAAATGATGATCGTCATAGCACTTGATGATGTTAGGCCGTCATTGATGACTCCAATTCCAAACATATAGACACACAGTGGTGGTAATTTGTCATTTTCAATCCAACAGAAGCCACATGACCTGTAGTTAGTAAAACCACAGAGAGAATATGATTTTGTGACCTTCACTGATTCACTCTTAGATGTGAATGTGTAGTTTACACAAGAGGAGTTTTCAACTACAGTGATTCCATTTAAGGCAATTCTGGGATAGCAAGGCAAGTCTCCTTTATAGCAGCAGAACTTGATGTTCTCCGCTGCCATTTTTCGGGCGAAGAGATAGAGGGAAGCAAATAGAAAATATACCAGACAGTTTAAGAGATTAGCTTGGCAAAAGGTCAACAACAGAAATGATGAATAGCTATCGTGATTATAAAGTTGTGGAGAGACATGATCACCTACGCCAGCAGTCATAGAACTGAATGATTGATGAAGACATGCACGCTATGGTTGCATATTTACATTCACTTCTGTTTTAGAATAGTTTACTTACAAACCGAATTCTCTCCCAGAAGTAGGCATTCTAGAACAGATAGTAATTTAGTTTTAAAATAAAGTGTCTGTGATGTCTTGAAACCATCTTCTTCTTGCTCTGCTCTTGCTGTGTCGACCTGGAATCATATCTTCCACTATTGTTCTTTTATAGCATTCTGTGTTTTTTGACGAGGTCATATTATTTTAACTTCTGCAGAATGAAGTTTATAAGCTAGTTCTTTTTAATGTCTACATCTTTTTAACATGTCTTCATTGCTCTTTTTCATTGTCTAATGTAGCTTCAGGATTTTTTACCGCAAGTTATTTCCAATTATTAGATTATCTTCCACGCTGTTTGCGAGATTGTCCATGACGCACAACCATATGTTGCTATAGAGAAGTTACAAACCATCAGTAAATTATTTAAATGCCTTGCATGTATTGGTCCACATTTTCTCAATGCCGTTTAATTTTTTGAGTTGCCTTTTAATCCTGTTTGATCTCTTTCTGGCAGTCTCCACTGTTAGTTACTACAGTTTCCAAATATTAACAGCTTGTTCAAATTGCAATCGTCTCAATTGTGTTGATGTTGTGTTGGCTTTTTGTTTTGTCAGTTGTCATAATAATATTAGTATGCACATTTAGGTACATCTTTTGCTCTTCACTGTGTTTCTTGACACACACAGTTATCTCATGTAATCATTTTGCGCTGTTTGAGAAGAGCATTGTGGCATCAGTGTGTCTGAGTTCTGGAATTATGTTGTACTTTGTTGTAAAAGGGTAGAACTCCACAAATATGTCATTATTTCGGACATTTCTCACGATTTTCTCAACCAATACTGATGTTGAACTGGTATGGGGGAAAGATTTCAAACAAATCACACTTTTTTTACTTCTAACAAATTTGTTAAAAGACACGGCAGCGTACTAAAAGTAATTTTGGAAGGGAAAATACAAGGTAAAAAATGCAGAGAAGACCATGACTAACATGAACGTGCAAAATGAAAATATGGAAAAGTCATCCTATTACAACCTGCATCATCTAAGCAAGAGAGAGAGAGAGAGCGGCATGGCGCATTTAGTACAATCGTTCAGTAATTCTTACATAACATCAGATCTAATTTCTTTGGAACAACGATGTCTACTAATCGTGTTCAGGCATTTGGCCAGTCCGCATTTTTCCAAATCCAAAACACATCGCATGTTAATATAACCACTTGCCTCCCCTCATCCTGGATGAATTGAGCTGGAATGTCTTCACATATTGGTGGCTTCCCTCCCTTCACATTTTTAGTCCTGAAAAAGACAACATGTAGTATCATCATCAAGTACCGGTCCTGCTGGCGTAGGAGATCACGTCTCTCCACAACTTTCGATCACGACAGTTATCATTTCTGTTGTTGACCTTCATCCAAGCCTTCTCTTAAGTTGTCTGGTATCTTTTTTCATTGCTTTCCTCTATCTCTTCGTCCCTCAATTGTCCCAATTATTAAACATATTCCAGCTGTTCTCTTCTCATTACACGGCCAAAAAATGATGATTGTTTCTTCCTAATATTGGAAATTTGCTTTCGCTTTGCTTTGGCCTCTTTCAGAACGTTTTCATTGCATTTCTTAGCTGTCCATGGAATTCTCAGCAATCTTCTGTAAAACCACATTTCTACAGACTCTACAGTGATTTTCATGTATGTTGTCTTAGTGTCCGTGATTCACATCCATATGTTAAGACTGGCTCTACATAATATTTACGAGCTCTATTCCTTGATTATATTGTCAAAGATGGATTGCATAGTATCTTCCTCATTTTTTGGAAAGTTGCTTTTGCCTGAGTCATTCTGCATCTCAAATCTGCTGTACATCTATCGTATAAGGTTAACAAAGTTCCCAAATATTTAAATTCATTTATCTATTTTAATATTGTTCCACTTGTTTTTATTAATATGTAGTATAGGATTGGTTACATTTCTTCCTTTTCACATTCTCTCTCTCATATATATATATATATATATATATATATATATATATATATATATATATATATATATATTTCTCTAATTATATAAATATTTCTCTATTTTTTCACCTACCAGTATGCCACTTTTCTATGCATTAACCTCTAGTACACGAATTCTCATATATTCAACGTCTAGTACATTGTTTCTCTATTAATCTACTTAAAATACATTCATTCCTATTATACCACTTCTAAGAGCTACTGAGTTAAGTACTTTGTTCATACACCGTGAGCTGTGCGCTTCATCCGTTTTGATCGTATTTCGGTATTCCGTTTGATTACGGTGAATATTGATCTATAGCTTGTTTCATAACTCGTGCCCAACTTTTAAAATCGATAACTTTTTAACCGCTTGTTGTAAGTTGTTCAAAATTTGCATGTAAAGTTATAATGATTAGAACCCAACAAGGAATTAATTTCATTAAAAAAAACATGTGGTTATTATTGTTGCTTATTTGATTTATATAAATTTATAAGGACCCATTGATGTAGTCAAAACTTAATGTTTACAGTATTTTAAGTTAAAATAGCGAGTAAAAATCCATACACGGTAAAATTAACGCGTTTGCACGCTTTCACCGTGGTTTTTTGACTAATTAGACACTTGTAAAAACACGAGAAATTGTGTGTTCCATTTCCGTTCATTCAGAGGTGGAACGATAACATTTATCATGAGTCTTAAAATGAAATTCTGCAGTTTTCAAAACATCACAATAAAAATGTATGACTATTTTTGCAAAGAGGCTAAACGAGGAAGATTATTTCATTCTTTAGAAAATCCTGAGAATAGGACAAGACACATTTTGGGTTTATCTAAACGGTCATTTAATCGCTGGATTCAAGCACGTGACCGTCAATGTTCAAAATATACCAAATCACAAGGAAGAGCAAACATGTTGGATAATTTCGACAGTGAACTTATTAGAAGTGAAATTCGCAAAATGTTGGGTATGAATGAAACTGTTACAATAAGAAAATTAAAAGTTTCGCTGAAAAAGAACAACAGTATTGAAATATCAAAGTCTACATTATGGAGGAATGTGAGAGCTGCAGGCTTTACATTCAGAAAGTATTCCAATGGACGAAACATCATCTGTGAGAAGCCACATATAGTAGTCATGAGAAGCAAGTACTTACGTGAAGTAAAAGAGGTGCGCAAGCAAGGTTATAATATTGTGTACTTGGATGAAACATGGATCAATGCTCACCACACTAACCAAAGGGAATGGCAGTCATCAGATGGAAAGATTAAGAGATTAATACCTAGCAGCAAAGGACAGCGCTTGATAATTGCTCATGCAGGTAGTCGACAACATGGACTAATACAGAATGCAGAGCTCATTTTTCTTTCAAAATCCATAGACAATCGGGATTATCACTCTGAGATGAATGGTCACATATTTAGACATTGGATTGAAAATTCTGTTCTCCCATCACTAGATCGACCATCTTGCCTAATAATGGACAATGCAGCGTACCACAACATTCTTGCACTTGAAGATAAAGTCCCGACGTAATCCAGTACAGAAGATGCTATTAAGATATGGCTCACAAAGGAGCACATACAATTTGATAACATGTACTTAAAACCTGAATTACTATCTCTAGTAAAGCAAAAACAAAGGACACAGATTTGTCAAATAGATACGATTATCCAAGAGCACGGTCATATAAGTTTGAGGCTGCCACCTTGTCATGCTCATTTAAATCCAATAGAACTAATCTGGGAAAAATTAAAAGGACAAGTGGCAGATGAAAATACAACATTCAAAATATGCGATGTAAAGACTCTTCCTAATCTTTCTTTATTAAATATAGACAAAGATTATTGGGCTAAATGCGAAGACCACGTCTTAAAACAGGAAGAGGAATATTGGAAAAATGATGGTTTGTGGAATGTTCAACCCCAAACAGTTATTAATCTTTTAGACTCGTCTGATTCAGAATGAAAGTATATAGCCCCCACAATGTTGGCCCCTATATTACCTTAAATTAGTTCAACAAACGGTCCTTTCAGGACCACACAACTATGAAAATTGGACATACAGGTATACCTTGATATTATCGTCCGTCCTCGAACTGAGAAGACAATAATTCTCCTGATGTTTTGTCTTATCCAGTTATTTCCCCTTTACGGCCACGCCTTTACCTAGTGAAAATTAATCATAGACCAGCAACTACGGTAATTTATATTATTTAGGGGTTCACAATTTACAATTTTGACAGACATCAAAGAAATTCGCCGCTTTAAGAAAACTGCAGCTGCACGATATTTGTTAAATATACATTTAAAGGGTCTTTTGCATTCTAATAACATTTGGAAAATTTCAACAGTTTTTAACAAACGGTTACTAAGTAATAGCGTTTTGAAGTTGGACACGTGATTTGTAACGAGCTATAGTATGACGGGGAACAGATGCCTGTGTTCACTTTCTGTGCGTTTTCGATTTATGTATTTGGACGTGTGCTGAGACTGCTGTGATGGGGATTGCAGCTACCTTTGTTTGTTCGGGAGATAAGATATTAATTCGAATGATTGCACTAGCACGGGCGGATACAGGGCCTTCCATAACCATAACCATACCACTTCTCTATTAATCTACTTCTAGTACATGCATTCATAGTATATCACTTCTCTTTATTTGTACTCCTTTTATACTATATCTCTATTATCAACCTCTGTTACACCATTTCTCTGTTGTTTATTTGAAAATTTATGCAGATAATCTTGAAGGATCAGAAGCGCCTGCGATCTGAGGTCGCAATAGCAGGGTCGGCGTACCCCCAGCTGTCTAAGACCTAGCAGTTCTACCTCCTCGTGGTCTCCCCTGGTAACAGTCTGCGTCAAAACAGAGTGGCTAACGGAAGCTAGGATCGACGTGTTCCCTTGAGTAGTTGCTGTTACTGATATTGAGGACCCAGCATTGCAGTACCTCTGGGCTGGACTAGTAGTTTTCCAGCATTGCTTGGGATAGACGAACTCCAGATTCTTCAGTAAGAGCCGGTAATGTCAAGAAAACCATTACGACCCGCCACATCGAATGAGTCAAAGGGAACCTGCCCGCATCAATTAGTGGCAATCCTTCAACAACAACAAGTAATCTTCGCCCTTATTTCCATAACTTCCCTATTTATCTCCATGGTTATTCTCGGGAGCCGCGAAAGCTCAGTGATTAGTGAACTAACCACAAAGGACGATGAGTCGGGTTCGAACATGATCAACGGCTTCCAGATATACCCAGCCTGAAAAATGAGCACCATATTTTTTTTTCTGAGAAAGTAAAACGGCACGGACGTAATACTGACCACGTTACTCAAAAATCATGTGCCGAAGGTCTATATAAATTATGGTCACTAACACCATAATCCCTATACGCCACTTGGCGTGACGTGGCTCTTTATTTCATGTTTATTCTCCTCTAGTGTTCAAGCCTTTTGATCTGGCGAGCAGCGACTGCCACGAGCTAAGTTACATTTTTATTATTTTTTTTTAGTCCTCCAATTGTTACTCTATACTTGAATATCAAAAAGACTAAAACAATTACCATAAACAAAGAAAATACTCAAAATCCACAAGCGGATATGAAAATAGAAGGAATAGACCTGGAGATAGTTCAGAGCTACAACTACCTTGGAGATACTATAACCAGTGATGGAAAATATACAACTGAAATAAACAAAAGAATATGAATGGCAAAAAGTAATTTTAATGTCATGAAGAACATACTAACATCAAAACAAATAACACCAGGGATAAAAAAAGAATAACACAATGTTACATATTCTCAATATTCTGGTATGGTGCAGAAACATGGACATTAGACAATAAAACAGAACAGAGAATTGAAGCCTTTGAAATATGGATATATAGCAGAATAGGTAGAATTTGATGGAAGGAAAACAAAACAATCAACGAAGTCTTAAAACAACTAAAAATGAAAAGAGAACTACTAAACACAATTCAAACAAGATAAACGCTATGTTTGGGTCATGTTAAAAGACACAACAGCCTACTAAACTTAATCCTGGAGGGGAAAATACAAGGTAAAAGAGGCAGAGACAGACCAAGACTAACATGGACGTGTAACATCAAAAGATGGACAAATCAGCCTGTTACAACCTGCACCATCAACGCAAGAGACAGAGCTGAATGGCGCTCCATGGTAGCCAACCTTCGTTGCGGAGACGGCACTCGATGATGATTATGATGATGAAGCCTCTGCTGTCCTTCGTTCCCAAAATTTGATACCCATTTAAAGACTTGGGGAAACTGGATCGCCGATCAGGAACAAACGCGTCCATTTGACCCTTGTAGTCAAGGTCACTGACCACTGAGCTACCGCCGCTATCCTACCTCACTCACCTTCTATTTTTCCTCGTATTATTAATTATTCCATACATGTCCTACAAATATAAATGATCTTGTCTTGATTTATTTTGATATAATCTTCCCTTTCGCATTTGCCTCTCCCTCTATAAGTTCTACCCCATTTTTTTTTCGCCCGCTGTAACTAGAGCATAATGTCAATAGAGAAATATGTAGGTATTTACATTTGTGATTCATTCTCTACTATGAATCGATAATATCTATTTTGTA
Organism: Megaustenia siamemsis; assembly: GCA_032433765.1. Taxonomy (NCBI): domain Eukaryota; kingdom Metazoa; phylum Mollusca; class Gastropoda; order Stylommatophora; family Ariophantidae; genus Megaustenia; species Megaustenia siamemsis. Next base: position 68,452,893 of record JAVIAB010000101.1, read on the forward strand.
GATATCATTACAATTATGTGATAATCATTCTTTTAAGTGAGAGATGAAACAAATATAAATATATTTGTTTTCAGCGGTGTTTGTAACCTTCCATAATCACGGACAATCGCCTAGTGAAACTCTTATAGTATATCGGAGTTGGTATCATGAGACATATCGTCAAAGCCAGGAATTATTTCATTGCGATCTGTTATTACTTTAATAATAGATAAATAATATTGCACTCACAATGTTATAGTGTGACTCAGTCATGGACGATAATGGGAGAGTAGAGAGAATAGAACGAACGTCAGAGAAAGAATAAAGAAATGCAAGAACGAAAATAAGAGGAAGGATAAGCCCATGTCGACATAGAATGAAAAGGAGACTTAAAGAAATTAACAAGCGTAAGTCGGGTCAACAATGTCAGGTGTCGAATACGTAACAAACAATGAAACCGTCCACAAGAGACAACAGGTGTCTAAAGTGAGCAGGGGAATCCAAAACAAATGTCGCCACGGACCAAAAGAAGTTACGTAACGCAACGAAGGAGCGGATAATACAATACAAACGAATGTCTGACACTTGTTAATATAAGGTAGCTATCTCGGATAAACAATAGGAACATTCGAAGTTAGTCGGATAAAGGCGTCAATAATAATCAAAGAACTCACCAACGCCAAGACCAGGTATCGTTATGTTCAGCGGTGAGTAACGCTTTGAGTCTATCTGACTAGGGGATTAAACGAATCGCCGTAAGCTTTAATTGTGAGGGGAGAGACTTAGGAAGATTGACAGGTTTCGACGGGACTTCTATAGCTATACGATCATGGGCATACTTAAAAAGGAGGAGCTAACAAAATACTGATGGTAGACAGAGGAATGATAAGACATGTATAGATAGATTCCCATGATGCCTTTGGACAGGTGGGGGTGGCTAGACGGACATTAAAAAGCCATGACTTGACTTGAAAGGGGGACATTCAGAGAAACATTCAGAGAGACAGAACATTTAGAGAGACACTAGAGAAGAACTTAGAAACAAACAGATACCTGCTTCAAGACAGAAGACAGAGCTAAGACTTAGACAAGTGATATAGTTCGTTAGAGGATTTTTGTGATACGTTTTTGGACTCTGAATTATAATAGTTGAAAGAAGTCCAACTGTGTAACTAGAGATCAAGTCAGGACACTAGCAAGTTCCTCAGAATCACCAGATAGAAATATACATATATTACAAAGAACACTATACGATCACAATGTTTACTGATAAATAATTATCGCCTGTCGGCTATGTCAAGTAACACAGTTTTGTAAGAGAATATATGAAACACATGTGAGTGAATCAGAGACTTTGTCAAACCATTGTAAAACTGTTAGAAAAATCATCAATAAAGACTTTGTTTATCTTGTTCGAAAACTAAGATTTGAGTTGTGTGTGTCACCATAGATATAATTTATGAAACAAAAAAGATAACGAAACATCAGAAGCCTGTCCGATTCACAACCAAGAACAACTACAATAAGAAACACTGCTATAATAAGACTTCATGCTAGGGAGTATTTGTATGGCTCTTTATTAGATATGTTATGAAGAATGACTAATAAACACAAAAAAGCAGCATGACACGGATGTATTGTAAACAAAGAGGGAAGAATGCTAACAGACATCAAATATATAATAGAAAGATGGCAGGAATACGTAACATAATTATTTCATGATGAAAGGGACAAAAAACCATTCATAAAATGTACATCCAGATATAAAATCCTGAAATCTGAAGTAGAAAAAGCTATAAAAACAATGAAAAAGGGAAAACCAGCAGGACCTGACAATATACAGATATAGATGATACAGGCACAAGAAGATTTTGGCATTGAAGTGATCACAGACATATGCAATGACATATATCGCACAGGATACATACCAAATGAACTAAAAACACCAACTTTTATAGCATTGCCTTAAAAAGATGCAGCGATTTTTAGAACAATAAGCCTAATGAGCCAGGTAACAAAATGTTACTAAAAGTTATACAATGAAGGATTCAGAATAAAATTAATAATGAACTAGATGAGCAGCAATTCGGATTCAAGAAAAACAGTGGGACAAAAGAAGCCATATTTAGCATGAGGACATTGATTGAAAAGTACATAGAAGTAAACAAACCAATATATGCCTGCTTCATAGACTACACCAAAGCGTTTGATAGAATACGCCATAATCACTTATAGACTACCTAAAGGATATAAATCTAGTCGACACAGACATGCGACTAATATGTAATTTGTACTGGGAGCAAACAGCAATAATAAAATATAACAAGGAGAACTCTACATCCATTGATATAAAACGAGAAGTAAGACAAGGATGCATCCTATCACCAAGCATGTTCAATTTATACACTGAGCAAATCTTTAAAAACATCAATGAGATGCCAGGTCTTAACATTAATGGGAAGATAATCAATAACCTAAGATATGCTGATGATACTGTTCTACTAGCAGACAATCCTAAAGACCTACAACAATTACTTAATGTAATAAACAAGACAAGCAAAAAATATGGACTAGATATGAATATCAAAAATACTAAAACTTTGATCATAAACAAAGACAATTCTCAAGACCTACAATTAAATATCAAAGTTGGAGGAACACATCTAGAGACAGTCCAGAGTTATAACTACCTGGTGGATACTATAACCAGTGATGGAAAATGTACAACTGAAATAGCTCAAAGATTATGAATAGCAAAAAGTAATTTCAATGCCATAAAAAATATACTAACATCAAAAAAATAACACCAGGGCTGAAACTAAGAATTACAAAATGTTACATCTTCACAATATTCCTGTATGGTGCATAAACATGGACATTAGACCAGAAAACAGAACAGAAAATTGAAGCCTTTGAAATGTGGATTTATAGAAGATTAGGTAGAATTGGATGGAACGAAAAGAAAACAAACGAAGAAGATTTAAAACAACTAAACATGAAAAAAGGAACTAATAAACACAATGAGAGCAAGACAAATGACATTTTTTGGTCATGTTAAAAGACACAACAGTCTAATAAAAGTAATATTAGAAGGGGAGATACAAGGTAAAAGAGGCAGAGGCAGACTAAGACTAACATGGACGAGTAGCATCAAAAGATCGACAAGTCTGCCTATGGCAATCTGCATCATCAAAGCAAGAGACAGAGTGGAATGGCGCTCCATGGTAGCCAACCTTCGATGCCGAGATGGCAATCGATGATGATGATGATGAAGAATAATAAAAAATATATAAATTATACAACCGATGAGAACAATTATTGACATATTACTCACATAGTGCGTTATTTTATTTGAGACAATAATATTTGCACAGACTACTAATTAAGAAATATTTACTTTGCCCTTACTGCAGTGTAGTGTGTTCATTGTATTTTGATTTTACATTCAATCATAATTATCATTAATACAATGCCATTATAACGGTGTCTACGTCACTCAAGGGGATATTCTCGTGTATTGTCACACACGAAATGAGAAGTAGGTAACAAAATTCAGTCGTAGTCATTGCGGAGGTCAATGGTCTCATCTGGGATAACAAAGGTGAGAAAGACACGGTAATGAATACAGACGGATCTGTAATACGATACCAAAGGAGTGCATGGGCATTTACAACACCCACGGCAGGCACAATAGTAAAGGAAGACATTATTGCTGACGTTATGGATAGAGTCAATGTAGAAGTCAAAAGTAATGAAAGGCCTTCCTTGTCTACCCGTCCGAGGACATGCGGTACTACTTGGAAATGAAAGAGCAGACAGTTTGGCTAGCTGCGCCATCGTTGAGGTCGGTCAACAGATCAATCGATCGGATATCATCAATGCCCTCCGATATGTGGGAAGAGCACAGGACTTCGACAACGATGAGTACACGTCACGCCTTCGGATGAAAGAGATGGGAGTTAAGTTGGGCACAACGATAAACAAGAAACTTAGTAGGCGTGTAAGAAAACTTATCAACCAACACAGAACTGGAGTCGTCAGTCGCTGGACACTTCGAGACGTACTGAGGAGGGGATCTAAGCATCGATGGACATGTTCGGAGTGCAATGATGATGTTCCGCAAATAAATCAATAACTCAAGAATTACACGACGTTAAAAATAGCATATTTTATACCGCTAACCGTCTCTATCATGTGTACATTATTTCATGACGTTCGACATTATTTTTGGGTTTCGTCTGCTTCTGCATTTTTCATTGTCTATTGCATTGCTCGTTCATAGAACTGATGTTTGCTATTTTTTTTTAAATATACACCTGCTCTAGCCATAAACCCGTCGCTGATCCTTTGAGTCAAAGTACCATTTTGAATTAACCACTAGTTGTAGATCGGGAGCCGGGATAATTCAGTGGTTAGAGACTGGACTACAATAGACAAGAGGTCGTGTTCGATCCTGATAGACGTCTTCCGAGTTCACCCAGCCTGAAATTGGAACCGGATCTTTTTTCCAGAAAGGTGAGAAAGTTTAGCGGCACTGGCGTAATACCGACCACACTACTCCAAAAACCAATATCGAAGAACTGTAAAAATTATGGTAACAATCACCATATTCCCTATATGCCACATGGCGTGTCGGGGCTTTTTTGCTTTTTTTAATTTACATGTAAATTCACTAGTAGAGGTGGATACATAACGAGGCACGAAAATGGTAAATGGTAAGCATATCAAGTAAATGTTGCTATTCTTTTTTCACATTCACGACAACTGTCCATCCTACAACTTACTTTCGGGGGTCCAACTATTATAGTGTCAATCTGAGAGGATAATGAGATTTGGTTTAGATAAGTTTATGTGTGGGTACATCTTCTTGTTATTCGTATTCTCTTTCTTCCCGGCATCTCGTAACGTCATGAAGAAAGCATACAACTGTGTGTTATAACTTTTTTCAGATAAGAAATGAGAGTAAGACAAAACAATGCGTCAAACAAACATTGTTTTCAGACGAAATGTAACCCCTCCTTAATTCATTCACAGATATCACATATGATTACACGATTTGAGAGTTCGTTTATATTTTGTTTCTCGTTAGTGCATTCCATATTTTTGGTGGTATAATTTAGTTGGCCACTTGGACTTTATCTCATAATATTCAACTTGTTTTAGTAATTTCTTTAGGATGTACACTTTAATTTAATTGGCATCTGGGACTTTATCTCATAATATTTAACTTGTTTTAGTCAGTACTGTTTGGCTGTACACATATTCATTGTACTTCAATTGCTTGAAAATACTTGAAGAAGAGAGGGGGGGGGGAGGGGGGATGGCGTGGGATGTTGATGATTTGTCCCAAAGCACTGTTATCTACGAGTACCTGGCTGGAGTTCTTTCCTTTTGTCAAAATTTGTGTTGCTCAGTTCATCATTGCTGTTGTCGGTCAAATTTGTAATGGGACATGAAACTTAACAGCCATTGTTGTTGTCGGTCAAATTTGTAATGGGACATGAAACTTAACAGTCATTGTTGTTGTCGGTCAAATTTGAAATGGGACATGGAACTTAACAGTCATTGCTGTTTGGTATGATCTCATGCCCATCATTAGACTTTTTTATTTCTTTGATAAACCAAGTTATTGGTCTAAGTTACCTCTTGTTTTATTTTCGATTCTTTTATATGGAGATCTCATAAAGGCAATTATTATTTTTCCAAAGAGATACAAAGAAAATTAGAAAGAAAAACTTGGCTTTTGTTGCAAATTAGCGATTTCCATCCCCTTATATTGTTTTTAGCTGCCGACTCTAAGAAACTAGGCTAGGCCGATTGTTAATGTTATTTTTCAGTCTAATCCTATGCCAGCTTCTTCTACTTCATGCTTTTATATTTTTTTTAGCCAACGTGAAACAAGCCGGTACTAAATAGATTTGCGTTGCTTTGTTGCTGTAAAGTAATCATCATTTTTGTCTAAGTGTTTGGATATATCATCACCATTGCTGACATTGTCTAAGTGTTGCTGTAATCTTTGTTGCTGTAAAGTAATCATCATTTTTGTCTAAGTGATTGGATATATCATCACCATTGCTGGCATTGTCTAAGTGTTGCTGTAATCTTTGTTGCTGTAAAGTAATCATCATTTTTGTCTAAGTGATTGGATATATCATCACCATTGCTGACATTGTCTAAGTGTTGCTGTAATCTTTGTTGCTGTAAAGTAATCATCATTTTTGTCTAAGTGATTGGATATATCATCACCATTGCTGACATTGTCTACAGGCGTTCTTACTCTTCTCCCTTCAATTACCAATACTCAAATACCTATACAAAGAGATTCATGGCTCCAATTATCCAAATATTCGTTATATTTATATTACCACGATTATAAACACCATATGGCGATATGTTATTATTTACCTTTTGTAAGAACTGAAATAGAATATATATGCATTAGACATTTTATAGTCAAAGAAAAGAGAAATATAACTTTAATCACTTTTGTACATCACTCATGCAAACAAGTGAGATGGACATGCATTGACTGTGAAGTTGTTATCTAAAACGACTGGCTCTGTTATATTTATCATTGTTTACTTAGTGTTTGTGTTTGTTGACGAGTTATTTGCGTTCCTTTTTCTTATTTCCTGTCCGCAGAGAGAATAACATGACGATTTACAAAGGTAACATAATTTTAGTGTTATTAGAAAAACAAATGTACATAATGTCAACTCACAAATTGTATATATTTTCTACAAATTATTTCACACATCGACATAAATACATAAAAATTTGTTCATTCGCATAACGTACCCTATCTATAATATGATCAAAGGGTCCATATAAATCCTAAAATAACAAGAACATCAGAGTCGGGTAAATATACATGGGAGTGTATTGTACTGAATAGTAATGTAATATATGTGAATGTTCGATTATAAATCTGTTAGATAAAGGAAACTTATTGACTTCAGGAACGTATATTTTTAGTTTACTAAACATGATCTATTTAATTGAAACCATCACCCAACTCGTGTTAATGCATTTGATGGAGTGTGCTTGAATAGCTAGAATCTAAGGAACCTCCAACCTTTAGCGTATTGTACTTATTATATTGTCCTAGCCTTGGTTGGACTAATAATCCGATCGATCACGTGCCTACGTGTTATAAACGCGAATTGATGGGACATAAAACAGATGCACTTTAAACTATGCGCTAAGCAGGCTAAGGATGTCAAAAGGGATGACTTCTGTAAAAAAGTGTGCTCAGAAAAATCGCTAGCCACATTCTGGCGCCTTCATCAGTGCATGAATGGCACACCACGACACAGGGGTATACCAGACATTCAGAGCACAGGCCAGATATGGCACAGATCTGATGAGAGCAAAGGGAAGGCCCTGCTTGCCCGCTACATTGAGCAGACGGACCAAAGAAATGAGGCTGTAAGAATGAGGATACGGGGATCTTTGTCAAATTTGTGTAAGGATGTAGGGCTGGAAGCAGATCTCACAATCACAACCGATACCATTCGCACGACACTTAAAAGGTCACACAACACTGCTCCTGGTCCAGATGGTGTTCGGTATGATGCCATAGGCGATTTAGCTGATGACGACTTGACAACACTGGCCAATGAGTTTAATGCCAGTATTCGGAGTGGCCAGATTAAGGAAGAGTTGGCTACACAGCTAATTACTACCGCTACCGAAGCCAAACAAGGACCATTCTCAGATCAATGCCTACAGAATCATCACAATGCAGAACACTGCGGGCAAGCTGCTGGAGAAAATAGTTGCCCGTGTCCTCACATGTCGCCTTGAACAGAAACGCGTATTCCCATCCACACTCGGAGGTTATAGATATAACAAAGAGACATGGCTCAATGCGGCAGTATTTGCCTATGACGTCTTCGAAGGCTTCCACAGACGAGAGGAGACATGTGCTGCTGCTATAGATATGGATGATGCATATAACAGGGTTCCATTTGAATATCTCATGCATATGCTTCTCAAACTGGCGGTGAACCCCTTCCTCATTAGATGGATCGCCGCGGCACTGTTTCAGAGGAAGGTGATACTCATATGTGGAAGTTGGTTTTCCGAGCCAACATCCATTTGTCCTGGGCTGCCACAAGGCTCACCATTGTCACCAGTTCTATTTAACGTGTACACAATAACGATCACGGCCCAACAGCTGGATGGGAGGGGAAGAACTATGACTTTTGCTGATGATATTCTGGTATATCGACAGGGAAGTGACAGACCGGGAATCGCCTCAACGATGCAAGACGAACTCGATCGCATTTCTTCCTGGTGTGGAGATTCAGGTGCATTGGTTAATCCTAATAAAGCATCAGTTTCATGGTTCTCTCTTAACAATCATATTGTTAATACAACCATACCGGTAGTACGATTGGGAGCTGATGAGGTGACCAGGGACAAGTTGATGACATACCTCACAGTTAAGTTTGATCGCAATATGTGTTTTCGTGAACACGTCAACCATGTGATAACAAAATCCCGCAAAGGATTAGCCGCCTTGAAGGTCTTTGCAGCTGTCAACATCGAGCAGAGGCTACTTACTCTTCTGTTCCAGGGATTAGTCCTCGCACCAATCGAGTATGCCCTGGCCATTCTTACTGTCTGTTCGACTCAAATTTATAGACTGGAGAAAATACAAAATGAAGCCATGCGTATTATCCTGGGATGTACGAGGGACACTCCCTGTGTAGCAATGAGGTATCTTCTTGACTTTCCAACCATGGATGACAGAATCAAGATCTGGAGAGCACGAGCATACATGAAGATTAGTACAGATACAGAGCATCCATTGCACCACGTGCTCAACACAGAGAAAGGTACCAGGCTAAAAAGAGGCAAATTATGGGTGGGCCGAACAGAAGATGTCATCAAACAGGTCTGTGGGCTTACCAATATCAGCGTTGGTGAGGAGTGGATACTGGTGTCTACGTCATTCAAAGGAACTTTCTCATGTATTGTCACACTCGACAGGAAAAGTAGGGAACATCACCCGGTCGTGGTTAATGCTGAGGTCAACGGTCTCATCTGCGATAACACCGATGAGAAAGATGCAGTCATCTATACTGACGGATCTGTAAGACGACACGAATGAAGTGCATGGGCATTTACAGCACGCTTGGCAGGCAGAATAGCCAATGAAGACAGTGGGGCATACGCTATAACCACGAGAAGCATGACAATGGAGGTGATGGCAGTGACCAAGGCATTCAAATGGTTAGAGTCACAAGACTACATCCACGCATGTATACTGAGTGATTCGATGAGCATGATAAAAAAAGTGGAGGCGGGCTTTGAACGCATGCAATGGGTAGAGTCGTTGCAGAAATCCAAAATACGTAAGGTCACCTTTGTCTATGTCCCTGGACATGCGGGAGTACGGGGAAATGAAAGAGCGGACAGGTTGGCTAGCTGCGCTGTCGTTGAGGACGAGCAACCAATGGATCGGGCGGACATCATCAATGCCCTTCGAGATCTGGGAAGAGCACAGGACTTCGACAAACACAGATCAACGTCACTTCTTCGGATGATGGAAATGGGAGTTAAGATGGGCACAGCCAGAAATGAGAAACTTGGTGGCCGTGTAAGAAGACTTATCAACCAACATAGAACTGGAGTCGTCAGTCGCTGGACACTGAGGGAATTGCTGAGGAGGGGATCTGAGCACCTATGGACATGTTCGGAGTGCAATGATGATGACCGGCAAATAACTCAATAACCCAATAACAGATTCAATAATTTCAGAACGCTTGTGGAAAGCGCTTAAAAAAGATATAATAGTTGCTACGATGTACATTTCTATTCGTTTATCTAGTCATAAACCGATAATCCAAGGCAGACATCCATCAATATGTCGCACCAAGAATCTGCTTTGATCTGCATTTGTTTTCCAGTCTTTACTAAGTTTAAAAATAACTAAATAATAATACATAATATTTACTACAGATAATAATAATGGTATCTGTATTAATAATGGTAATTTATTATCATATTCCATTTTGGACAAAAGAGACAAGAAATAGAGTTCTTAAATATCATGTAGAGTCAGTCTTAACATATGGATGTGAACCATGAACAAAAGGACACCATACAATAAAATCGCTGGAGTCTGTAGAAATGTGGTTTTACAGAAGAATGTTGAGAACGCCATGGACAACAAAGAAGAGTAATGAAAACGTTCTGAAAGAGGTCAAAACAAATTGAGAGCTAATTTCCAACATTAGGAAGAAACAATCATCATATTTTTGGCCAAGGAATGAGAAGAGGAAAGCTGGAATATATAGTAAAAACTGTGAAAAATGAGGGACGAAGAGATAGAGGAAAGCTGGAATATATAGTAAAAACTGTGAAAAATGAGGGACGAAGAGATAGAGGAAAGCAAAGAGAAAAGATACCAGACAGCTTAAGAGAATGGCTTAGCAGAAGGTCAACAACAGAAATGATAAATAACTGTCGTGATCGAAAATTGTGGAGAGACATGTTCACCTACCCCAACAGGCGTGATACTTGGTGATGAAGATGATCTACCTCAGAGCATCTTTCTATAGAATGCATCTTTATATATAAAGATGTCTCTCTGGGTCTCTCTGGGTCTTCCTCATTTCTTCTTACCTGTTGTTTCCCACATGAGGGCTTGCTTTACTATCAGGTTATTATCTCTTCTCATCACATGTCCAACATATGACCATCGTGTTTTCTTTATTACGTAAGATATTAGTAGTTGACTGACGATATATACCTATATAATTTCCCGGGACTTACACAAATGTGACTCTGCATAATTATTTTACTTTTACTAGCTATAGTTGGCTAGCTATGCTCAGCCAGAAATTAGAATCGTAGTGGGGGTATAATAGGTATTATCAAGTAACATAGAACTGGAGTCACCAGTTGCTCAGTCGCTGAACACTTGCTGAGGACAGGATATCGACCTGTTCGGAGTGCAATGATCATAACTAGAAAATACCTTGATCGGGTAATCATACATAAGTAGTGGGTGGCTTTCAATGAATAGTTGGCACCAACAGTAAGACTTTGACAAATATTTAGATCGTCATATTTCAAATAAATGAGAGTTAAAAAAAAAATTGAAGAGCCCCCGTCACGCAAAGTGGCGTATAGGAAATATGGTGTTAGTGACCATACATTGTACTGACCTTCAGCACATGATTTTTGGAGTAATGTGGTCGGTATTACGCCCATGCAGCTTTACTTTCCCAGAAAAAAAATCAGGTTCCCATTTAAGGCTGGGTGAACTCGGAAGCCGTCGGTTGGGATCGAACCCTACCTCTTGTCCTTTTTAGTCCAGTTCACTAACCCCTGAGTTATCGCGGCTCTCAAATAAATCAGTGTTCAAATACTATTCTATTTATATTGCCAATGCCCACAATTTTTGAGAAACATTTTCTATGTTCACAAATAATCACAACGTTGCACGCTGCATAAGAGGAAGAATTTTAATGTTAAATGCCAGTTTGATTTTTTCATAACAAGAGTGAAATGAGAAGATAACCATTATAGATATACAAAAAAGTCTAAAGAGTCTTTGCCACATTGATCATAATATTGTAAAAATAACACTCATCATATAAATATAAATATTGCAGAATGAAAAGAACATGCTGACTAAGCTTTGTCAAGCTGTTATCAAGCTGACAAATTTTACGCATGAAAGGTTAAAATATCAATTGCAACAGACAGTAGAAATACCATTTGAACAATTACCATCATAATTGGGACATGTGGAGGGGGCAAACAATATTAATAGACTTTATTCAAAACGATAGACGAATTATTTGAACAAGGAGAAATGGCCAGAACCAAAATGAGAATAAACATAGACAAAGAAGTGAAAGTAAAGAAGTGAAAGAAGCATGGAAGCATATAAAGCATTGATGCAGTCATGAAATGAAGATTACATAAATTGTATGATTCAAAGCAGAGATACCAATATAATAGTCAAAACAGGGAAATAGGTTTCATAGGAATACATCAGGAAGACATTTATAGAAAATAACAGAACAGCAGTTAGAACGTATTATTTTTTTTCAGAACAGTCATAGCTTGTTTCATAACTCGTGCCCAACTTTTAAAATCGATAGCTTTTTAACCGCCTGTTGTAAGTTGTTCAAAATTTGCATGTAAAGTTATAATGATTAGAACACAACAGGGAAATAATTTCATTTAAAAAAAAACATGTGGTTATTATTGTTGCTTATTTGACTTATATAAATTTATAACGACCCATTGATGTAGTCAAAACTTAATGTTTACAGTATTTTAAGTTAAAATAGCGAGTAAAAATCCATACACGGTAAAATTAACGCGTTTGCACGCTTTCACCGTGGTTTTTTGACTAATTAGACACTTGTAAAAAACACGAGAAATTGTGTGTTCCATTTCCGTTCATTCAGAGGTGGAACGATAACATTTATCATGAGTCTTAAAATGAAATTCTGCAGTTTTCAAAACATCACAATAAAAATGTATGACTATTTTTGCAAAGAGGCTAAACGAGGAAGATTATTTCATTCTTTAGAAAACCCTGAGAATAGGACAAGACACATTTTGGGTTTATCTAAACGGTCATTTAATCGCTGGATTCAAGCACGTGACCGTCAATGTTCAGAATATACAAAATCACAAGGAAGAGCAAAAATGTTGGATAATTTCGACAGTGAACTTATTAGAAGTGAAATTCGCAAAATGTTGGGTATAAATGAAACTGTTACAATAAGAAAATAAAAGTTTCGCTGAAAAAGAACAACAGTATTGAAATATCAAAGTCTACATTATGGAGGAATGTGAGAGCTGCAGGCTTTATATTCAGAAAGTATTCCAATGGACGAAACATCATCTGTGAGAAGCCACATATAGTAGTCATGAGAAGCAAGTACTTACGTGAAGTAAAAGAGGTGCGCAAGCAAGGTTATAACATTGTGTACTTGGATGAAACATGGATCAATGCTCACCACACTAACCAAAGGGAATGGCAGTCATCAGATGGAAATATTAAGAGATTAATACCTAGCAGCAAAGGACAGCGCTTGATAATTGCTATGCAGGTAGTCAACAACATGGAATAATACAGAATGCAGAGGTCATTTTTCTTTCAAAATCCTTAGACAATCGGGAGATGAATGAGATGATCTCACTCTGAGATGAATGGTCACATATTTAGACATTGGATTGAAAATTCTGTTCTCCCATCACTAGATCGACCATCTTGCCTTATAATGGACAATGCAGCGTACCACAACATTGTTACACTTGAAGATAAAGTCCCGACGTCATCCAATACAAAATATGCTATTAAGATATGACTCACAAAGGAGCACATACAATTTAATAACATGTACTTAAAACCTGAATTACTATCTCTAGTAAAGCAAAAACAAAATACAAAGATTTTTCAAATAGATAAGATTATCCAAGAGCACGGTCATATAAGTTTGAGGCTGCCACCTTACCATGCTCATTTAAATCCAATAGAACTAATCTGGGCAAAATTAAAAGGACAAGTGGCAGATGAAAATACAACATTCAAAATATGCGATGTAAAGACTCTTGCTAATCTCGCTTTATTAAATATAGACAAAGATTATTGGGCTAAATGTGAAGACCATTTGTTTAAACAGGAAGAGGAATATTGGAAAAATGATGGTTTGTGGAATGTTCAACCCCAAACAGTTATTAATCTTTTAGACTCGTCTGATTCAGAATGAAAGTATATAGCCCCACAATGTTGGCCCCTATATTACCTTAAATTAGTTCAACAAACGGTCCTTTTCAGGATCACACAACTATGAAAATTGGACATACAGGTATAACAGGTAGGACAAACATCAAAGAAATTCGCCGCTTTAAGAAAACTGCAGCTGCAAGATATTTGTTAAATATACATTTAAAGGGTCTTTTGCATTCTAATAACATTTGAAAAATTGCAACAGTTTTTAACAAACGGTTAGAGAGTAATAGCGTTTTGAAGTTGGGCAAGTGATTTGAAACGAGCTATAGATGTACAAGAGAAAGAGAATAAACCTATAACCCAACAGAAATAATTAATGGGCCAAACATTCTCTTATAGTCTCTTATATTCAGTAACAATAACTAACAAATTGAGGGAATACTTCAAGGAGCTTCTCAATCCCTTTGGCGAGATACAGAATATAACAACACAAGTACATGATATGACGTCACTAGAACCATTACAAAATAGTCAGATGTATAAAGGGTGGTTAAATAATCGCTGAAATACAAATCGCCAGGAGCAGATAGACAACCAAGGGAAATAATCCAAACAGCAGGAGAGTTTAGCACTCGATGTTTACATACAATTGTCTATGCGGCATTGGTACAACAACAAACACCTAGTGACTGCCAACTATCAATAATAATTACCTTTGGAAGAATAAAGAAAACACAACGGAATGTTCACAATACTGTGGTATATCACTGCTGAGTTACGTAAGCAAAATGTATACCAATATTATAGAAACAAGATGGCGAGCTATATTATAGTTCGTTCACAAATTTGCGCCCAGAGTTGATTAATTATCTCGGAAACGTTGATCAATTCCTGTAATTCTATTTTGTGAAATCTTATTTTTTCACCGTCCTTCTGTCTGATTTTAAGCCCTACTGTCATTGATTTAGGAAAGATTTGCAATTATTTGAGGTATGTACAAAGATGATTTTCTTGCTTTGTCCTAAATTTTAGAATTTTATAATACCCACATTTGTTGTAATGAACTCACCAATTAAAATGGCAAATTTCACGTGCGCACCACACAATCTTTGCACCGTTTCGCACTATTAACTTGTAAGACCCTACGCCACTCCGAGTTTTCTTTTGGTAATTTCATTTCCGGTTTCTTGTTAAATTTCTCCAGAGGCGTATTTTGACAAAATATTTATTATTAATCAATATTCATGTATGTGTAATAATTTGTAAGCTGTTGTGAAGTGACTACTTGATTTTTAAAACCATGAAGAGTTTACAGTGCAATGCTAAAAAAAAAAGAGGAAGAAAGTGGTATGGTGACAGCTTTACATGGTAATGGACGAAACAAAAGTCGACGTTTCGGCCAAGTAGGCAGTCATCTTGACGAACAACAAACACAAACAATATATATAAGGATATATTAACAAATTTAACTACATGGCGATAATATGCTAGATACTCAAGAGAGGAAAATAAAAAGGGTCATTTCCCTGTATTCCTGAGCGTGGTCAGTCTTCAAATGAACTAAATTGATACGGCAGGATGATCAACTATAAATCTCACTGACCAGGCAGTAAGTGAGAAGACGGAAATGAAGGGTTCTAAAAATATGGGGAGGTGGGTACAGGATATGTTTAAACTATGCAAATCTAACTCTGTGTGTGTACCCCGAATCGATGTGTAAAAATAAGCATGTGCATGTAACAATTCATGCGTACAAGCATAAATAAGCACATATATTGCCACAAGGATCACAAAAGAAAAACCCAAAGGAGCTCACATGTGCCAATACATGTGCAGACAAATATATCCACATTTATAGGTTCAGTAGCGCATGGGGGTATGAAATATGTAGTGGGTGTCCTATGTGTATGAGAGTGATATGTTCATACTTTGGTGGAACAGCGAACCCAACTGGGCAATAAGGCGATTCTCAAGGGCGAACGGGCTGCAATTGCTGGAGTGACATGAGACAATGCCAGTAACTTGCATGTCGGGTTTACCACTATGGCCAGGGGAGTTAAAATGGGCCGACACCGGGCTGCCAGTCTTTTGCTCAACATCACGAAGATGCTCACAAAATCTTTCACTCAAGCGTCGTCCACTTTCACCCACATACGTCATCTGGCAGTATTGCATATTATGGTGTAGATGATATTACGCGACACCCAAGTGAACCCCTCCTTGATGTCGAATCGCTTATTAGGGAACAAGACCGAATCAGTCCACAACACGTGCTGAAAGAGTTTAAAGTGTAAAATCATCACTGCGCAAAATGTAACTGTGTTATTGTACATGCACTTTTGCAAAAAATCTAAATGGGGTTAGTTATATTACTATTCGGCTCCCCATTTGGCTTGTATTGTTAGAAAATTAACATAATTTACATAAAGATCTAATGTTTAGAGCACGCGGTTTGATATATTCTTAAAATTACATAACAAAAAACGATGGGTACAAAATTCAGACTACCGTTGTACTTATATTTTATAAAAACTGAAGGTCGGTGAACAAAAAAAAGAATTTATGAAAAAAAGTATTACATAAATTCATCAAACAATTTCCGAGATAATTAATAAACTATGTGGGCACGAATTTGTGAACGAACTATAGAACTACATGAAGTACCATGCTTTTCAACAACTCGAGTACGCAATGAATGCAGACATCTACTGAAATCATGAACGATGTAAGGAAGGAGACGTTTGAAAAAAATACTCTTGGAAAAATAGAGCGCATTAATACGTTATAAATGACAGCAGAGACTGTGTGTTAAAGAAAGAAGGAAAAAGGAAGCAGACATATATAACTGCATAGCAAGTATTATT
This sequence comes from Megaustenia siamemsis, assembly GCA_032433765.1. Taxonomy (NCBI): domain Eukaryota; kingdom Metazoa; phylum Mollusca; class Gastropoda; order Stylommatophora; family Ariophantidae; genus Megaustenia; species Megaustenia siamemsis. Next base: position 68,469,447 of record JAVIAB010000101.1, read on the forward strand.
AGTAGGAAACATGCAGGAGTGAATAATACAGTAATAAAACGCATACAAAGAAACATACGGACAATTATATGCATGAATTAGCTAACACGACTGAGTCGACATGAAGAGGTCGAGTTCGATCCTCCAGTTCACCCAGCTTTAAATGGGAACCGAATTTTTTTTCTGGGAAAGCGGCACGGAGTAATATCGACAACATAACCCCAAGATCATGCGCCGAAGGTCTATTAAAGTTTATGGTCACTAACACCATATTCCCTGTACTCACACTTGACGTGACGTGGCTCTTTACTTTATAATGTATACGATTCTTTGTTTATTCTCATTCTAGCAGATCTAGATTATATTACTTACCGTATTGTTCCTTAGATCAGACTCCTACGAATGCACAGTAAATGTAGTGAATGACATAGCAATATCATTTTCAGGAAATCTATCTACATTTGTAGTTATTGTACATTCCAGACAGAGAGAACAAACAGTAGTTTGAATTAGTTAGTAGGACATTGTAGTTGTTCTTTGATTGCAATTTCTGTCATTTGTGTTTAGACTTCCATGACTCTGTGCACACCACGTGCGTCAAGCGAAAGTTATAGTTATGCTATGGAAGTGAATATTCGACGAGTATACAACAGGCAAATAGTGAGGAGACAAAGATGTGGCTCTGGCTCTAAAGAATAATGATAAGGATAATGTCAATGTTTTATAGAGCAGTGATTGCGTATATAACATACCAAAACACAATGGAGCTTATAATTACTTCTGGAGGATATAATCCCTGTTATATTGTTTGTTAACGAAACAATATTTCTTTATTTTTTTTCATCTACCTTTCAGCTCCCTGTGGAGCACAGCTCTTGAACAGATATTTTCCAAGCAGTCATGATAAATGTGGGTTTGTTTCATCAAAAGTCATGTGAAGAGGCAACGACACATCACTTCGGCAAACATGAGTTCACGTCATTCCTTCAGATGAAAGAGATGGGAGTTGAGATGGGAATAACCAGAAATAAGAAACTTAGTGGGCGTGTAAGAAGACTAATTAACCAACAAAGAAATTGAGTCGTCAGTCGCTGGACAATGGAGACTTGCTGAGGAGGGAATCTAAGCACCTATGGCCATGTTCGGAGTGCAATGATGATGACCCGCTAATAACTCAATAACTCAGTAACAGACTCACTCATAACAGATGTCAAATAATACTCGCATTTAGAAGTGGATACAATTTCTTGTCTGTACTCATCATGATCATCAACATCATCGAGTGCATTCTCCGCAACGAAGGTTGACTACCATGGATCACCATTCTACTCTGTTTCTTGCGTTGATGGTGCAGGCTGCCATAGATTGACTTGTCCATCTTTTGATGTTACTCGTCCATGTTAGTCTTGGTCTGCTTCTGCCTCTTTTACCTTGTATTTTTCCTTCCAATATTACTTTTAGTAGGCTGTTGTGTCTTTACAAATTTCGCCTATACTCAGCGCACCAACGTTATTTCTAGGTATTTATCAACATTTTACATTTGCGATGATAACGCTACGACAAACAAATAACATTTACTTACACAATTATTTATGACAAAATCTTTACGTGATTAATAGACGCCATAAAAACGAACGACGTTTCAGCTCAATAGGTCTTCAGCAGGAACAAACAAACAACACACACAGATATGAAAGTAAATACATTGATCCCACATAGCTAACTAGTAATAAAACATCCACAACAAAATAATCGAAACTGGTTTAAGAAAAGTAAAATGTTGTTCCTTGTGTCATGGACGGTGGCCGGAATGAAAAAGAGAGATTCACGGCTGTGCGCTATAATACCCTGCTGGTCAGAGGGTCAAACCGCGTAAAGGGTTCTACAAATGTGTCGTCCATCAATCACGTAAAGGGTTCTACAAATGTGTAGTCTATCAATCACGTAAAGGGTTCTACAAATGTGTCGTCTATCAATCACGTAAAGGGTTCTACAAATGTGTCGTCCATCAATCACGTAAAGGGTTCTACAAATGTGTCGTCCATCAATCACGTAAAGGGTTCTACAAATGTGTCGTTTATCAATCACGTAAAGAGTTCTACAAATGTGTCGCCCATCAATCACGTAAAGGGTTCTACAAATGTGTCGTCTATCAATCACGTAAAGGGTTCTACAAATGTGTCGTTTATCAATCACGTAAAGAGTTCTACAAATGTGTCGTCCATCAATCACGTAAAGGGTTCTACAAATGTGTCGTCTATCAATCACGTAAAGGGTTCTACAAATGTGTCGTTTATCAATCACGTAAAGAGTTCTACAAATGTGTCGTCCATCAATCACGTAAATGGTTCTACAAATGTGTCGTCTATCAATCACGTAAAGGGTTCTACAAATGTGTCGTCTATCAATCATGTAAAGAGTTCGACAAATGTGTCGTCTATCAATCATGTAAAGAGTTATACAAATGTGTCGTCTATCAATCACGTAAAGAGTTCTACAAATGTGTCGTCTATCAATCATGTAAAGAGTTCTACAAATGTGTCGTCTATCAATCACGTAAAGAGTTCTACAAATGTGTCGTCTATCAATCACGTAAAGGGTTCTACAAATGTGTCGTCTATCAATCATGTAAAGAGTTCTACAAATGTGTCGTCTATCAATCATGTAAAGAGTTCTACAAATGTGTCGTCTATCAATCATGTAAAGAGTTCTACAAATGTGTCGTCTATCAATCATGTAAAGAGTTCGACAAATGTGTCGTCTATCAATCATGTAAAGAGTTCTACAAATGTGTCGTCTATCAATCACGTAAAGAGTTCTACAAATGTGTCGTCTATCAATCATGTAAAGAGTTCTACAAATGTGTCGTCTATCAATCACGTAAAGAGTTCTACAAATGTGTCGTCTATCAATCACGTAAAGGGTTCTACAAATGTGTCGTCTATCAATCATGTAAAGAGTTCTACAAATGTGTCGTCTATCAATCACGTAAAGGGTTCTACAAATGTGTCGTCTATCAATCACGTAAAGCTTTTAACATTCCATTTGTTCGATTTTTTTAAAAATTCTACTTCACATTTAGCTTTACTTCAGCTTCGCATTTTTAAGCATCCATTTGCATTTCTTTGTCTTAACCTCCCACAATTATTTATACCTTGCTTTCAACAAACGTTGAACATGTGTATTGTCTCTGAATGTTTTGATACATACAGTTGCAGAAATTTTTATCAATTTTCATCATAATCATGTATCTTTACTGTTGGCGTAGACGATTATACCATTTCCCAGAGCTTCGCATGTTTTGGACAATGTCCTTGTCTAACGAGGGAACTCTCAATATTCGTTGGAGAAATCGCATCTATTTTGCCTATATTTGTCTTTTCATTTGTTTGCATTCCATAGGTTAGAATTGACTCTGTATAGTATCGATGAACTGATGAAGTAGGTTAAGCTTTTTATTAAGTTCAGCTATGTTCTGCTTGTTTTATGTTGCATAATGATGTTTAATGTGTCTTAGATATCACCATTAATCATGTTTTACCGTTCAGACCGAAACAAGTAGAGAGAAATTGAAATACATAGGAAGTCTAATGACAAACGATAATTCTCAAACAGCAGAGATGGAATCAAGATGCAACAAAGCTTGTCAAATCATTGGACAGTTATCACCACTATTGTCCAACAAGTTAATAACTCCGGAGGCAAAACGAGCACTATACAATACAATCTTCATCCCAACGTTGTGCTACCAATGTCAGACCTGGACCCGAGATGCAAGAACAATAAGAAAAATAACCTCTACAGAGATGGATTGTATTAGGCGAATGACATGAAACAGTCTGAGAGATAAGATCAGAAATGAAGAACTGAGGAAAAAAGCAAGGAATAGGCCTCGCCATAGAATATATAAGGAAACAACAGATAACATGGTTTGGCCACGTGACAAGGCAGAAAGATCAAAACACAACACAACGAGTCTTCAACAAACGTGAGAACACCAGACTCAAGGGTTGACCACGAAAAAGATGGATCGATGGAATATTAGAAGCACTAGGAAACATAACAGCAACAGAGGCGAACAGAAAAGCAAAAAACCGCAAATTATATCTCCCTCGACGCTGAAAGGTAGATGAGGAAGAAAAGAAGAATAAGTTCAGACCGAGGCCTTTCTTGTTGCTTTCTTTCACTTTAATGTTATACAATTATTGTAGTTTCATTGTCCGTCCCTGATATTAAAATTGTGCCATCCTCATATCTCTGATTATCCATGTCATGACCGTTATTTGAAATTCATTTTTGTCTACTATTGATCTCATATTTTTGTTCTGGAAAGAGTAAACAAATCCGGCCAAAGTAAACAATAGACGTCAATAGACGTCACCATAAACATAGATTTTTTTTTTAAAGATCTCCTGAACTGCAGTTAGACTGAATCTTCAATAAAGTAATGGATATGAAAACAACACACACGCACACACACACGCACACACACACGCAATCGTAGTGATATACTCATGTCGAGTGGTTCACAGTTTGCTTTAGGTAATTTGCTGTTCCACAAAATATACCTCTCCATTGTCCGGATTCCAATTATCCATATTGATCATTGACTGTAAATAAGAATGCGATTATCTCTAATTAGAATACACCGTTTGTCGCATAAATAAAATATTGTAAGACGTTGCTTGAACATGTGCAGTTATATGGATGATATAATGAACGATTGAAAACTCAATCTGTGTGTACAAGTAGTAAAGTGCCCTGTCACGTCAAGTGGCGTATAGGGAATATAGTGTTAATGACTACTACTTTTTTACATAGCTTCAGCACATGAGTTTTGAGGTAATATGATCCGTATTACGCCCGTGCCGCATTTCAGTCTTTATGTGGCTCTAGCCAATTCATGTGACAATCGTTTCTGTAACCTTCGGGTTGTACTGCCTGATTATTTGGTTATTTGGTTATGGAAGGCCCCGGTATCACTGCAAACGAATTAAAATCCATAATTGCTCAGCCGTCCGTGCGGTTCATCCGAAATAATATCTCATCTCTCTTACAAAGAAAGGCAACTGTAGTCCCCATCGTAGCAGTCTCAGCACACGCCAAAAGACATAAGGCGAAACTGCGCAGAAAGTAAACACAGCCAACTGTTCCCTGTCATACAATATCATCATTCGTCGTAAACAACTGGAATATCGAAACATGATCAAAACGGATGAGACACACAGCTCAGGAAAAAGATGTATAGGAGAAGACCGACGTTTTGGTGTATGTTTGGATTAGTTTTAGCTAGTTAGCAAATACAAGGAAATAACTCTAGAGACAAATTGGGCACTATACAATACAATCTACATCCCAAATTTGTGTTACAAATGTCAGTTCTGGACCCTAGATGCAAGAACACCACGAAACATAACCTCTAGTGATACGAAATGTGTCAGACATAAGACAGGAAACAGTCTGAAAAATAAGATCAGAAATGAAGAACTGATAAAAAAAACGCTAGAATATAGTCCCCGCCATAGAATATATAAAGAAACAACAAATACAATGGTTTGGTCACGTGACACGGCAGAAAGATAAAAACGCAACACAATGATCCTCAATAAACGTTGCGAGAATACCAGACCCAAGGGTCGACCACGAAAAAGATGGATCGACGGAATACTAGAAGCACTAGGGAAAATAACAGCTGCAGAGGCGAATATAAGAGCAAAACACCGCAAATTATATCTCCCCTCGACGCAGAAAGGTAAATGAGGAAGGAAAGAGGAAGAAGACGTTAGCAAATAATCAGTTGGCGTTTATACAACTCTCGTCGGTCTGAGTGTAAAACAAAATGTTGGCATCTTAAATATTCAAACCATTAAGTAATCCTTTAATAAATGAGCTTGAACTAAAACTTCTTCAAATCTTCACCCGTCCTCAGGCACTCACTCCTTCCAACCCCCTCCCCCACCCCCACTGTGCTCCCTACTGACTCGGTCTTATTCCCTAATGGACGGATCGAGATCAAGCATGGCTTCACATGTGTGTCCCGTAACATCATTTATGCCATCATATGCCAACGATGCCACATGACTTATATTGGTGAGTCTGGAGACGATTAGCGGCGGATTTTGTGAACATCTACGAGATGTAGATGTCTTCCCATTTCAACTCCCCAGACCACAAGGACAAATACGACATCCATATCACTGGTATTGTCCTTTGTCACTCTGGCGACCGCAGCCGGTTTGCTTTGGAGAATCGCCTCATAGTCCAGTATGGTTCGCTGACCATACATGGCATAAATGTTTCACACTCGTACACATAGTTTCCTTTCGGATACTCCTTCCATATTGCATAGCTTTATCTACTGTTACATATCTTTATACTTATACTTTATCTACATATGTATATGTGCATGTATGTGTGTGCATGCATATAAATGCACATGTATGTGTATATATGTTTATGTTGATATGTATACGTATTGCATGCCTGTTTGCACATGTATATATGTGTACACGCATCCGTGTGTGTGTATTCAAGTATTATGGGTCCTTAGGTACTTTTAGAACCTATCACCTGACCAGAGGGTATAATTACAGCTACACCCGTGTGACCATTCCTTTCCCATTCTGACCACAGCCCACGACACAGGGAAGTCATTTTTTTTTCTTTTCTTTAACCCATTTCGATTATTCTGTTTTGGATGTTTCGTTACTAGTTAGCTATGTAGGATTAGTTTTATTTACTTACATTTATGTGTGTGCGTGTCGTTTGTTTGTTCCTGCTGAAGGCCTATTGAGCCGAAACATCGTTCAAATCTGTGTCTTCTACTAATCACGTAAAGCTTTAACCATACCATTTTTCTATTTTTTTCTAATTTTCCCTTTCCTGCAAATCTTCATACTTGTGAACGCAAACTGTTTCTAATATATTAAGTTCCGCACATAATATGTTTAATTAAATAATATAAGTATATCATAATACTATTTACTGTGACACGTGGATGTATATGTGGTTCTTCAGTTAGCTATCTGTACTTTTTTTCAGAATTCAGTGTATGTAACCGCATCTTTTTTAACCGGCGTCGGGTCGATATCATGTACTGAATGCCCTCAAGGAGGAAAGAACGACTAAAGAGTGACCTAGAATCCGCAGCCATGAACTTCATATATACATTCTATGGCGGGGGCTATTCCTAGAAGAAATACAAATGCAATGGAAGCCCTAAAATGGTAAACAAGGGAAACATGACTAGAGAGACTATAAGAAAAACGCTGATTAGTAAAGAGAGTGTGTTTTAATGATATAATTTTAAACTGCAGCAGATAAGCTTCGTTATTGTTTAATAGGCTATTGTTAATGTTAATAAAATGTAAAGATACTATTCATCAATACCAAGTATGCTTGTAATTTGGTTGTAGACGTTTTTGCAGATAGGAATATATACATACATATATATATATATATATATATATATTGTACAATATATATATTGTCTCTCTTGTCTATTTAGTAGCACTGGTTGTGATAATCACGTTATATATTACAAGAATGAAAAGTATGAGAAATGTCCCGCACTTTGTGAGGATATATCAGTTGTGGTCTGTGTGCATTTTTTATATAAACCTTCCAGCACATGATTCCCTCTTTAGGGGTTACGTAGCCGATATTACGTCAGTACCCGACGTATCTCCCTCATCAAGTTGGTAACCATATACGGGTCGGTGAGACTGGAAGTATCGATCAATATGGAACCCGATCTCCTGTCTTAAATAGGAAATGTCACTAGATACCGCTTTCCCATATGGCATGTACGGAAAATAAGAACCATCTCACAATGGTAGATGCACAATTAAATTAATAATAATTTATATTTATTACAATCATATGATTCATTGCTCATATTTATGTTGCTTCTTGGTCATAATACTTACCGTCCGTATAGAAGTTACAATGTGTATGGTCTATTCAGAAATTAGATTTGACACAATATTAGTTTTAGAGCGCACCTATTGGACATCACCATCATCAGATACATGCCTGCTTGCGCAGGTGATCATATATCTCCACAATTCTTAATCTTGATAGTTTTTTTTTTAAATGAATTCTGTCGTTGACTTTATGCAAACCTATTTTCGTAGCTGTTTGGTATCGTTTCTCTTTGCTTCCCTATATATCTTAGCCCATCAATTTTCCTTGTTGTCGCAGTATATTCTAGCTGTTTCCTTCTCATTACATGGCGAAAGAATGATTGTTTCTACATAACACTGGAAATAAACTCTCTTTTTTATTTAGCCCCTTTTCATAACGGTTTCATTACTCTTCTTGAACATAAGTAGTAATAATGATTCACCAAATACATACGGTGCAAATAATGCTAATCTATGTGTTCTTAATCTTCTTTGTCTTTTACTTCTCTTTCATCCATTTAACACTATGTGCAGAATAATTCTTCGGCAAACAGTCTCCAAACCGTCTTGTTTGGTATCTATATTTTCTTTGTCTTTTAAAGAACAGTTTAGCCGTCCCTCTGTTTTTATCCTTGGTGTGACGTATTTAGTTTAATCATTGTTCCGTGAATGACATTAAAACCTCTTGTGTACATTTTGCCTTGATATAATGAAATATATTCTTGCTAAAGGAGAGCGAAAAAGCGATTCAGAGCTATGTGTATAGGTAGATATATATATAGACAAGGTTAGAGACAAGGACTGACGAACGGACGGTTAATTCACGGATGGCGGGCACACGGATGGATAGATGGTTGGATAAATGGATGGATGGATGGATGGATGAATAGATGGATAGATAGATGGATGGATAGATTGATGGTATATACAGAGTTTTGTTTCATGGTAAATAAATGTACCGTTACTCACTGTAATAGTTTTAATGAAATTTAACACTTTCAAAATATTCCTTGATTTACTCTCGTCCACTCTAGGTCGCTTCTTGCTTGTGCTATCAACTTACTGCAGAATGACAAACTTGGAGCAGCCATGAATCAACACATTTGTTGAAAATTATTTTGGAGATATGACGACCCATTCTCTCGATGTACAACGGAGCAGAGTTTTTCCTCACAAAGAGAGATGACTTAGATGACTTTACTATGAGGCTCATGTGAGGGAAAACCATTTCGTGTTCACTGGAAGATACTGCAGTTGTGTCTAAAGTATGTTTTAGAGGAAGTAGTATGTCTGATTTCCAATATTAGGAAGATACAATCATCGTTTTTTTTGGCCACGTAATGAGAAGAGAACATTTGGAATAATTGTGACAACTGAGAAATTTGAGTGACGGAGAGAAAGAGGGAAGCCAAGAGAAAAGATACCAGACAGCGTAAGAGAATTGCATGGCAGAAGGTCAGCAACAGAAATGATAAATAACTGTCGAGATCGAAAATTGTAGAAAGACATGATCACCTACGCCAGCAGGTCCGGTACTTGATGATGAGTAAGTTTGGGAATTAATTTTCTTGAAGATATTCACGAAAGTATGTATATATATATATACATCATCATCATCATTGGGTGCCGTCTCCGCATCGAAGGTTGGCTACCTTGGAGCGCCATTCCACTCTGTCTCTTGCTTTGATTGCCTTATGCTGAATTGTCCATATTTTGATGTTACTCGCCCATGTTAGTCTTGGGCTGCCTCTGCCTCTTTTACCTTGTATTTTCCCTTCTAATAATACTTTTATTAGTCTGTTATGTCTTTTAACATGACCAAAACATTTTATTTGTCTTGCTCTAATTGTGTTTAGTAGTTCTTTTTTTTTTCATTTTTAGTTGTTTTAATAACTTCCTCGTTTGTTTCTTTTCTTTCCATCCAATTCTATCTTTCTTCTATAAATGCACATTTCAAAGGCGTCAATTTTCTGTTCTGTTTTCTGGTCTAATGTCCGTGTTTCTGCACCATACAGGAACATATAGAAATGTAACATTTTGCTATTCTTACTTTTAGCCCTTGTATAATATATATATAAATATATATTAACAGTATATAGCTAGTCGGTATATATGTTGGTAAGTAAATGGATAGATTGGTAAGTACATTTAGATATACCTTTTAATATATTATATATTTCCTTTCCATGATAATGAATAATGTTATGTCTTTAAATTTGATTCTTTTTTCTTTTTTTCATGAAAATAATTCAGCTGGCAAATATCTCACACGAAAACTTATTATGGAAACATTATCATCATCATCAGGTTCATACCGGTTGGCGTAGGCGATCATCCCCTTCCACAATCTTCTATTTACATTGCATCGTATCCCTTCTGTGGTTGTCTATTTGCCATGCCATGACACCAAGCTACCTAGTATTTTCTCTCTATGTCATCCGCGATCTCTCTTTTCTTGTATTTGCCTGTTGTAACTAAATATTCCAACTTCCGCCTTCTCATGACGTGCCCGGAAAATGTTGATTGTTTCTTTCTGATAGTTTTAGGAGCTGCCTTTTTGTGTTGGGTTCTTTGAGAATTTTCACATTGGTCTTTTAGATCTCAAGGCAACTTTCAACATTATTTCGAAGATTCTATCTCTGTGGCCTCTATTCGTCTTTGCATTTAATTATGGTCACATAATACAAAAAAAGTCAAAATTAATATTACATTAATATTACATTATTATTGCAATCTCAAAATGCGGTCATTGTTTTTTTAACATATTTTCTTTAATTGTCTTCTATTTTAATGTTCTACACAACTTACCAGATTCAAGAAATTGAGAGTTTCCTTTAAACTTCTTGGCAACTAGAAATGCAGGAAAGTAAGAGATAGTTACAGAGTTTCTAAATTAATAACCTCGCTGTCGCCATTTCCTTCTCTGTTTAATGATTTACGTTTCAACATCAAAGGAAGATTTGTTTTTCTTTTCCTTACTCCTAAGTTGGTCTCTCATCGATTATGTTTTCTAGTATTTATAATATTTCCTCAATCCACCTCCCTCATGCTCGTCGCATGGGAGATAACTTAGATGAATGTGCTATAAGGTTCATCTGAGAGAGATCCATTTCATAATCACTGGAAGATACTGCAGTTGTGTCCAAAGTATGTTTTAGAGGAAGTAGAAAGTCTGGGAATTACTTTTCTTGAAGATATTTAAGAAACACACGAGCTATATATATATATATATATATATATATATATATATATATATATATATTTACTTTCAGCAAACTGAAATTATAATATAAAAAGGTGTCGGTACCGCGTACCGTTGCGGACTGTCAAGATGGAAAGGCACTAGACATATATATACAGGGTGTTTTTAAAATCGCAGTGCAGTGAATATTTCTAATATTCAGTAAATGACGTAATCATCATCTACGTACCACAATTTTGTAAACCACATTTATGAACAAACCGCTGCTTCCTTTAAGGTTTTATTTACGTAAAGGACGGGCACTACGCTACTTTCACTGTCTCATTGCTTGAAGGAAATGGTGTTGACGATTGAAAACAGGGTATTTCTGGTTGAGCTTGTCTTTCGTAATGGCGGTAAATATACGGATGAGGTCATTAGACAATTCGTGAGGAAATTTCCAGACTCACAAGTCCCTCACCGAAATTCTGTTACAAAATTGATCAAAAAGTTTCGTGAAACCGGTTGTGTGGTAGATGCATACCGATCTGGAAGACCTTCAATTTCACAAGACCAAATTATGGAACTCCAAGACAGAATTACAATGAGTCCAAATGCATCTTTAAACCACTTGTCTCAACAGGTGCAAATATTTAAGAGTTCTGTTCACAAGGTTTTAAGAAGTGAACTACACTATCGTCCATACAAATTAACTGAAGTGTCTCAACTCCAAGAGAGAGATTATGAATCCTGTTGAAACTACTGCATGTGGTTTCAGAATTTTATTTATGAACATGGCGCTGCCATCCTTGACGTCACTTTTTTCACTGATGAGGCCTGGTTTCATTTATCCGGTTATGTGAACAGTCAGAACAATCGGCTGTGGAGCAGTGAAAACCCCATGAATTTCATCAAGTGCCGCTTTACGATCAAAAAGTCGGAGTGTGGTGCGCTATAAGTCGTATGCGGAAAACAGGACCTACATTTTTTAATGAAACAATAAATGCAGAACGCTACCGTACTTTAATTCTGGAGCCGTTCATAGCACACCTTACAGAACGGTAAATTATGGAATCCTGGTTTCAGCAGGATGGGGCAACAGCACACACAGCCACAACAACACTCAATTATTTAGAAAGCATATTTGCAAATCGCATTATTTCACGTGGAATCTGGCCTGCTCGTTCACCAGATCTAACACCCCCAGATTATTATCTGTGGGGGGCATTGAAGGGGAAAGTTTATGAAAATAATCCGCAGACAATTAATGACCTAAAGACTGAAATAGTAGACAAGATTAAAGAAATATCACCAGACATTATTCTGAAGGTTTTCGCAAATATGGAAAGACGAATCACGACATGTCTTGAGGCCCGTGGTGGACATTTTCAACATATGCTTTAGGCACAACTTTATTGTGTTAATACCAACATTACCCATTATAAGCTCGCCGATAGCAGTCAAGCATATTTGAATAATACCATTTATTTTACAATTTGTGTGACGCATTAGTTAACCGCATTTCTGGTGACGTTTTTTCTTCCGAGAGTAGAAATTCACTGCACTGCAACTTTAAAAACACCCTGTATATATAGCTTGTCATATAGGTAGAAAGGTAGAAGGTAAGATTGGTAGAGATACAAATAGTAAGATAGTTAGGTAGATTGATGGATAGGCATTTAGCTAGACAGATAAGTAGAGTAATGTAAATATTTTTACTGGTTAGTTAATTTGGTCGGTATATAGGTAGGTAAGTAAATGGATAGATTGGTAAGTACATTTAGATATACATTTCAATATATTCTATGTTTTCCCTTTCCATGATACTGGATAATATTATGTCTTTAAATTTGATTATTTTTCAGGAAAGTAATTCAGTTTGCAAATTTCTCAAACGGAAACTGGTTATGGCCAAATTATCATCATCATTATGTTACATACCGGTTGGCGTAGGCGATCATGTCCTTCCACAACCTTTTATCTGCTGTGAATCTTACCACTTCTGTAGTTGACTGTTTGCTATGTCATGACACCAAGCTATCCAGTATTTTCTCGCTTTGTCGTCCGCGATCTCTCTTTCCTTGTATTTTGACAGTTGTAACCAAATATTTCAACTTTCCTCTTCTCATGATGTGCCCGAAAAACGTTGATAGTTTCTTTCTGATGAATTTTAGGAGCTCCCTTTATGTGTTGGCCTCTTTTAGAATTTAACTTATTGGTCTGTTTAGTTGATCAGATAACTTTCAACATTCTTCTTAGAAATATCTCTGTGGCCTCTAATCATCTTTTCATTTAATTATGACCACAGAATAAAAAAAAAAAAACAAATACAAAATTAACATTAAATCCTAAAAATGGTCATTGATTCTTAATATATTTTGTTTAATGATCTTCTATTTTGATGTTCTACACAACTTACCAGATTCAAGTTAACGAGAGTTTTATTTATATATTTTGACGCCTAGAAATGCAGAAAAGCAAACAATAATTGCATAATTGTATATTACTTAATATGTCGTCGTCGTCTTCTTCTTTGCTTAATGATTTACGTTTCAACATCAAAGGAAGATATGCTTTTCCTTTCCTTACTCCTATGTTCGCCCGTGCTCTGCCGGGGCCCGAAAGGGGAGTAACGAATAACGGCGCTGTACACTACCAGGCATGTTCGTAATAGGCGAGAAAGGCGGGTTAGGAAAGGCGGGTTAGGCATGAGACTGGATATCACATACTGTAAAAAAAAAATAAGCCTAAAAAAACTTCACAAACACGTACAAGTCAAAGAAAAGAGAAAATATAAATGCGCCATCCAGGAACGATACGGGTTCTCTGTCTAAGAGACGTATGACGCAAGCCGGAGAAAGCCGTAAGGAGTCCGGGTTGCCGACTCACCTTTTGTCTACCAGGAAATCCTCCAGATTTGGCACCTGGAATGTACGTGCCCTAAAAGAAAACAGGGAAAAGCTGCACATGCAGCAGTAGAAATGACAATTTACAAGATAGTTATTCTGGGAATGTGTGAAAAAAGATGGCGAGGAACGGAAAGAAAACAACTAAATACAGGAGAGATGATTTTATCATCAGGACACCAGGGATCTGGAGCAAAACATAGTGAAGGGGTAGCTATAATGCTATCAAGGAATGCACAGAAGATACAAATCGAATGAGAAGCAGTAGGGTCAAGACTAATGAGAGCAACATTTAAAACAACCAAAAACAAAATAAAATTGCACATTATCCAATGCAATGCATCAACCAACGATAAAGATGATTTAGTTAAAGATGATTTCTATAAACAGCTACAATGTCAGATGGATACAAGACGAGCCAAGGATATTATAATCTTGATGGGAGACCTAAATACTAATGTAGGATCAGACAACAGAGGCTTCGAAGAGATTATGGGAAAACATGGAATTGGAGATATAAAAGAGAATGGAGAAATATTTGTGAATTTCTGCGCCCTTAATCAAGTGAGCCTAGGAGGAACAATATTCCAACAAAATTAAAGAATAAACAAAGTCACATGGGTGTCACCAGATCATAGAACGGAAAAATCAAATTGATCACATATGTATCAATAATAAGTTTAAGTCATAATTACAGGATGTAAAAGTATATAGAGCGGCAGATGTAGCTTCTGATCAACATCTTCTGATAACCAAACGTACAATTAAACTAAAAAGATATACTACAACGAATAAAGGTAGAAAGCATTTCAATGTAGGTTTTCTTTTAATTAACGATAAATTCGCAGTCATAATATCAAACAAATAGCAAGTCCTCAAACAACTAGAAAATTCAATAAATATAGTAGATAATTGGAAACAGATAAAAGATATATGGAAAAAGACATGCGAAGAAACACTGGGGAAAAGAGAACGCCAGAATAAGGCATGGATGACAGCAGAGACCCTAGATAAAATTAAAGAAAGAAAGTACAAGAAAACAGACATAAATAAAAGCAAAACGAGAAGTAATGAAGCCAAGACACAGGAAGCTTACACAGAGGTGAACAAAGAAGTGAGAAGATGCATTAAAAGGGATAATAGGAAATATATAGATGAATTAGCTAAAGAGGCAGAAGAAGCAGCAAATAAAAGAAATATGAAAGAACTGTAAAACAGCACAAAGAAATTAGGTGGAAAGTACAAACTGATCAATGCCTTTATTAAAGATAAGAAAGGAAATCTGTTTAGTAATATAAGGTAACTAACGGAGAGATGGAAAGAGCACTTTGAAGAACTTTTGAACACACCATGCTCAAATAATCCTCCAGATATATTATAATCAAAAGAAAAGTTACACGTTAACTGTTGAAAACCAAGCAAAGAAGAAATAATGAAAACCATCAAGCTATAAACAATGGTAAAGCCACAGGACCAGATACAATTATTTCGGAAGCCAACAAAGTAGATATTAACACCTCTACCAAGGTGTTAAATAATCTATTAGATAACATTAGGGAGAGGGAACAAATACCTAAAGACTGGAAAAACAAACTAAAAATAAAAAAAAAACTATCTTTACGTCACATAGTACCATTGCTGGTGTATGACGAGGGGCAACGATAGGACCAGAGAAATAAAGGCCGCCTGGTCAAACAGTCGCCACGACGTGTGAGACTCAGGATTTTTATTTCACCCCCGATAGGGGACTGGAGAGAAAAACTGGAAAGAAGGTTATATGATCAAATTGCCAAAGAAATGAAGTTTACAGGGGTGCACAAATTATAGGGAAATTATTCTACTATAAGTACCAGGAAAAAATATTAAGCAAAATCACTCTGGAGAGACTAAAAGAGGTCATAGAGAAACATTTGAGAGATGAACAAGCAGGTTTTAGGAAGAACAGATCATGTGCTGATCAAACAGCTGCTCTACGTATAATATGTTTACAACGTTTAGAACTAAAATCCCCACTTTATATTGGATTCATAGTTTACGAAAAGGCATTTTATAGTTTTGACAGAAGAATGCTTTGGAAGTTGCTGAGTCATTATGGAATCCCCATAAAGTTTATTAACCGGATAAAAACAATGTATGAAGGAACGAAATGTAGTGTAGTGCATGAAGGACAGCTTACAGAAACATTTGAAATAAGAACAGGAGTAAGGCAGGGAAGCCTTCTGTCTCCATTTCTCTTTCTACTGATACCATAGATTGGATTATGAAAATAACTCAAAACAACAGAAATGGGATCCAGTGGTCACTCACCAAGCAACTTGATGATTTAGACTTTGCTGATGACATAGCTCTCCTATCACACAGCCATCAACAGATGCAGGATAAAATGAGCATACTTGATGAGAGATCACAGCAGCTATGACTGAAGATTAATAGAGATAAGACTAACATTATGAAAATTAATACAGTTGGCAATAACCAAATAAAACTAGGAGAAATACCTCCAGTAGACGTACACTCTTACATATATCTGGGCAGTAATATAGATAAAGAGGTATGAACAGAAAATGATACCAAAATAAGGATATCACAAGCAAGAGGAGCATTTGTTGCATTGAGAAACATATGGAAATCCAAAGAAATTAGGTTAAATACTAAAATAAAAATTGTTAACTCAAATGTTAAGTCGGTTCTTTTATATGGCTGTGACACATGGAGAAATACAAATTTGACAATCAGGAAGATACAGAATTTCATTAATGGATGTTTACGTAGAATAAAAGGATGGAAATGGCAGGACAAAATCACTAACATAGAATTATGGAAATGTTCCAGACAAATACCAGTGGATAAAGAGATACAGCGAAGACGATGGCTGTGGATAAGACACACACTGCGGAAGGCAACTGAAAGTATTACACAACACGCCATTGTTGGAATCCCCAGGACAAAGAGGAAGACCAAGGAATTCTTGGAGAAGACAGATAGAAGCTGAAATGAAGAAGACGGGGAAGACATGGAATGATCTTAAAAGAATGGAAAAAAACAGCACAACTTGGAAAGTGTTTGTTGAAGACTTATGCTTCACTGGGAGCTAAAATGGTAGAAGAAGAGACTCCTATGTTGGTCTCTCCTGCGTTTATGCTTTCTAGTATTTATAATATTCCGTCAATCCATCTCCCTTATGGTCGACACATAGGTCTAACGTTTTGTGTAGCTTTTGTAGAAGTTTCGTTATGTTCAATCTTGATATCTTATCACGTGGCCAACTCGTTCTATCTAATGTTTCCTTTTTTATGCAATCGTTGATTGTTCGTATTGTAATAGTTCGTTGATTGTGATCTCATCTTTTATTTGTCTTTCTGGCATGTACTTAATACGTTTAATGTTGGTTGTGGTTAATGTTCTTATTGTCCCGTCTAGAGTCCATGTCAGGCGTCGATAGTACAACGTTGGAATGAATCTTGTGTTGTAAGTGCCTGTTCTGATTCCTCGAGTTATTGCGGTATTGGGCATCAGCGGCAATATTTGTTCGATGGTTTCCTGATTTATATATTGAGTCTATTATCGCCCTTTGTCGTGGTGTGTGACGATGCGAATTGTATCTGTGATACTGGTAATGGGGGTGAGGGTGAGGGTGTGAGAGAGTACGTGAGAGGGCGAGGAAGTGTGTGAGATAGAATGTGTGAGAGAGAGGGAGTGTGTGTAAGAGAGAACCTGAGAGAGTTACATGTAAGTGTGTGAGAGTGTGAGAGAGAGCGTATGGAAGTGAGAGAGCGTTCGTGTGTGAGAGAGAGTGCGTGTGAGAGAGTGTGAGAGAGTATGCGAGAGATAGAGCTTGTGAGAGTTAGAGACAGACCGTGTGGTAGTGAGAGAAAGCGTGTGAGAGTGATAGGGAGTGCGTCAGAGAGAGAGAGAGAGAGAGAGAGAGAGAGAGAGAGAGAGAGAGAGCAGAATCTCACTCGTAGCAACAAAGAGTTTACACAATCTAAATAACACTGTATCGGTTATAACAAATGCATCTTATATGCACATATTTATTTATTTAGTGTCACTTGTCGAACAATATTATCCATGATGTGCACAATCTTAAATGACATCAGAACACATCTCCCAATGAGTCGTAGCTCGTATTGTTCGTCTCCAGTCTGTCTTTAACTTTACGTTCATGTCGCTGTTAGACGACTGTTGATGGTGATAGCAAATACAAGGAATATGATCGTCGTGGAAGGCTAATCGTTATCTAGCCGATCTAGGCATCTTATATGCATTTACTAAAGCATTACGTCTGCTTGCTCTTCTCTCTAGAGCGAGATTCTTCTTAGACCCTCTTGTCTAAGTCTGAATCTGGCTGAAACGAAACAACTGCATGACGTTTCTCTTATCCCAGGTCTCTTGTTATTGTATGGTTATCTGATTCTCATGATCGCCCGACTAATGATAACTACGAGTATATCTTTGGAAGTAATTTATTCTTACTGCTTTTCGATTGCTTCATTCCTATTGTTTGACTTTAATTGTTAAATGACTTGAACTGATGACTGAACTATAGCTGACTGACCACAAATCTAGCTCTCACTGGACATGTGATACATGCTTAACTTGAACTGTCGAACAGTTTAGTAAATCTCTGTACAATCTTAATATCTGCCTATTTCCCAATGCGTGAATTTTCTCTAAGATCTGGCTAACTCTCCTTCCCAACTTTTAACTGTCGATTGGCGCTACTGACTAACCTATTTTATTTATCTCAGGGTTAATGTCTCACTAAACATATGATTTTCGTGCATCTGTTTTATATTCATTAGCATCTACCTGATCAACAACCTCAATTCATGTTTTGTGTTCCCCAGTTTTATTTCTTTAACGAATTCCAGATGGGCTGAATTTTCAGTGAAAATACATTTTCCTATTGTTCACACTGGCGGCCGTTATGGTCAGGTTTCCCCCGCCATACATGCAGATATTCTCCGACTTTAGAGTTACTCTCATATTTCTATCCTCGAACGTTGTTAGATATATATTATTTTTCTATTAATTTTGCCCGTGCTGCGGTTACTTGTAACTTACTCATTTCTTTTTCCATCTGTCGATGATTTTTAACGTGCGCAGTATGCACATACGACCTCCTGTTTTAGCAGCTTTACGTGAGAGTTAGACACCGAAACCTGCTACCCAGAGACCAGGGGAGGGTCGCGGATTCAATTTAAAAAAAAAAAATTCCAGCGGGTGTTTTGTCAATCGAACTCCGGACCTTCATGTCAGAGTTCGACGTCTTACATGTATGCGACCCAGCGCCTCCCGCCACCCACAATCCATTTAATTGAATATATTCTAGCTCATTGTCCCCTTTTTTGTAACTTAACATGGCAGCAATGTCTATATTTTAGCCTCACTGTTTGTATACCTCGCTTTCCAAGCACTGACAGTTAATGGCCAAATGTTGTCAAATTAGTTCTTGTTCTTGTTTAATTATTCAGCATACGTATTTAACAATGTGCGAAATCCACAGTAAAGTTGGACTTAGTGGTTACATGTCCTAAAGTTAGAAGAGAAGAGAAGACTGCATTCAAACATTCACAGCAACACACCAAACAGTTTCTTAGAAAATTGATTTTGTGTCGGGCAACAATTTTTGAACATATGAACGTATAATGTTCCTTTGTTATTGTGACTCCTGTTGTATTCCGGCTTGCTGCTGGAGCTACTGAGTTTAGTGCTCTGTGCACACCGTGAGCTGAGCTTTTCATCCATTTCGTGTTTAGAGATTCCGATTGCTTACGATGACAGCTGATATTGTATTGCGATAGTTCAGTTGCGTTCATTTTAGGTGTGGCTACGCCTTATGGCTTTTGCCGTATGCTGTAACTGATTTGATGAGGATTGCAGCTACCTTTCTTTGTTTGGGTTTTTTCATTAGGTAAGATGTTAATTCCGATGACTCCACTGGCACAGGGAGGGGGTGCGGGTGAGCAATTATGGATTTTATTTGTACGCAGTGATACCTTGACCTTCAACTAACTACAACCACAACCCTTATTAAAATATATGTTGCGTCGTCGTGCCAAATCTGATAATATGTAACTGATATATATATACGTTGTTACTCACTTGAAATGAATAATCCAAATCACTATATGCCTAACGAAATATTACGAATGTGTTTAACAGATTAAATTATTATTAACATCTCAATTATCATTGGTATTATCATTATTATTATTAATATTTTTTTCCGTGATTATTTCACATTTTAAGAATTTTCAGCTTTAACGGTATCATTATGATCGATTTTGTATCTGTTCCCGTGAATATGTTTAATACAGTCCCCATCGGCGAAAAAACATGCAGATTCTTCAGCTTCTGTTTTTGCCCACCATTTTTTTATTTGGAAGCTACTTCTGAATATATGAACACGAGATAATAGCAATGACAATTAATCCACTTTGTTGTTAATGATGACTTAAAAATTGAATGCAATAGGAAATGTGTGAATAATACAATATTGACAACTATTGAGAAGATTTGTCTCGATAATATCTCTTTTCTTTCTCTTTTTTCTTCACCTCATCGTGTGCCTGTTTGACATCGAGTGTGATACTAAGTTTTGGCTCTCGCACTTTTGGTGGATATTATCTTTGCCAGTTCATGTTCTTGGAACATTTTTACATCTTACCTTGGGTCTGCTTCATGCTCTTCTCCTTTCTCATCTTTTATTGTGTCCTTGGTTTGGTAATAAATCGCATGATATTCTTTCTAGACGAACAAACACATTTATTTGTTTTTTTTTCTGTATGTAGCTCCTGATTGGTTCAATGTCTAATTTAAGTCATGTAATATACTGAAGGGAGGTCAAAAAGTAATGCACACCACTTTTTTTTCTCGGAAACTATTCGGGCATAATGTGTGAAATTTTCACCGATTGTAGCTGAACATCCCTTGACACTACCTATTTTTCAACATAATCTCCGTCCAAGCGTATTGCCTTACGCCAACGCGAAACTAGGTCATGAATGCCTCGTTTGTACCAAGTTTTGTCCTGCTCGCGTAGCCATTTTTTAACTGCACGGATCACATCCTCATCATTGTCAAAGTGTTTCCCACGCAGGAATTTTTTGAGTGGTCCAAACAGATGGAAATCTGAGGGAGCCAGATCAGGGCTGTAAGGAGGATGGGGCAGTACAGTCCAACCAAATTTGTTGATTGCTTCCCGTGTTACCAGACTTGTGTGAGGGCGTGCATTGTCATGTTGAAGCAACACATCTGCAGATGGCTTATTATGCCGAACTCTGTGGAACCGATTTTTGAGTTTTGTCAGTGTATTGATGTAAGCTGTCGAGTTGATTGTCTCACCTCTTGTCATTACATCAACAAGAATCACACCATCAATGTCCCAGAAGACAGTGATCATCACCTTTCCGGCTGATGGAGATGTTTTGAATTTTTTTCTTTTTGGTGACTGCGGATGATGCCATTCCACTGACTGCATTTTTGTTTCAGGCTCATAATAATGTGCCCACGTTTCGTCACCGGTAACAATTTTTGACAAAAACATTTCTCCTTCAACACCGAAACGCTCCAACAATTCAGAACAGAATGTTTTCCTTTGAACTCTGTGATCATTTGTTAGGCACCGAGGAATCCGTCGAGCGCAAATCTTTGAATATCCGAGAGTTTTTAAAATTGCGATTGCACTTCCCTTGCTGACTGTAAGCTGCAATGCCAATTGCTGACTAGTGATACGCCTATCCTTACGAATAATGACATCATCCCGGTTTAACATGTCTGTGCTGGTAGCCGAGGCAACACGTCCAGAACGCGGTAAATCATGCAGCTCCACTGTACACTTTCTGCAGCTTTAATTCTCTGAACCCAGCGACTAACTGTACTCCTATCGACTGCAGAACATTTGTACACTGCACACAGTCGTTTATGAATGTTTGCCACAGTTTCTTTCTCCGCAACCAGAAATTCTATGACAATTCGCTGTTTGTAACGGACATTGTTGACAAGCTCCATTTTAACGGTTCCTAGATTGCGTAATATTTTTCAGAATGCTGTGCAATTTGGTACACATAATTGGAACATGTCATATTCCAAGTGTGCAAAATTTCATATTCCTATCTTTTTATTAGCCGAGAAAAAAATTGGTGTGCATTACTTTTTGACCTCCCTACGTAATTTCCGCTTTTTTATGGTCACTCCAAACTCTTTTGTCAGACATCTCACATCTGTTGTGACAAGCTTTCTTTTATGCGTAGACATACGTGATCATCATTGGCATTGGTATCAAAATGTTGGAATGAATATACTCTATATAAGATGGTTTTGCTAGTTACATGCATTGCTTCTATTTATTATTGCGAAGATGTATTTTTCTTCCATTTAAAAATATTGGAAACATACTATGGAGCTGGAAAAGAATATAAATGACTAAAAATGACTTGTTGAACACAAATTCAGTTAATTGAATTCAGCATTTGCAAAACTGAAAACAGACTGTAAATTATGAAAGACTGACTATACAAGAACAAGGAGTAAGGAAAAAAAACACTATAAGATAATCCTTTCAGGAACAATAAACAAATTTCCACTCGCAAATGACAGAATGCAACAATGTTTAGATTTCCAAATAGCGCTTTTTGTTTTCCTATTCAGAACGGTAAACATTGACAGTAAAGCCATAACAATATATACGGTCAGCAATTTGAGCAGCATAGACCACGCAACTGACTTTACAGCGGAATTACCTTAATTTCATTACATTTATGTAAACATAAATTTTTAAAACAGTTTTATCAGAATCATAAACACATTAATAAAATGCGATGTGTACGAAATGCACGAGACTCAAGACGTTTAAATTATGTTCACACCAAAAACCAATTCTTGATGATTGTGCTTACATAAAATGCAAAAATGAAGATCTGAAATAGAAGAAGAAACATCGTTGCATTAAAAACATGTGTATTAACAAAGTAATGCTTATTGTTATGGTTATGGTTATGGAAGTCATCGGCATCACTGCAAACGAATTAAATTCCATAATTGCTCAACACCAGTGCCAGTGGAATCATCCGAATTAATATATCATCTCCCAAACAAAGAAATGTAGCTACAATCCCCATCGTAGCCGTCTCATCTCACGCCAAACAACATAAGGCTAAAGTGAATAGAAAGTGCACACAGCCATCTGTTCACCGTCATACGCCATTATCATTGATCGTAAGCAATCGGAATACCGAAACGCAATCAAAACGGATGATAGGCACAGCTCACGGTGTGCACAAAGCACTTAACTCAGTAGCTCCCACAGAAAATCGGATATGGAATATGGAGAAACTGCAACAAGGAACATTTTTCAGACACAGCGTTTAACGGTTGATGCCAACTATCCGCCATAGTGACTGGAAGTTCTCGTTCTTCTGAAAATGTTAACCGTCATATTTTTTTTTTAAATGTATAGTGCTTGATGATGTTAGGACATCGTGTATGTGTCCAAAACCGAACATATGAAACACAATTAGTCGCCGGATTACACTCGTCGTACATCGAACTACAGACAGTAAGTGCGCAGATCTCCGCTGCAATATGAATTTATTAAATGATAAACCAGTTTATACCAGGGCTGCAAAGTCATGAACAAGAGTCCGTCATTTCGCCCTTCATTATAAGCGTACGGCTGGTTTAGGGATATACGATCAGCAATCATAATGACGTACCAGACACACACATGAATGCGCCCACAAACGATCGATTAATCTAGTCAATGCAGTCACCAACGCACGAAAACACCGTAACGATGGTGCACAATCCCTAAAGTGAAACCTTCGGTTGAGTTGGCAGTGCAGTCAATATTAATGAGTTGTACGTATGTCGATTCAAAATCTGGATGTTTAAGATCAAAGAAATGAGAACTGTTGATTGAACAAGAAAGCATAAGGGAACGATGTAAAGAATACATTAAATATCTTTATAATGATGAACGAACAGAAGTGAATATTAAGGATAATGGAGAAGGCCCAGAAATAATCAGAGAAGAATTGGAAGACGCCTTGCGCAATACAAAAGCAGGAAATGCTCCTGGTCCAGATAATATAACTAAAGAAGATATTGAAGCCATGGGTGATTTTGGCATATAAATAATAAAAAAAAAAATATTGAATGATATCTACAACATCGGATATATACCAGACGACCTGCTCAAATCAATATTAATAGCCCTATCAAAGAAATCTGGTGCAATTGAATGCGATGATCATCTCATAAAAAGCCATTTGAATTAAATGAATAAGATATTACTAAGAATCATCACGCAAAACAAAATCAGTCCAGAAATTAGTGATGAACAGTGTGGTTTTGTTGGAGGTAAAGAAATGAGCAATGCCATATACATCATACAATCTTTAGTAGAAAGAGCCATATAGGTGAAAACATAGCTATACCTATGATTCATGAATTATACCAAAGCATTTGACAAAGTAAAGCACCAAGAAATAATCAAACTTGTAGAAAGCTTAAACGTAGACAGCAAAGATCTAAGAATAATAAAGAACATGTACTGGCAACAAACAGCGCCCATAAGAACTTGAAACCAATTTGGAATATTTCAACAAATACAACAGGGTGTTAGACAAGGTTGTGTGCTGTCACCAGATTTGTTTAATATCTATAGTGAGATTATTTTAAGATCCATAAGAGACATGCCTGGAATAACAATTGGAGGTCATAATATAAATAATCTAAGGTATGCTGATGATACAGTCTCTCTCTCTCTCTCTCTCTCTCTCTCTCTCTCTCTGCGATCAGGACTCAATCAGAGTAGGATTCCAGACTCTCACATGAAGACATCTGTCTGTTTAAGTGAATTGATCGACGCCACACACAAACCATCATAATTAGAGTCTGTTAGATCCACTCTGATTGAATACCTGTTAAAATGTTGCACTGTGTTCTGCGCCAGTGACCCAGTGCATCCGATTTCAGCCAGCATTTTATTCAGGTTTGCTTTCCCTAGCCTTTGATTGTCCCCAATTTTCCTGCAAGGCAGCAGAATGTCTTTTCTGTAGGGGGATTCTGCCCTTAGATGGTCGGCCCTCCCAGGTTTACGAGCATCATCTGCTCGAGTCACTAGAGGTGACTAACACATACACGCACATATACAGATATGAGATGTGACTAACACTGACATGCACACAGCGATATGAGGCATTACTAACAATGATACACACCAAAATATGAGAAATGACTAACACACACACACACACTAAGATATGAGATGTGACTAACACAGGCACACTCTTAAATATGAGACATGACTAACACAGATACACACACTAAGATATGAGATATGACTCAACACGAACACACAAAGATATGAGACATAAATAAAGAAAGAAAAAGGTAAAGAACACCGTCACGCCAAGTGGCGTATATGGAATATGGTTTTAGTAACCATACATTTTACAGACCTTCAGCACATGATTTTTGGGGTAATATGGTCGGTATTACGCCCGTACCGCTTTACTTTCCCTGAAAAAAAAAATCAGGTACCCATTTAAGGATGGGTGAATCCGGAAGCCGTCGGTTGAGATCGAACCCAACCCCTTGTCCTTTGTAGTCCAGTTCACTAACCACTGAGCTATTGCGGCTCCCTGATATGAGACATGAGTAACATAAAAATGAACTCACAACGATAGGAGATGTGACTAACATAGACATGCACACAAATATATGAGACATGACTAACATTGACATGCACACACAAAGGTATGAGATGTGACTAACATAGACATGTACACAAAGATATGGGATATGACTAACATCTACATGCACACAAAGATATGATATATGACTAACACAGACACCCACGCACAAAGATATGACACATGACAAACACAGACACATACTAAGATATGTGATATGACTAAACACAGACACACACAATGATTTAGTTATTTGGTTATGGAAGGATCCGGTATCACTGCAAACGAATTAAAATCCATAATTGTTCAACCACCCGTGCCAGGGTAATCATCCGAATTAATATATCATCTCCCAAACAAAGAAATGTAACTGTAGTCCCATCGTAGCAGTCTCAGCACACGCCAAAAGACATAAGGAGAAACCGCGCCGAAAGTGAACACAGCCAACTGTTTCCTGTCATACGATATCATCATTCATCGTAAACAATTGGAATATCGAAACATGATCAAAACGGATGAGACACACAACTCACGGTGTGCACAGAGCACTTAACTCAGTAGCTCCTGCAACAAGCCGGACTTGGAATATGAGGAAACTGCAACAGGTGATCACTTTTCATGCATAGCCTTCAATTGTTCCCGCCGCCTATGCACAATATACCGGAAGTTCACGTCCTTTGAAAATGATGATTGTCGTACTTTAAAAAAATAATGTATAGCGCTTGATGATGTTAGGTCATCGTTGTTGACTCCAATTCCGAACATTTAGACACACAGTTAGTCGTCAGATTATCCACGTCGCACATCAAACAACAGACCGTAAGATTATCTAACTGCCTGTCTAGGGATGTATGTTGAGTCATTATGATGACGTAGCACTCAACAATGTCGTACACACAAGTTCGCTCCCTTTAGATTCCTAATTACTATAGTGAAAGCAGCTTACGACGAACAAAATACGGTCCAAATTTCCTATAGAGATAAAACTGTGGCTGACGAAGTACTATACATTAATAAGTAACATGGAAATAACTTGCGTCAAGGAAATCCAACAGCGGTCATGAACAGCACCAATGTGACGTAAAGCGCAGATCAAGTCTAAACGTTGGACGGTCGCATTCACAACACTTGATTTGTCAAAAATGGACTGTTGCCGGCGCACAACTTCGCTTTACCGGCACAGATGTAATAAGTAGTCTTAATCGCTAAGAGTGAAAATGAGTTACAAGAAATGTTGTACCTTATTGTGAAAAAAAAAATAAATAAAAATAAAGGACTCAGCCTTAATAGCAAAAACGTAAGTGAAGTAATGGTAACAACAAAGAAAAATACATTACTTCAGCGCAAAATAAAGACAAGTGGAACAATATTAAAATAGGTAAATTAATTTAAATTTTAGAAAACTTTGTTAACCTCAAACGGAATATGTACAAAAAAGGTGAGATGCAAAATGGCTCAGGCAAAAGCAGCTTTCCAAAAAATGAGGAAGATATTATGCAATACATTTTTGACAATAGAAACTAGAAAAAGAATTCTTAAATTGTATGTAGATCCATCTTAACATATGCACGTTAGTCATGGACAATAGGACAACATACAAGAAAATCACTGCAATTTGTAAAAAAATGTGGTTTTACAGAAGAATGTTGAGAATATAAAGGACAGCTAAGAAGAGTAATGAATGTTCTGAAAGAGGTCAAAGCAAAAAGAGTACAACTGGAATACATTGTTGCAACTGGGAAAATTGAGGGACGAAGAGATAGACGGAAGCAAAGAGAAAAAAAAATACCAGACAGCTTAAGATAATGGCTTGGCAGGAGGTCAACAACGGAAATAATAAATAACTGTCGAGATCGAAAGTTGTGGAGATACATTTTCACCTACGCCAGTAGGCCCGGTTAAAAAAATAGCTCAGGCCAAAATATCATTTCAGAAAATGAAAAATATCTTATTCAACAAATCTATGTCAATAGAAGTGAGAAAGAAAGTTCATCGGTGCTATAAAGGATCAATTCTGACGAATGGAAGCGAATCATGGACAGTGGACAAACAAATGAAAATGCGATTATAGGCCACAGAGATGCCAACACAAAAAGGGAGCACCTAAAAAACATCAGAAAGAAACAATCAACATTTTTTCGGACACATCATGATAAGAGGAAAGTTGGAATACTTGTTTACAACTGGCAAAATAAAAAGAAAGGTAGATTGCTGACGACAAAAAAGAGAGAAAATACTGGATAGCTAAGTGACATGGCATGGAAAACAGTCAACAACATTACATTGTTTCAGTACTGAAACGATGTACTGTAGATAGAAAATTTTGGAAGGGTATGATCGCCTTTGTAACAACAAAACAAATATCAGCAGGGCTGAAAATAAGAATGGCAAAATGTTA
The DNA here is from genome assembly GCA_032433765.1 of Megaustenia siamemsis. Lineage (NCBI taxonomy): Eukaryota > Metazoa > Mollusca > Gastropoda > Stylommatophora > Ariophantidae > Megaustenia > Megaustenia siamemsis. The sequence goes on from JAVIAB010000101.1 coordinate 68,497,517, forward strand.
CATCTTCTCAATATTCCTGTATGGTGCAGGAACATGGACATTAGACAAGAAAACAGAACAGAAAATTGAAGCCTTTGAAATGTGGATTTATAGAAGTATAGGTATAATTGGATGGAAACAAAATATAACAAACGATGAAGTTTTAAAACAACTGAAAATAAAAAGAGAACTGCTGAACACAATTAAGACAAGACAAATTAAATTTTTGGGGCATGTTAAAAGACACAACAGCCTACTAAAAGTAATATTGGAAGGAAAAATACAAGGCAAAAGAGGCAGAGGCAGACCAAGACTAACATGGACGAGTAACATCAAAAGATGGACAAGTCAATCTATGTCAGCCTGCACCATGAAAGCAAGAAACAGAGTAGAATGGCGATCCATGGTAGCCAACCTTCGTTGCGGAGAGGGCACTCGATAATGATGATAATGGTGATGATCGCCTACGCCATCCGGTGTGGCACATGATGATGATGACGTATGTCGATGTCCTCACCTTATCTGGGTGTCTCTTTATTTGTTTATGTACAAGTAGTGACTCTATATCTATATTTATGTTTTTCAAATCGTTACGTTGTTTGAAGAAGGAAATTATCTCTGCTTTGCTTGTTCCTCCCTGCGACTAGAACCTATGATAGCGATACATTAAAGAGCCTCGTCACGTCAAGTGACGTATAGGAAATGTGGTGTTTGTGACCATACTTATCTACGGACGTTCGGCACATGATTTTTAGGGTAATGTGGTCGGTATTACGTCTGTGCCGCGTTACTTTTCCAGATAAAAAAAAACAACAAAACTGGTACCCATTTCAGGCAGGGTGAACGGGGAAGCCGTTGATCGTGATCGAGCCCGACCTCTTATAATGATGGCCTTACTTCTGATAAAATATGTTATCGATCTGTATAATGACATATTATCTGTTTCAGTCTTATGCAACTTATAGTCGTGTAACATATAATCTTATGCAGTCTTCTATAACATAGTCGTATGCTGCATATGTTACATACAGTCTTATGGAGTAAATATTACATACCGTCTTATGCAGTATATGTTACATACAGTCTTATACAGTATATGTTACATACAGTCTTATACAGTATATGTTACATATAGTCTTATGCAGTCTTATGCAATATACAGTTTTATGTAAAATATATTTTTAAAATGTAAGAAATTAATGAAAATGTTCCGAAAGAGGTCAAAGCAAAAAGAAAGCTAATTTCCAATATGAGGAAGAAACAATCATCATTTTTGTTCATGTATTATAACAACTAGAATATATTGTAACAGCTGGAAATTGAGGGACGAAGAGATAAAGGGAAGTAAAGAGAAAACATACCAGGCAGCTTAAAAGAATGTCTTGGCAGAAGGTCAACAACAGAAATAATAAATAACTTTCGAGATCGAATGTTGTGTAGATACATGATCACCTACGCCAGCAGGCCCGGTACTTGATGATGATGATGATGTAAAATATAGTCTTATGTAACATATAGTCTTATGCAGTCATACGCAATGAATCCTATTGTTGGTATTGTAGAAAAGAAAATAATAATGATTTTGCTGATCCACCTGGAGTCAGCCTGGCATCTGAAAGTGAATCCTGAATAATAGGACAAAAGACGCACAGATCGTAGTGTCCACACAACTAGTATTTTACAAAAAAATGTTGGGAATAATGTTGGCACCTGAAGATAGTAAAAGTTGTTTGTAAAATGCAGCAGAAAATGAAACGATAAAGGTCTCTTATCTTGTATTGGTTACTATCTTATGTCGGTTATTAATCCTGCTACTTGTTTTAAAGGTGTTAACCTATAGTGAAAACTTGTTTTGGGGATTGATGCTTAAATATTTCACGAATGTATCATGTTTTATATATATATATATATATATATATATATATATATATATATATATATATACATATATATATATATATATTTACATATATATATATATATATAAATATATATATATATAAATATATATATATATATATATATATATAACTTTTCTCCTGCTTCTTTCTCTATCTCCTGATGCCTTTAAACGTCGCAGAGAAAGCAAATTATCTTCAGTATACTATAACTTCTCCAGATATTTGGTTTATTGTTGTTTGATTCTCTCTTTTCATAAATAGAACGTCTTACTTTGGCGTGTCTAGTTGCTGTTAAAAAAAAATATTTTGGTCTTTGTGCTTTCGAAATGGCGACACACAAGTTTCCATTGCGTTTTCTGTTTCATTCTGTGATTGTTCGTGTGATTCCACAGATAGATGTTTTAAGTGATAGCGCCTACATAGGATATAAATAATTCGATGACAGGCCTAATAACAAGATGACCATTCGTTCCAGATTGTCCGGGACAGTCCCGGAATTTGACATTTTTTGAACCTTTGTCCCGGATTAGCTGCCGTACCGGTTTTGTCCCGATTTTGGCCTATTTTTTAGCTTTTTCCGGATTTGATAAAAAATAATTTGGAACACAAACGTTTACCAATTTTGCCATGTTGGTATACGGCGTACATTTGTTCAATTAAAAAAAAATATTATTCCGTTTCTGTGTAGACAATTTTGTTTAATATCAAAACAGTAGAATGCGCTCCTAGTTTTAAATCTCGTATATATTCGTTGTGTTACTAACTTTCACTTTCACTTTCGTAAAAAATGGCACCGAAGCGTGATTGTAGTTTTAATCAAGATTTACAAAAGGAATACCCTTTTATAAAAAAGTCTACATCGTTGTCAGACTTCATTGTAAGATGTAATATATGTTCATCCGGGTTTACTATTAACCATAGTGGACGTGGTGATATTAAGAGCCACATAAATAGTGATAAACATAAGAGAGCCGTCGCTACTGCTGCATCAAGCTCGTCGTTGACAAATTTTTTTCGAGCTGAACAGGTTGGTGACAAAGAAGAACAGTTAGCTGCTACAGAAGGTGCCTTTGCATATCATACAATGATGCACAATCACACGTTTAGATCTATGGACTGCACATCAAAATTGCTTCAGGTAACTTTAGAACCAAAATTTGCTTGTGCACGTACGAGAACGAAGCTATTATTCGGAATGTGTTCACACCCCATGCTCTAAACAAGTTGAGATGTGACCTAGAAAACGTAACATTTATCTCCATACTGACAGATGCCTCCAACCACAAAGAAATCAAGATTTTTCCGTTGCTTGTCAGATACTTTGATCGCAATAAGGGACTGAAAGTTAAAATATTATAGTTGAAGTCATTGCCGGGTGAAACATCTGATATAGTAAGTAGTTTTCTTATTGACTGTCTAACTGAAAATGGTTTAGAACTGAAAGTAGTTGGATTATGTGCAGACAACACAAATTTCATTTTTGGGGGCGCTGAAAGAAAAGGACTGAACAATGTTTTCACAAAACTGAAAGAAAACCTTGGACATAGTTTAATAGGTGTTGGGTGTGCTTGCCATATTTTCCACAACACTGTTCGAGCAGCTGCAGACGTATTGCCTGTTGATGTTGAAATGACTATTGCAAAAATACATCTGTACTTCAAATCATGCACAGTTAGAGTTGAAAGTCTCAAGGAGTTTTGTCAGTTTGTCGACACAGACTTCCAGATGATTTTAGGTTATGCACAAACTAGGTGGCTTGCGCTCTTGTCTGCTGTTGAAAGGGTTCTTTACATGTTCCTGCCTCTAAAATCATATTTTCAATCTCAAGACAGATGCCCAGTTTTTATACAGGAATTCTTTGAAAACCCACTGTCTGAGGCATGGCTTATTTTGGTTCACAGTCAGGCATCCTCTTTCCACAAAGCATTGCAGAAAGTAGAGGGACAGATGGTCACTGTATTTGAAGTCATTGACAGCATCAATAGGTTGAAAGCTATCTTGGAGTCCAAGCTGGAAGACGGTTTCTTGCCATCAAGAGTTCAGATAATCCTTAAAAAGCTGGAAATGGAAGGATTTCCACGTGATGATGTGAACAATTTTAACGCCAGTGTTTCTTCATTTTATGAAACAGCTTTAAGTTATTTGAAGAAATGGGCTGCAAATAATTTTCAAAACCTAGAGTCTTACAGCTGGGTAATGCTGAACAGAACACAAATTGGGAAGATATTGAGAAGTCTTCATCAATAGTGATTCAAACATTGCCTTCAGTCGACTTTCCAGAAAAAGGAAATGTATGACGAATATGTCTACATGAAACAGTTCGTTACTTCACAAAAAATTAGTGAGTGGAGTCTTAATAAAACATTACCAGGGCAGCGTTGGGTTGAACAAGCTTCATACTTCAGAAACAATCATGTGCCCGTTTCACATATTCTGAAGTTGGCAGAGTTCTTTTTGTGTCTACCTGGAACAAATGCTGCAACAGAACGAGTGTTTTCTCTGATGAACAGTTTGTGGACAAATGATAAAACACAACTAGGTGTTGAAACTTTAAAAGCCATGTTGATCACCAAAGTGAACTATGAGGGAACATGTGTCGAATTTTATCAGATGCTGCATACAAAGAAGGACATTTTACAGAAAATTCACTCATCTGAAAAGTACAGCATCTCTGTTTCACCTTCAATTTAAGTGAGTATCACTGTTTTTTTTTATCTCCTGATTATCCTGATAGCGTATTGTAGGTCTATATTATTAGATGTTTTAAAATGTATGTATTATTCACTTGAAAATGACAGCAAGAAGAAATGTAATTTTATTGGTGGAAAATTGAAGTAAAATTATTCCGTCCCGGAATGGGATTTCAAAAATATGGTCACCTTACTAATAAGCGAATAATGTATCACTCCACGTAGAATGTTTGACGTGATAGTGTTTACATAGTATAGACATGATCTGATGACAGACTAAGTAAGTAGATTAGGTATATGTCCTATGCAGTTACTGTGATTCCACCGAGAATATTTGAAGTGATAGTGACTGCATAGGATATAAATGATCTGATGACAGACCTAGTAAGTCGATAAGGTATCTGTCCACTACGTAGAATGCTTGAAGTGATAATGTCTACACCAGACCTTGCTTTCCATTCACCAGACCTGGATTGCAATATTACACGTATTGTTGGGAAACAACTTGGAGGCAGCGACCGCCAGCCTGTCTTTAGAGCAGCACTCTCTCCAGATGGAAGCACAAAAAGGCAGACTGGAAAATGTATCAACATTACACCAGTGGGCTGACTAAAGATTTAAATACAGACAGAGGCATCAACAAAATAGTTGATGAATTCAGTAGACTGATAATACAAGCTAGTGAAACAATACCTAGAGGGGCACGGAAACACTACAAACCATACTGGAGTAGTGAACTAGAGCAACTGCACAATGACATGGAAACATCTCGAATGCAAGCAGAAAATAGCCCTAGCCAGGAACACTACAATAACTATCAACCTGCTAAAGCCCAAATTTCAATGGGCTAAATACAAGCCAGACGGAGAAGCTGGAAAGAGAAAACAGAGTCCTTGAATCTTGAACGAGACACAAGAAAAGTGTGGAGGCTTGTAAAAGAACTGAATGATGGGGGTACAGAAAGGAACACCAACATTGCACTGAAGAAGGATGAACACATCCTAACAGATAAGCATGCATCAAATCACTTTGCACACTCCTTTGCAATTGACAATAATATTGAAATTAGCCTAGATAAAGTACAAGAGAACTGTTTAAAACAGCAAAATGCAAGACAAGAAGAGATCGCACATGAAGTCATGTAAATACACAATACACAAAGAGAGCTAAAGCTGGCAATATCCAAATTAAAAATGAAAAAAGTCACTAGGCAGTGCTGGAGTGACCAATGAAATGAATAAGAACCTGGGAACTGCAGCTAAAGCAAAACTACTGCAGATCAACATTTGCTGGCTCACAGGTAGAGTGCCACATCCATGGAGAGAAGCAATTATGATACCATTACTAAAGCCAGGAAAATATGGTTCAACGACATTCAGCTCGCTAGACAAATCCGCCTTACAAGCTGTTTGTGTAAAACAATGGAACGTATAATCAATCTCAGACTGCAGTGGTACCTGGAGAGTGAAAATCTCTTTGTCCCACAACAAGCAGGCTTTAGACAGTGTTACTCTACCGAAGATCAGGCAATCTATCTTTCCCAGGAAATTGAGGATGCGTTTCAAGAAAAGAAACTGGTACTAGCAGCATGGATAGACATAAAGAAATCATTTGATAAGGTATAGATAGAAGGAAGGACTTTTGAAGAAACTGAGAAATTATGGAGTAAATGGCAAGATGTACAAATAGGTCAAAGTATACCTGCATAACATGAGAGCCACAGTGCAACTGGATGGTCTTAAGAGTAAGAAGGTTTTACTGCGACAGGGCGTTCTACAGGGAGGGGTACTATCTCCAACACTTTTTTCTGATCTACATCAATGACCTAGTTACTGAACTACCACATGTTCAGTAAAGCAGCACCCATTATGAGACACTAATGCTTTACCAAACTACTGACTGATCATGATTGCTTGCTACCAATCGTCTGTCAAGACGCTAACGGCCATATAACCTATCACAATTCTTCGGCTATCGTTACATCATTCCTACTTCTATGTATACACACACACACACTTTTATTTATTCACTTGCATGCAATGCTAACACTCCCACATCGGTACTGGATTAAAAAAAAAGGATGAAACTATATCTTATGTATTCATGTAATGATGCATTTATATACATTCATGTTAGTTTTATATCGTTGTACTTACTGCATTTACACGTTTCGCTATTCGCTCAAGCTAATAATAGACGGGTTTAAATTAGAATTAATTATTAACATATGACTTTTCTTATATCCTTTGTCATTCTACTCATGAAATCTGACCAAAAAAATCGTAAAAAGAATACAGAGAAATCCTACATAGAAATCAATTATAAAAGAAGGAAGCTACACATGTGACAATGATAATAAATAAGTTTTTGAATTGATAAAATGAACTACAGTCTAGAACTGCAATGGGCAATTAGCGGACTGGCGAACCAAATCAAGACCACCAGTCGGTTTTTCTTGGACATTAAAGCGTCTTCTGAAACTAATACTCTCTCTCTCTCTCTCTATATATATATATATATATATATATATAAACTAAAGTTTCAATCTCTCTCTATTTCTCTCTCTCTCTCTCTCTCTCTCTGCGATCAAGACTCAATCAGAGTAGGATTCCAGACTCTCTCATGAAGGCAGCTATCTGTTTAAGCGAATCGATTGCTCCATAAGACTCTTCCTACGTATAGTCTTTTCAAAATATTGCTGTCTGCCCTCCAGTCCGTTCCTGCCAATTTCTTCATAATATTTGTTCTTTTTTGGGGCTTTTTTCCTTGCTCAGTCTATCTGATTTTTCCAAGTCATTCCGCGATTTATGGTGACGCCAAGATATGTTGGGTTTTGGTCAGTATGGAGTGTATGGTCTTTTATCTTCAAGGTTGCAGAGAGTGTGTTTCTTGATAGGCTGAAAAATGTATATGTAGTTTTTTTCCTTCTCTGGTAAGAACCAGGTGTTCGTCCATTTTTCAAGTTCACCTATGACATCTTGCATCCTGGGTCCAGCCACCGACATGCTTTCCTCGCGAGCTCATAACGCCAGATCATCTGCGTATATTGCTAAGTGTATTCTGGGTGGAATGACCATTACGATGTCATTTATGAAAATTAAAAATAGTGTCGGGGACAAGACTCCGCATTGTGGGGCACCTTGTTCGATAGAGACCTTCTTACTTAGTTGACCTCGAACTTGTACTCTGGCCGTTCTATCCTGAAGGTATTGAGAGACCTAATTGAATAAACGACGCTGGGTGCCAAGCCTCAAACGCTTGTTCTTTAAACCCTCTCGCCAAACCCTAACAAAAGCCTTCTACATGTCGATCCACACTACCTGTGTATGTTTATTTTCTTGTAGAGTATCATCTATTTCCTGTGCAATGTAGGTGACCAGGTCTTCAGTTGATTTGTGCTGACGGAAGCCACTTTGTTGTGGTACGATTTGCTGTTTTGTTTTCAAATGCTACATGTCTTCTGTTAACCAGTCTTTCCATGAGTTTATTCAGGCAGCTCAGTAGGCTAAATGGTCTATAGCTATTTGGGTCTAGTGGGTCTTTTCCACACTTGAGGATGGGCACCATAATCTTCTTTCCAGATTGCCGGCACATGTCCACTCTTCCAGCTAGCATGTATTATCCTTAGAAGCTGGCTCTTGGCTTTCTGTCCCAGATTTAGGAGCATTTCGTTGGAGATTCCATCTTTACTACGGGAACTTTTGAGCTTCAATCCTTTGAGTGCAACATCTAATTCAGTTGGGGTAAAAAAATTGTCGTCTGATGCTCTTCTGGTGCTAAAGTCATGTCTTTTGCATCTTGCTTTTGTAGCTTTATGTTTGTCTATTGGAATATTTATTCTACTAATGTTTTTGTGGTTTTTGTTTCTATCAGTAGATTTTCTGCCCTTTGCCTGTGAGGATGTTCTGATTGTGTGCTAATGATATTGGAGGTTGGCAGTCGTTTTTGTCTCTCAGAGCTTTTGCAAGTTTCCATAGTTTATGACCATATTTGTCTTGATTAAGGCTCTCTGTTTTGTCTATCCAGCTCTGTCTTGCTGATATCATGACCTCAAGTCTGTATTTGGCCAAGGCTGCTTTGTAGGCAAAGTTGCTCTCTGTGTTGTGTGATGTTTCAGCTAGTAATATGGCAGAGTCCAGTTCCTCATCCATTCTTTCTATTTCCTCGCTCCAGTATGGCTTGTAGTTTCTTCTTGCTCCTCTAGGAATGGATTCTTTAGCAGCTCTCATGATTCCATTTGTTAACCGCTCTATCATATTATTGACCTTCTTTTCGTGGGTATCGATAGTCGCAGTATAAGCATCAGTGAGCCTTGCAAACTTTGTCCAATCTGCTCTCTTATAGTTCCAGCGGGGAAGAGGTATTCGCAACTCCTGTTTGTGCAAGATCCACTGAAAGTTAGACTGGTCTATGATCACTGTCTCCAAGTTGGTTCTCCAGGTTTTTTCATGTTATTTTGATAGATATGTCTCCAGTTGCAAATGCTAGGTCGGGAGTGGAAGTTGTTTTCCACCTTCTTAAGTAGAAGGTTGGTGGGTACTCCCTAGAGTTTATGAGTAATATGTTGTTGTCTATTTCCCATTCTTCCACTTCTTCACCTCGAACATTGGACTCCTTATATCCCCATCTTTCAGAGTGGCTGTTAAAGTCTCCTACTACCAGACACTTTGATGGTGTTATTTCCATTGACTCCAGCTTCAGTAATTTGTCATTTGGACAGTATATATTAAATATCTTAATACTAGCGGAGTTAATGTGTAGGTCTGTACCAATGATCTCTGCCTCTCCGTTTGTGACTACATCTATCAGTTTTGCGGGGATGGAATTTTTAATAAGATTAAGAATTCCACCCTTGTGACCTTCCCTGTCTTGTCTAAATGTTTAGTAGCCCCTTATCATACATCTGTGCTGAGGGTTAAGATGAGTTTCCTGGATGTAGGCAACGTCTATCTTCTCCTCTGCTAGTCTGATTGTTAGAGCTTGTTTTACGTATATTCAGCTGTTTCTTGAAAGCATTTTCGGTCAGCGGTAGTTTCTATCATAATTAGAGTTTGTTAGATCCAGTCTGAATGATTACTTATTAAAACGTTGCATTGTGTTCTGCGCCATTGGACCAGTGTATCCGATTTCAGCCAGCATTTTATTCTGGTTTGCTTACCTTAGCCTTTGATTGTCCCCAATCTCCCTGCAAGGCAGCAGGTTGTCATTTCTGTAGGGGGATTCTGCCCTTAGATGTTCGGCCGTCCCAGGCTTACGAACACCATCTGTCCAAGGTTGCTGTAGTAATTAGTTAATCAGGGCTTTCACAAAGAAGGTCAAAGAAGGTGTTGATCTCCTCCTGCGTTAGTGGACGCATGGTTGTTTACTAATTTAGTACATTTAATGTTACAACTTGTTTGATGAAACAATCTGTTACAACTAGTGTGATGAAACAATCGGTTACAACTTGTCTGATGAAACAATCGGTTACAAATTGTCTGGTGAAACAATCCGTTACAAATTGTCCGATGAAACAATTGTTTACAACTTGTCTGATGAAACATTCGGTTACAACTTGTCTGATGAAACAATCGGTTACAAATTGTCTGGTGAAACAATCCGTTACAAATTGTCCGGTGAAACAATTGTTTACAACTTGTCTGGTGAAACAATCGGTTACAACTTGTCTGGTGTAACGATTGTGCTAGTAAAAGCTAAACTATAACGGCCGCCGTTGAGAATGAACGAAATTCTGCAAATTTAGATCTTGGCCGTTGGTCTTTGTTCAAACGTAAACAGGCGTCCATCTTCAAGTTTCAATCGGTTTGAAAATAAATTAATATAAATCTAATTTTGAAAAAAAATACAAATTAATTTTCTTGTTACAAATGATATAATATGTCGTGTATGTGCACGCATTAATTATATATGTCTGTATAGCATAATGTATTTGTTAAAAATACTCTAAAGTTTGGTTCTCTGGTACTGGCAATGACTATAATCCGGGTTCTGGACAGCCTTAAGTTGACCACCACTGGTCTAGAGGGAATAATCAATAGAGACACATCATCTACGTCAGCTGGCATTGTCATCATCATGTGTCATACATGTTGACGTAGGCGATCATGCCGTTCGATACATTTCTGTCGACATCGCATCAATTCTGTTGTTAACTGTTTATCGTTCCTCGACATCAAGCTATCTATAGTTCGTTCAGAAGTTCGTGCCACAGAGTTTATTAATTATCTCCGAGACTGAATTATGAATTTATGTAATTCTATTTCGTCAAATCTTTTTTTTCACCAACTTTTATTCTCTTTTTTTGCCCTACTGTCATGCATTTAGGAAAGATTGGTGCTTATTTGAGGTATATCAAAATATAATTTTCTTGCTGTTCCTAATTTTTTAAATTTCATAATACCCACATTGGTTGTAATTTATCAGTTTCCGAGATAATTGATAAATACTGCAGGCACGAATTTGTGAACGAACTATAGTAACTTCTCTCTTTGTAGTCCACAATCTCTCTTTCGCTGTAATTTGCCAGTTGGGGTAACCATTTATTCCAACTTTCCTCTTTTCTTTTCAAAGACTTTTAACTCTCTCTGTATGTTTCGACGCACCATGTGCAATACCAATGTCGGTCATGTACGTTTAGCCATACAGTGCGTCACTCTCAATTTGATTAATATAAACTGTTATCAAAACATTTTCTTTGTATTTGTGTTGTGTCAAATCTTTATTGGTAAAATCTAATTATTTGTTTAATTAGCTAAAAATTCATATATAATATGTTAAATGTTAGATAAATATGAACATGTAGATTAATATTTAAAAACATGAAACATTATGTATCTGAAATCTCTACCTCTAAATTGATAAAAACCCTCAGTAATGAGAAAGTTCAGATCTCCCCTTTTGTATTGACTTCCTTGAAAAATCCCCGTTTGTCCATTTAATTGTCCCATCAACTCGTTAACATTTTTCAGAGATATCACATCTCTTTGGTCTCTAATGTTATGTTCATTTGTTTGTCTACTCTTCATGATTCTTTCCCAAGGTAATATTTTGCACTATATATATTACCAATGCACTCTCCTTCTCACATCCTTTGACATAGACATGTTCTCACCTCTCTTGACATAGACATGTTCTCACCTCTCTTGACGTAGACATGGTCACACCTCTATTGACATAGACATGTTCTCACTTCTCTTGACATAGACATGTAATCATTTTTCTTGACATAGACATGTTCTCACTTCTCTTGACATAGACATGTTCTATACTAAGAACGTGACGCTCTTAACTTGTTTCAGATTTGTTCCTCTTACTTGTATGATTCCTGACGGCCATTATTGTTTCTTTCATACAGTCATTACTTCTGATAACTTACTATTCAGAGTGAAACCTTCCTTGTTGCTTTCATTCAAACTGTATGGTTACCAGTTCTTGTAGTTCATTCTCCACCCCAGCTATTGAAACTGTGTCATCCTCACATCGCAGATTATATGTCCGCGCTGTAATTGAAGCTAAAACTGATCTACTGCAAAACCACTGCCCTTTCCAAATCTTCTACATAATTATTTTGACTATATTTTTGTTCAAATACAAATTTTATATTTTGTATGGGCAAACTACAAATGTTCATTCACTCTACCACTAGGTCGCTGGGTCATAACTCACTCAGGCATTCCCTCACTTACTCTCTAACAGACTAACAAAACACCTCTCTCATAAAAAAAACACTATGTCCCTTTCAAAAACATATAAAGCATGTCAGTTATTCTCTTTAATTGTCAATATTCCTTGTAACATATCTTTCTTTGGTCCATTCTTTTTAAACACACATTAACATATTCTTTTGATCTCTGTTATAGACACATACTCTCCCATTCAATCACTCAATCAACGGCCATCGTGTACCCACATATTTTCTCTATTATAAGAATTGATTCTATAGTTTAAACATAAAATAATTAGTTCACCCACTTATTCATTTCTTGAACATTGAAATATATTTTAGCATGATTGTCAACAAGCAGTAATTTACATATATCTTTATGGATGCTAATGCAGAACTCCAAATCACTAGAATGAATCGCAAAACTAAATTTATATTTATATTTCTTAACTTAATTTTGTTTTCTTTTTTACGTTCACTAGCTTTTTACCTCTGGCGAAGTTCCTAGAAATTAGGAAGTGCATTTTAAGTTGTAATCCATTTTTCCCAGGCACATGAGTCCTTCCCCGCACAGGCAGATAACTCCGTCTTTGGAGGTACTATGGAGACGTTTCTAGCCGGGCCTCGATGCTGAGACAAGGGCTGGTTGCTGCAGTGAAAATCGTAATTTAAAATCCAAAATTCTGCAGCCGGGATTTGAACGCACATTCTCTCTGTCTTGAGAGCAAGTAGTCCCCAAGTAAGTTTATATATGAGGAGCTAACAGTGCAACTGTTGATATCGACCTCAATTATATTTACGTGTCAACACGTCAAATTAACATCAACATCCTCATGATAAAGACACGCATTTCGATGGACCATTTACATTTTATTTTGTTGAAAGGTTGCCTTCTCATGAAACAAATAGGAATATACGATACACGTAAACGAGATGTGAATGTTACTGGGTGCGATAAATCACACAAGATGTGAATGTTACTGGCTGGGATAAATCACACATGATGTGAATGTTACTCGCTGGGATAAATCACACGAGATGTGAATGGTACTGGCTGGGATAAATCACACGAGATGGGAATGGTACTGGCTGTGATAAATCACACGCATTGTGAATGTTCCTGGCTGGGATAAATCACACAAGATGTGAATGTTACTGGCTGGGATACATCACACGAAGGTAGATACTGATGTAATCACATAATAATTGCTACCGTGAAAGAAGACGAACTCAAAGTGAATCAACTTAGTCGAACCTAGAAAAGCGCGAATGAAAAGAGCAGCAACTACTAACACAATTCTCACACAGAAACTAAAGTATGTTTTCCATGACTGTTTGGATTTCCTTTACTTTTTGAAGGGTTTGTATTCATAGTTTTATATGTCGGAATGTATACATTTTGAGAGCGCTTTCATCGCGGCTAAACGACCCTAGTTGCGTGTAATAATAGCTGACCATCAGGTAGAGATTAATAAAAAAAAGATTGATGATATTACACCTTTGACCGAATCATCAGTTAGTACAACGTCAATTATTCATGGACGGAAAAAAAATATGAGTATTTACGAGACTGAGTTATCTGCCCGTGTGGTGAGGGACATGTACACACAGTAGTCATGGAAAACGCATTAATAGTGCAAATGTTATTTCCTAGTCTCTCGGGACTTTGACCAAGGTAAAAGCTGGCAAACGTAAAAATAAAATTAATAAGTTCAGCAGTTTTATACGAAAATAAAGTTAAATATTTTCTGTTTGATATCACATCCTCTCTAAATCATAAAACTTACTTTATATTTAAAATTAGTGAACTGTAACGGAAGAGATTACTTTTTAATTGAAAAAATAATCATCTTTAACATAATGACATATTCATATAATTACTTTATAAAAAAAACAGAGAAATCAAATGTCTGTTGATGCGTTTATTTAAAACAACTGACGGTTTCCATATACTTATTTTGATTCGGCTGTCAATTGGAACGATCTCATATTTGTCATTTCCTTAATCTCGACTAAAATTGCTCATGACCTTGTTTCTATTGATGTAATGTGAATGTCCGTGTGGCTACAGGAGCCTGAACCATCGTGGTCCCCCACTGTCACCTGCCACATACAAATAAGGTTGTTTGGCGAGGATGTCTTCGCCGGTACAATGGAGGTTTTGAATCTGAGCTGAAGCAATCTTCAATGCTTTCGTCAGTGTGTGGCATTTGTATCATCCGACGGACATGCATAGGAGAGGATCTGATATTATAGAGTTATCTATAGAGTTATGAGTTCTGCGCTGAAGATGAACGTTCGACTAAACTGAACTAAACTACGACACACTAAGATAAAGGATTCTACTGGACGAAATTAAAGAATAATCTATAGAAACGTTTTTGTTTTTTTACAGAAATTAAGATCGTAAATTCTAAAAAAAATAAAAATAAAAAATAAAAAAAATAAAAAATAAATAAAAAAGGATAAATATGAATTAGATATTGCTATTTATATGACACAACAGCCGACTAAAATTAATCCTGGAGGGGGAAATATTAGGTAAAAGAGGCAGATGCAGACCAAGACTAATATGGACGAGTAACATCAAAAGATGGACAAATCAGCCTATGACAACCTACACCATCAAAGCAAGAGACAGAGCAGAATGGCGCTCCATGCTCATCGGCACTCGATGATAATGATGATGAATTTATATTTAAACAATGAATAAATATGAATTAGATCTTGCTAATTTATATGACAGAAATTTGCATTTTCCTGTTATACTGTTATCTTATTTTACATAATATATGGTCAACTGATGCACAGAAAGAGACAAATCGGCAGACCTAAAATACGATAACGATATAGATAAATACCCATTGAATACATCTGGGAAGATGACTGGGGACATCTTGCAAGAGATCATGGAAAGCATGCATAAAGAATGACATAAACATCTAAGAGTATGTTATGGCAGATCATGGAAGAGAAAAGATTCATGAAAAAGTTGAAAAACCCTGCGGATCAGTGGGCCTGACTTGTTCATTCTGTGGCTGAACGTGTTTGTCAAACTTTGGTCGAACACCCACGAGGGAAGCTGTTCGACATAAACAAACCACAAAATACACCATATCCTCCACTAAACAGTCTGACAAGAAGTAAAGGGTCATCTATTGTTCTATGCATCTGCATCTGTCAGCTGTTATCTGAATTTGTTCGGTGCAGTAACTGCCAGGCAGGTCATAACCTAGTTTCATGAGGACACTTAATAACCTGGATCGTCTAGTGCTTTGTTCTAACACATAAAACATTTGATCTATGTTGATTGAGATACCTAACTTTCAAGATAGATGTAAACAAAATAATAGAACAATGCAACTTAGACCAGTTACCATTAGCAGTGATCAATGCAGACTGCCACTTCATCAAACGAAATACATTTCATTAAAGCAATCAACATTTAAAAAAAAAGTTATTTCTCTGACGTTCGAAATATATGATCTATACCTGCTACCAATACGCTCACGTCTTAGCAGCCCCACATTAACACTCTGATAACTACATTATAAATATCATTTTCAGCGCGGTTTTTTTTTCAGAATTGTATAACATTGGAGAAAGTTATCTCAGCTCCTGGTCTCTACACATCAGTTCATTGGTACAGACACCAACTAACAGCTCGATCATCAACCATACACCAACTTCTCTATAATCGGTTCTTCATTTATATAATTCATAATATCGGCCTGGCATTTGTATCATGTTAATAGGCATTTAATAAATACAAACTTCTGCTTTTCCTTTCCTTTCACATTTGCCTTTCAGCGTCGAGGTGAAATATAATTTGCGGTCTTTTACATTTCTGTTCACCTCTGCTGCCTTTATGTTTTCTAGTGTTACTAATATTTCGTCAATCCATATTTTTCGGGGTCGGCCATTGGATCTGGTGTTCTCGCAACGTTTAATGAAGGCATGTTGTATTGTGTTTTGATCTTTCTGCTTTGTCACGTGGCCATACCATTTAATCTGTTGTTTCTTTATATAATCGATGGCGGTGGTTATTCCTAGTGTTTTCTCACTTCTTCATTTTTTATGTCCTTTATCTAACATAAAATCAACATACAAACGTTGGCACAAAATAATCAATAAGTCCCTGTTATTTATTCGATGTATTCACTAATTTACAATTATCTGACCATTGAATTATAACACATTCGGATAACTAACAATCAGACTTCACAGCTGAGTTACTAAACTAACTTATTAATAACAGTCTGCACTCTCTAACTAGCGAAAACTAATGTGATCTCTGTGTGGTAGCGTCTTCCAGTCTATGTCTACCTTCGTCTTACGCCCAATCTATGTCTGATCTGCATTCGACTTACGCCCAATCTATGTCTGATCTGCATTCGACTTACGCCCAATCTATGTCTGATCTGCATTCGACTTACGCCCAATCTATGCCTGCCCTGCATTCGTCTTACGCCCAATCTATGTCTGCCCTACATTCGTCTTACGCCCAATCTATGTCTGATCTGCATTCGTGTTACGCCCAATCTATGTCTGCCCTGCATTAGTATTACGCCCAATCTATGTCTACTTTCGTCTTACGCCCAATCTATGTCTACTTTCGTCTTACGCCCAATCTATGTCTACTTTCGTCTTACGCCCAATCTATGTCTACTTTCGTCTTACGCCCAATCTATGTCTACTTTCGTCTTACGCCCAATCTATGTCTACTTTCGTCTTACGCCCAATCTATGTCTACTTTCGTCTTACGCCCAATCTATGTCTACTTTCGTCTTACGCCCAATCTATGTCTACTTTCGTCTTACGCCCAATCTATGTCTACTTTCGTCTTACGCCCAATCTATGTCTACTTTCGTCTTACGCCCAATCTATGTCTACTTTCGTCTTACGCCCAATCTATGTCTACTTTCGTCTTACGCCCAATCTATGTCTACTTTCGTCTTACGCCCAATCTATGTCTACTTTCGTCTTACGCCCAATCTATGTCTACTTTCGTCTTACGCCCAATATATGTCTACTTTCGTCTTACGCCCAATCTATGTCTACTTTCGTCTTACGCCCAATCTATGTCTACTTTCGTCTTACGCCCAATTTATGTCTACTTTCGTCTTACGCCCAATATATGTCTGCCCTGCATTCGTCTAACACCCAATCTATGTCTGTCCTGCATTCGTCTTACGCCAAATCTATGTATGCCCGGCATTCATCTAACGTCCAGTCTATGTCTGTTTTCGTCTAACGTCAAATCTATGTCTGTCTTCGTCTAACGCCAAATCTATGTCTGTCTTCGTCTAACGTCCAAGTTATGTCAGTCTTCGTCTAACGTCCAATCTCATAGTACCTCTACTTAATTTCCCCCTCGTTCTAAAATGACAAACCATAAACATAATTTATTTTCTGTATTCCGTCACCCTTCTCCGTGATTACTTATAACGGAACTCTGTTAATTACTATTATTTTTAACTTTCGATTGTTCGTGCCTGTCCTGACTTTTCTATGTTCTAATTATAAATATTTCTCTAATTTACTATACGTCCCCTCTTATTAAAACATATCAACATAAATGCCCTCTTCTCTACTTTATGTTCTAGAACTACTAAATGTTTATATTTTCTTTATGCATTATGTGATCAGCACTATTTGCAAATATAATTTGTATTATATTTCTTGTAGCCAGACATTTGTTTCTCATTGTTCTGTTTTTTTGTGTACATTCTTCCTCTTCTTCCTCGTTTACTTCTTATTATTATTGTTGTCTTCTTCTATTCCTCATTTGTATTTCAATGTCTAAAATCTGAGGCTTTTTTTTCGTATGTTGACCTCCCCTGCTGTTATGTTTTCTAATGCTGCCAATGTTATTTGTTTTCAGGAACGACATATTTTCTGGTAGCGTTTATTGCAGGTTCTTTAGAGCAACATATTTCATGTTATTGCTTATTTTTCTATTTGTAGGTCTAGCGTCCATGTCTGACATTGGTACCATTTCAATTTAGAATGAAAATAGAGTTCTAGAGTGTCCGTTTGTCCTTTCATATTATTTACTTGTTGGAGACAGTACTGTTGACAGTTGTCTGATGAGTTGACAAGCTTTGCTGTCTCTTGTGTCTGTTGCTGCTGCTTTGAATTTGTCGTTTAGTCACTAGACTTCCAAACTTTTAAAATTCTTCGACTTGTTTTAATTGTGCGTCGTCTACCTTTATGTTGATTTTCTCTGTTTCTTTTTGCATTTTGCGATGTCATTGACTTGTCTATTATTAGTGGTGATTTTCATGTACTGGAGCATATGTTAAATATATTTAAATAAGAACGGAAGTCATCTAATTCCCATGTTTTCGAGTCTCACCGTGTGTGAGAAGATGCTCGTTAATCTCCTCTGCCTAACGTGGGTTGTTTAATTTACATGTATAGCTTATATAAGTCAGAAAACAGCACACTTAGAACTTTGAATAATATATTAGTGTAGTTAACTAACCTTTGTCGGGTTGTTAGATAGTCTACGAAATGGATCCTTCAAATATAAGAGAATGCGTTTTATTTAATTATTTTAAGTTTTCGTTAAGCTGAAATCAACCTCAATGTTTAGTCATATTTTACAAAAAATGTGTGTAATAACTGGAGATTCTAGGCTTTGGCTGAGTGTGATCTGATGTCCTGAATATGATTCGCTACAAAAATAATGGTCACGATGTTTTTATTTCCACTTCTGGACCTAGTTTTCAGTACCTCTATGGTTTGCTTTTACACAATTATTGAAATTAAACTATTATTGATTTGTATTAGATATATCCATATTGTACAGAACTCTCAAACGATAGTTGTTTTGTAATAGCCGTGTCCAGATTGTACAGAAATCATAAACCATCATTGGTTTGTAATAGCTGTGTCCAGATTGTACAGAAATCATAAACCATCATTGGTTTGTAATAGCCGTGTCCAGATTGTACAGAAATCATAAACCATCATTGGTTTGTAATAGCTGTGTCCAGATTGTACAGAAATCATAAACCATCATTGGTTTGTAATAGCTGTGTCCAGATTGTACAGAAATCATAAACCATCATTGGTTTGTATTGGGTGTGGCCGCAATGCGAATCACATGGAGCAAGAAGTTCAAGCTTATCCTCAAGTTACTTGTTACCATCTAACAGGAAACAAAATAACAGTGAAACAGAAGCAACAAAAATAATCACTCATTAACACAAATGCAATGCATAAAGAAAAGCGAGGAAGAAACGTGCAACACCTTATCCTGAAAGGAAAAGAACAAAAAAAAAAAGAAATGATTAACATCTAATTGAAAAAAAAGGAAGGAAAAAGACAAAAGAGAAAAGAAACAAAGAAAACTTCCCACTATAAGAGAATAGATAAGGAATACGTAGAATGTGACAAAGAAAAAAGAAGTATGACATAGCCAAATATGTATAGAAATCGAAACTATGGAAAGTAAACGTTATTTAAGAAGGAAGCAGTCATAAATAAAGAGAATGACTAATGCAAATTTAAAAAAAAGCTACATAATGTGGATGCAGTTAAGACAAGAAAAACAGGAAACATAATAACAGAGAATACAGATATAAACGATTGATGGCAGGTATATAAAACATAACTCTTTATTGATCAAAGGGACAGGAAACTAAACATAAAATGTACGTCAAGCTATAAAATTTAACAATACGCGGTAGAAAAAGCTTTACAAACAATGAAAAAGGTAAAAGCAGCAGCTGAAAGAATAGCATACCGATAGAGATGATACAGGCACTAGGTGATTTTGACACTGAAGTGATCACATACATATGCAACGACATATACCATACATGATACCTTTCAAAAGAACTAAATCATACATTTCATAGCATTGCATTCAAATAAGTGTTTAGTTGAATGCAGTGACTTTATAACAATACGCCTAATGAGCCAGGTAGCAACAATCTTGCTAAAAGTTAGTTATACAAGGAAGGATTACAAGTAAAATCAATATTGAATTACATGAGCAGCAATTTGGATTTAGAAAAAAAACAAACAGTGGATCAAAATGTGTCATATTCTGCCTGAGAACATCAATCGAAAAGTACACACTAATAAACAAATCATTATATGCCTACTTCATAGACTACATCAAAGTCTTTGATAGAATACATCATAAACAAAGTATAGAATGAATGCCTAAAATATATACATCTAAATGATACAGCCATACGTCTAATAAGTAATTTATACTGGGAGCAAACAACAATAATAAAATATAACACAACGAACTCTACACCCATTGATATAAAAAGAGGACTAAGACAAGGATCCTATCACAAAGCTTGTTCATTCTATACACTGAATAAATCTTGGAAAACTTCACAGAGATGACAGACCTAAACATTAATGTAAAGATAATCAATAACATAAGATATGCTAACGATACTGTATGACTAGCAGAAAATCCTAAACGTCTACAATTACTTCATGAAATATACGTGACAAGCAACAAATATGGATTAGATAAGAATATCAAAACGGCTAAAACTATGATCATTAGCAAAGAGCATACTCAAAATCTACAAGATGATAACAAAATTGAAGGAAAAGAAATGAAGACAGTTCAGAGCTACATCTATATTTGGACATACTATAAACAGTGATTGAAAATGTTAAGCTGAAATAAGCAAAATAGTAGGAATGGTAAAACGTAATTTTAATGCTATGAAAAATATACTAATATCAAAACAAGTAACACCAGGGCAAAAACGATGTATAGCAAAATGTAATATATTCTAAATGTTGGTGTATAGTGCAGAAACATGGACACTAATCAAGAAATCAGAACTGAAATGTGAAGCCTTTGAAATGTGCAGATATAGAAGATTAGGTATAATTGGATGGAAAGAAAAGAAAACAAACTATGAAGTATTAAAACAACTAAACATGAAAAACGGTCTACTAAATAAAATTCAAAGATAAATGAGAGTTTTGGTGCATGTTAAAAGACACGACAGCTTACAATAAGTAATATTGGAAGGTAACATACAAGTAAAAGGTGAAAATGCAATTCAAGACATATTCTTTTATAGTCCAAATGGGTTCGCTGGCTCCACGCGGCATTACTGTATTACACTCTTACATATAGTTTCCCTGTGGCTGTCCATTCCATATTGCATGGTCTATGATTAAGCCCATTATTATAAACATATACTATGCTATTCACATCTCTCCACTACCACTACCAGTACACACTACATCACTTCGTCTATCTCCTACAACTTTTACTCCTGTTATTATTAAAAATTGTCAATACATAATTGTGCTTGTGTTGTATATTTGTTCCAGTTGATGGCCTACTGAGCCGAAAAGTCGTTCTGGCTTTTATTGTCCAATTGTTACCTGAAGCTTTAGCCATACCGTTTTTTTAATTTTAATTTTTTTTTTCACTAGACCAAGACTAACGTGGGCGAAGAACATCAAAAGATGGACAATTCATCATATGACTACCTGCACCATCAAAGCAAGAGACAGATCGGAATGGCGATCCATGGTAACCAACCTTCGATATGGAGACAACACTCATTGATAATAATGATGATGTCCTTCACCCGTCTCCGTAATTACTTCTATTTTCTTTTTTACGAGACAGTTTATTATTAACTTTTTTTTCAATTTTTATTTTCCTCGCTTGTCTGTGACTTGTCTATGTTCTAAGTATAACTAGTTCTCTTATTTACTATAAGTTCCCTCTTATTAAAACATATTCATATAAATGTCATATTCTTTCATTTATGTCCTAGAACTACTAAATGCGTATGTTCAGCATTATATGATAACCGCTGACAGAAAACATAATTTGCATTATATTTCTTGCATCCAAACATTTGTTTATCATTCTTCTGTTTCTCTTCAGTCCTTCTTTTCTTCTTCTCCTACATTTTTCCTTTTTTTCTTCTTTCCTTATTTGTCATTCATTGTCGAGGAGTTTGAAGTCCCTTTCTCCTCTGTTGAACTCCCCTGCCGTTATGTTTCCTGGTCCTGCCAATATTACATAGTTATGTATTTTTTGCGATCCACGCTTTGGTCTAGTAGTCTGGTAACGTTAATTGAAGATTCTTTAGTATAACGTGTATCACTTTCGTAGTGGTTATTTCTCTAATTGTATTTGAGTCTTATATCCATGTCTGGCATTGACAACATAATTTTAGAATTCAGGAGACCATCTTGTGACAGTTGTCCGATGATTGTCTTTCTTGGTCACGGATCTTATGCTGGTTATTTATCGTTTTGGGACAGCGGATCACAATCTTGAACCGCAGATCATACCTCTGAAGATGCAGGAGTGGTTTCCCCTTTTCTTCTTACCTTCAATCATGGCACTAACCCAAGTGTTAGCTATGAAGGTGCAGGAGTGGTTTCCCCTTTTCTTCTTACCTACAATCATGGCACTAACCCAAGTGTTAGCTATGAAGGTGCAGGAGTGGTTTCCCCTTTTCTTCTTACCTTGAATCATGGCACTAACCCAAGTGTTAGCTATGAAGGTGCATGTTCAATTACTAGGGTGTGTACAATAACATTACAATTGTTTACATAACTTACTGTTGTCTTTTTGTAATCTGTTCCATTAAATGGCTCCTTGAATGATAAGATGTTGCGTTTTATTTATGTATTTAAAATATTCGTTAAACTGGAATCAAACTCAATATGTGCCTGTGTTTTTTTTTTTAAATGTAATAACTGGAGCTGGTACTTCAGTTGGGAGGAATCTGATGTACTGAACATGTTTCACTATCAAAATAATGGTCAGGATGCATTTATTTACGCTTCAGGACCTAGCATCCATTACATCTGTAATTTGATTCTACACAATTCCTTTAATTAAACAATTATTAGTTTGCATTAGACATGTGCAGCTTGAACATAACTCTTAAACCATCATTGGTGCCTATTGCAGGTGTTTAGATTGTTGACGAATTTGAAACCATTGTAAGTTTTTATCGAAAGTGTACACGTTTTAAATAAATATTAAACCTTTATTGGTTTTTATTGAAAGTGTCCAGATTTTACAGACGTCTAAAAATAGCATTGGTTTGTCTTGAAGGTATCCAGATTGTACAGATCTCTGAGAACGTCATTCTTTTGTATTGGAGGTGTACACATTGTATTGACTACTTAAACCATGACTTGTTTGTACTGATGGTGTCAAGATTTTACATACATTTTAAACCATCAATGGTTTGTATTAGCGGTGTGCACATTTTATAGAAACCTTAAACCATCAATGGTCTGTATTAGAGGTGCAAACATTTTATAGAAAACTTAAACCATCAATGGTCTGTATTAGAGGTGCAAACAGTTTATAAAAAACTTAAACCATCAATGGTTTGTATTAGCGGTGTGCACATTTTATAGAAAACTTAAACCATCATTGGTCTTTATTAGAGGTGCAAACAGTTTATAAAAAACTTAAACCATCAATGGTCTGTATTAGAGGTGCAAACATTTTATAGAAAACTTAAACCATCAATGGTCTGTATTAGAGGTGCAAACAGTTTATAAAAAACTTAAACCATCAATGGTTTGTATTAGCGATGTGCACATTTTATAGAAAACTTAAACCATCAATGGTCTGTATTAGAGGTGCAAACATTTTATAGAAAACTTAAACCATCAATGGTCTGTATTAGAGGTGCAAACATTTTATAGAAAACTTAAACCATCAATGGTCTGTATTAGAGGTGCAAACATTTTATAGAAAACTTAAACCATCATTGGTCTTTATTAGAGGTGCAAACATTTTATAAAAAACTTAAACCATCAATGGTCTGTATTAGAGGTGCAAACATTTTATAAAAAACTTAAACCATCAATGGTCTGTATTAGAGGTGCAAACATTTTATAAAAAACTTAAACCATCAATGGTCTGTATTAGAGGTGCAAACATTTTATAGAAAACTTAAACCATCAATGGTCTGTATTAGAGGTGCAAACAGTTTATAAAAAACTTAAACCATCAATGGTTTGTGTTAGCGGTGTGCACATTTTACATACATTATAAACCATCACTGGCTTTTATTGGAGGTAGCCACAATGTGAATCAAATGGAGAAAGAAAGTCATGTTTATCCTCATGCGATCTGTTACCATCTAAAGGTAATCAAAATAACAGTGAATCTGAAGTAACGGAAAACAACCACAGAAATAGAATTTTGTCAAAATATGAACTGGGGTATATAATTATTGTAATAATAAAAAGACTGTAACAAGGAAGTGTCTTTTAAAACGTGTTATAACTGGCGATTATAGACCAGCAGTTCAAGTATTTGTTGATCGTAGAGTCAATAGACTATTTGTACAGAATAATATATTGTAAACATTGAACATATCAATATACTCTAAAGATTCAGCAAATGAATATATTGTAACGCTTCGTTTAATGGACATATTGTAATGATTCATCATATGAAATTATTCTAACGATTCACCGTCGTGATATATTGTAAATATGGAACACAGAGAAAGCGACTTCGTGTAGTCGATTTTTATAATTCGACAATTGCTGATATATTTAAATGATTTACGCGACAGTCTAGTTGCGAAATTATGTGTTGCTATTCTCCCGTTTGGTGTATGTTTTACTTCTGACGTGTGGATGGACTGTGGTTGCCGATATTTAAGTGGAATATGATTTATTCTTCTTTATGTCGTGTGTTCGCGGTTCGATAGGCAAGCACATGGTTCGACAAAATGTCGCCGGCAAACCTGGTATGTTCAACCCGTATGTGAAAAGTCTGTGACGGTGGATGGAGGCGGAGGAATCAAGAATGATCAACGGCCCAGAAAGCGAAAACAGCAAAGTGTGTGGTACACAAGGGGCATGCTCAGAACACGGAAGACGAACATGGCTGACCACCGTGAAAGAGATTGGAGCCTCATCACGTACTAGTCCAGAGGAAGCCATTGAGAGTCGGAGAAATTCGAACTTATGTCGGAGGAAAGATCTTAAAACAAGTACTTGGAATGTTAGGATTCTATATCAACAAGGGAAATTGGAAAATCTGATTCAAGAAGCAGAACGAATAAATATAGATATTTTAGGCATATCAGAGACTAGATGGAAAGAATGTGGGTACATTGAAGACGAAAAATATACATTTATATACTCAGGAAACACAACAGAACATCAAAAAAGGGGTAGGAATACTGATAAAAAGAGAGCTACAAAAATATATAAGTACCCACTGGACATACAGTGATAGGATTATACTACTCAAGTTGAAAGCAAAACCATTCGACATAGCAATAATACAGACATATGCACCTACTCAAGACTACACAGATGAACAAATAGAGGCATACTATGAAGACCTAAATAAAGTTATGAAGCAAGTGAAATCTTCAGACATCTTGATTGTAATGGGTGACATGAATGCTAAAGTAGGAAAAGGTAGATATAAGACAATTATAGGAAATCATGGTTTAGGAAAAAGAAGTAACAGAGGAGAAAGATTAATGCAATTTTGTGAAGAAAACAGGCTGATAATATGTAACACCTACTTTGAGCAAGAGACAAGGAAACTATACACATGGAAAAGCCCTGGAGATAGGAAGAGGAATCAAATAGATTACACAATGATAAAAGAAAGGTTCAGTAACAGCGTAAAGAAAGCCAAAACCTACCCAGGAGCAGATATTAATTCTGATCACAATCCTGTAATGATTAAAATGAAAATCAAACTAAAGAGAAACAAGCAAAAATATAATTCATCAACAAATCCACTCGACATAACAGCTTTAAATCAAAAAGATATTAAAGATAACTATACAATACAAGAAAAGAACACATACCAGAAGCTGCTAGAGGAAGGAATTGAACAATACAGAAGAGAAAATCCTGATGAAAAAGTAACAACAAAATGGCAATGCATAAAGAAAAGCATACACAAAGCCTGCGACACCTTACCCAAAAGATAAAAGGAAAAAAAAAACAAAAATGGATAACTAACACCATCTTAGAAAAAATGGAAGAAAGGAGACAAGCGAAGAACACTGCCCAATACAATAAAATAGATAATGAGATACGCAAAATGTGCAAAAAGGCAAAAGAAGACTGGCTCAGCCAAAAATGTATAGACATAGAAAACTATGGAAAGCAAACAAGACC
The DNA here is from genome assembly GCA_032433765.1 of Megaustenia siamemsis. Taxonomy (NCBI): domain Eukaryota; kingdom Metazoa; phylum Mollusca; class Gastropoda; order Stylommatophora; family Ariophantidae; genus Megaustenia; species Megaustenia siamemsis. The sequence continues at coordinate 68,523,898 of JAVIAB010000101.1, forward strand.
TAAGAGGAATGCACACAGAAATGAAGAGAATGACTAATACAAATAAAAAAGCCACAGAAGGTGGATGCATTGCAGACAAAAAAGGAAAAATGCTAACAGACAATAAGGATATCATAGATAGATGGCAGGAATATATAACAGAACTATTTCATGATCAAAGGGACAAGAAACCAGTTATAAAATGTACATCAGGCAATAAAATCTTTAAATCTGAGGTGGAAAAAGCTATAAAAACAATGAAAATGGGAAAAGCAGCAGGACCTGAAAGCATACAGATAGAGATGATACAGGCACTTGAAGATTTTGGCATTGAAGTGATTACATACTTATGCAACGACATATACCACACAGGATACATACCAAATGAACCAAAAACATCAACTTTCATTGCATTGCCTAAAAAGAATGGTGCAGTTGAACGCAGTGACTTTAGAACAATAAGCCTAATGAGCCATGTTACAAAAATCTTGCTAAAAGTTATACAAAGAAGGATTCAGAATAAAATCAATACTGAATTAGATGAGCAGCAATTTGGATTTAGGAAAAATAGCGGGACAAAAGAAGCCATATTCTGCATGAGAAGATTAATCGAAAAATACACAGAAGTAAACAAACCAATATATGCCTGCTTCATAGACTACACCAAAGCTTTTGATAGAGTACACCACAAACAACTTATAGAATGCCTAAAAGAGATACATCTAGATGACATGGATATACGACTAATATGCAATCTATACTGGGAGTAAACAGCAATAATAAAATATAACAAAGAGTTCTCTACACCTATTGATATAAAAAGAGGAGTAAGACAAGGATACATCCTATCACCAAGCTTGTTCAATCTATACACTGAGCAAATCTTTAAAAACACCATAGAGATGCCAGACCTACAAATTAATGGAAAGATAATCAATAGCCTAAGATATGCTGACGATACTGTACTACTAGCAGAAAATCCTAAAGACCTACAACAATTACTTAATGAAATAAACACGACAAGCAAAAAATATGGACTAGATATGAATATCAAAAAGACTAAAACTATGATCATAAACAAAGAAAATACTCAAAACCCACAAGTGGATATCAAAATTGAAGGAATAGACCTTGAGACAGTTCAGAACTATAACTACCTTGGACATACTATAACCAGTGATGGAAAATGTACAACTGAAATAAACAAAATAATAGGAGTGGCAAAAAGTAATTTTAATGTCATGAAGGACATACTAACATCAAAACAAATAACACCAGAGCTAAAACTAAGAATAGCAAAATGTTACATCATCTCAATATTATTATATTGTGCTGAAACATGGACATTAGACAAGAAAACAGAAACAGAAAATTGAAGCGTTTGAAATGTGGATATATAGACGAATAGGTAAAATTGGATGGAAGGAAAAATCAAGCGTTCTTGTGTTATTTCAAATGAATTTATTTGTGATTTACTCTTATAATTTGTGCGAATAAGTAGAATTACCATACATCATTGTGCTATAATTACGATATTACAATCACGAACGAAAGTGTCAAAAAGCGGGAAATCTACAACAACACAAAGAAAACAATCAGAACGTTTAATAGGCACTTGGAACATCTGCGGATTAGGTAATAAAAGTATAGAAATAGTTGAATTTATGAAGAAAAGGAATATAAAAATTTTACGATTAGCTGACACAAGAAAGAGAGGTAAAATCATTAAAGAAATACACCAAAGCTACACACTCGTCACGAGCGGAATTAACAACATGGCGAAATAAACAAACACGGCGTCGGTTTCATTATTGAAAGCAATACTGCCAAAAATATACTAGAAATAGATTACATCTCGGAAAGAATTATAAGTATCAAATCATACTAGAAATATATTACATCTCGGAAAGAATTATAAGAGCAAATTATACTAGAAATAGATTACATCTCGGAAAGAATTATAAGTATCAAATCATACTAGAAATAGATTACATCTCGGAAAGAATTATAAGTATCAAATTAGCAGAAAAAGGAGGAAATACTACTTATATTCAAACATATGCTCCATGCAACGACACATATAGTGAGGACAGTAAACAAGAATATTTTATGAACTCTCAGCCACAATAAATAAAATCAAAGATGCAGAGAAATTAATTGTTTGTACTAGGAGATTTCAACGGTAGAGCAGGACACAGGAGAACACCATGGGAATTATACTTAGGACCATTTAGTGACATTAGAAGAGAGTGTAACAGTAATGGTGAACACCTATTAAATATTTGTGCAGAACATGATCTTTATATAACAAACACGTTTAATCAGCACAATCGTAACCAAATACTTACTTGGTATAAATGGAATGACACGGACAATGCCTCTTAAATCGATTTTATTTTGACTAGAAGACATCAAAGGAGGGACATAACAGACTCAAGATCTATACCAAATGCAATGTTAGATACCGACCATAAGCTTGTTTTACTATGGCAGAAAAAATGGGTTAGGAAACTACAGATGACAAGATCTCAAGCACAAAGAATTGATCTAAAAGCAATAAAGAATGTAAACGTACAAAAAGAAATAGAAGAATCCGTAACCAACAAATACCAAACCCGAATACAACCAACAAACATAGAAGAAGCATGGAAACAGTTTAAAGAAGGTCTAATAGAGTCAACAAATGAGAAATGCGGTCTGAAAAATATAGGAAAGAGCAGACAGAAACTTACAAGATGGTGGAATGAAGTAGTTAAATCAGCAGTGAAACACAAGAAAGAAAAGTATAAAACGTGGCAGAAGACAAAAACAACAGAAGACTACAATCACTATAGACAAGCCAGAAATGATAGCAAAAATATCCTAGAACAAACAAAAGCAGACACTTGGAAAGCATTTGGTGAAGAATTAGCAAAAACATGTAGAGAAGAACCAAGAGAATTTTTCAAAAGTGTAAAAGCAATGAGATTAAGATATATGATTATAACCCAACTAGAATAATAATAGACAAGAACGGTAGACCAATCAGCTCAGGAAAAACATAATAATCAGATGGAGAGAATATTTTAAGGAACTATTAAATCAGGGAAATACAAACGGAAATACAGTTTAAACGTAGGCAGTATGATGAACAGGAACCGAATATACTTAAAGGAGAAGTAGAATGGGCTTTGAAGCAGAATAAAAAAAAAAACAAAGCAGCTGGTATAGATGGAATAACAACAGAAATGCTACTAGCCTGTAAGTAAACAGCTATAGATTGGCTTACTATAATATTCAATATGGCGTGGGAAGAAAGAAAAGTCCCAGACGATTGGCAAAAAGCTATCATTGTCCCATTTTGGAAGAATAAAGGAAGCTAAAGGGAGTGTGAGATGTACAGAAGAATATCCCTATTGAGTCAAGTTGGTAAAATGTTTGCTAAAATATTGGAGAGGAGAGTAAGATACATAATAGAACCTCAATTAAGTAATAATCAATTCGGATTTAGAAAAGGCAAAAGCTATACTGATGCTATATTTACATTGAGACAACTATGTGAAAAAACAATAGAATATGACAGAAACCTAAATATAGTGTTTATAGATCAGGAAAAAACATTTGATCGTGTGGACAGGAACAAACTTTGGCAAACTTTAGAAACCTACGGAGTAGCAGGACAACTACTAGAAAATATAATAGCACTATATAAAAACAGTCAGTGCCATCAGAACATCGGAAGGTCTGTCAGAATGGTTTCAGGTTACAACAGGAGTAAGACAAGATTGTGTCCTCTCACCACTCCTCTTCCACATATATATGGACAAAATAAATCAGAAAACAACCAACAACAAGGACAAATCAAATAATAACATAGAGGTAGAAAACTCCAACATCAACGAGCTACTCTTCGCAGATGACCAATGCATAATATATGAGGATGAAAACCTGCTACAACAGCATTTAACATCTCTAGATAAAAGATGCACAAACTATAGTATGAAAATTAACACAGCAAAAACAGAGGTTATAAGAATAAGCAAAGTAAGACACCAATTAAACATAAAGATCAAAGATAAAGAAATAAAACAAGTAGAGGAATTCAAGTATTTAGGCACAATGTTCACGGAAGATGGAAAACTAGACAGAGAAATTAATCAGCAGAACTTCGGACCATATATTGTTCTTCGTTTTTTTCTATTGTTGTTTGTCTGTCAATTTTTCCGAGTGCTAACACATACTTCTTTGTTCTATTATTCCCTATTATCGCCTCGGAAGTTCCCCATATAATAATATTTATGTATTATTATTTGTACCCAGTATATAAACTGGGAACTACTATTCGTGCTGTTTCGTCCAATAAATGTTTGTCTACAACACAAGTATTCAGCCCTACTGGGAGATACTTGCATTAATAGGAAAGTACAAATATACAATTTATTTCCGGTCTGTGATCGTTACCCTATGCTATAGTCATTGAGATCGCCTTTCGTGGAAGACACTACTGCAATAGCCAATTTTTTAGTTGGCTGCGTGGCAGTGTACCAAGCGTTCGGCTTCTCGTGGCAAGGCGCGGTGCCACTGAGTACGGGTTCGATCCCACTTCGGACCATATATTGTTCTTCGTTTTTTTCTATTGTTGTTTGTCTGTCAATTTTTCCGAGTGCTAACACATACTTCTTTGTTCTATTATTCCCTATTATCGCCTCGGAAGTTCCCCATATAATAATATTTATGTATTATTATTTGTACCCAGTATATAAACTGGGAACTACTATTCGTGCTGTTTCGTCCAATAAATGTTTGTCTACAACACAAGTATTCAGCCCTACTGGGAGATACTTGCATTAATAGGAAAGTACAAATATACAATTTATTTCCGGTCTGTGATCGTTACCCTATGCTATAGTCATTGAGATCGCCTTTCGTGGAAGACACTACTGCAATAGCCAATTTTTTAGTTGGCTGCGTGGCAGTGTACCAAGCGTTCGGCTTCTCGTGGCAAGGCGCGGTGCCACTGAGTACGGGTTCGATCCCACTTCGGACCATATATTGTTCTTCGTTTTTTTCTATTGTTGTTTGTCTGTCAATTTTTCCGAGTGCTAACACATACTTCTTTGTTCTATTATTCCCTATTATCGCCTCGGAAGTTCCCCATATAATAATATTTATGTATTATTATTTGTACCCAGTATATAAACTGGGAACTACTATTCGTGCTGTTTCGTCCAATAAATGTTTGTCTACAACACAAGTATTCAGCCCTACTGGGAGATACTTGCATTAATAGGAAAGTACAAATATACAATTTATTTCCGGTCTGTGATCGTTACCCTATGCTATAGTCATTGAGATCGCCTTTCGTGGAAGACACTACTGCAATAGCCAATTTTTTAGTTGGCTGCGTGGCAGTGTACCAAGCGTTCGGCTTCTCGTGGCAAGGCGCGGTGCCACTGAGTACGGGTTCGATCCCACTTCGGACCATATATTGTTCTTCGTTTTTTTCTATTGTTGTTTGTCTGTCAATTTTTCCGAGTGCTAACACATACTTCTTTGTTCTATTATTCCCTATTATCGCCTCGGAAGTTCCCCATATAATAATATTTATGTATTATTATTTGTACCCAGTATATAAACTGGGAACTACTATTCGTGCTGTTTCGTCCAATAAATGTTTGTCTACAACACAAGTATTCAGCCCTACTGGGAGATACTTGCATTAATAGGAAAGTACAAATATACAATTTATTTCCGGTCTGTGATCGTTACCCTATGCTATAGTCATTGAGATCGCCTTTCGTGGAAGACACTACTGCAATAGCCAATTTTTTAGTTGGCTGCGTGGCAGTGTACCAAGCGTTCGGCTTCTCGTGGCAAGGCGCGGTGCCACTGAGTACGGGTTCGATCCCACTTCGGACCATATATTGTTCTTCGTTTTTTTCTATTGTTGTTTGTCTGTCAATTTTTCCGAGTGCTAACACATACTTCTTTGTTCTATTATTCCCTATTATCGCCTCGGAAGTTCCCCATATAATAATATTTATGTATTATTATTTGTACCCAGTATATAAACTGGGAACTACTATTCGTGCTGTTTCGTCCAATAAATGTTTGTCTACAACACAAGTATTCAGCCCTACTGGGAGATACTTGCATTAATAGGAAAGTACAAATATACAATTTATTTCCGGTCTGTGATCGTTACCCTATGCTATAGTCATTGAGATCGCCTTTCGTGGAAGACACTACTGCAATAGCCAATTTTTTAGTTGGCTGCGTGGCAGTGTACCAAGCGTTCGGCTTCTCGTGGCAAGGCGCGGTGCCACTGAGTACGGGTTCGATCCCACTTCGGACCATATATTGTTCTTCGTTTTTTTCTATTGTTGTTTGTCTGTCAATTTTTCCGAGTGCTAACACATACTTCTTTGTTCTATTATTCCCTATTATCGCCTCGGAAGTTCCCCATATAATAATATTTATGTATTATTATTTGTACCCAGTATATAAACTGGGAACTACTATTCGTGCTGTTTCGTCCAATAAATGTTTGTCTACAACACAAGTATTCAGCCCTACTGGGAGATACTTGCATTAATAGGAAAGTACAAATATACAATTTATTTCCGGTCTGTGATCGTTACCCTATGCTATAGTCATTGAGATCGCCTTTCGTGGAAGACACTACTGCAATAGCCAATTTTTTAGTTGGCTGCGTGGCAGTGTACCAAGCGTTCGGCTTCTCGTGGCAAGGCGCGGTGCCACTGAGTACGGGTTCGATCCCACTTCGGACCATATATTGTTCTTCGTTTTTTTCTATTGTTGTTTGTCTGTCAATTTTTCCGAGTGCTAACACATACTTCTTTGTTCTATTATTCCCTATTATCGCCTCGGAAGTTCCCCATATAATAATATTTATGTATTATTATTTGTACCCAGTATATAAACTGGGAACTACTATTCGTGCTGTTTCGTCCAATAAATGTTTGTCTACAACACAAGTATTCAGCCCTACTGGGAGATACTTGCATTAATAGGAAAGTACAAATATACAATTTATTTCCGGTCTGTGATCGTTACCCTATGCTATAGTCATTGAGATCGCCTTTCGTGGAAGACACTACTGCAATAGCCAATTTTTTAGTTGGCTGCGTGGCAGTGTACCAAGCGTTCGGCTTCTCGTGGCAAGGCGCGGTGCCACTGAGTACGGGTTCGATCCCACTTCGGACCATATATTGTTCTTCGTTTTTTTCTATTGTTGTTTGTCTGTCAATTTTTCCGAGTGCTAACACATACTTCTTTGTTCTATTATTCCCTATTATCGCCTCGGAAGTTCCCCATATAATAATATTTATGTATTATTATTTGTACCCAGTATATAAACTGGGAACTACTATTCGTGCTGTTTCGTCCAATAAATGTTTGTCTACAACACAAGTATTCAGCCCTACTGGGAGATACTTGCATTAATAGGAAAGTACAAATATACAATTTATTTCCGGTCTGTGATCGTTACCCTATGCTATAGTCATTGAGATCGCCTTTCGTGGAAGACACTACTGCAATAGCCAATTTTTTAGTTGGCTGCGTGGCAGTGTACCAAGCGTTCGGCTTCTCGTGGCAAGGCGCGGTGCCACTGAGTACGGGTTCGATCCCACTTCGGACCATATATTGTTCTTCGTTTTTTTCTATTGTTGTTTGTCTGTCAATTTTTCCGAGTGCTAACACATACTTCTTTGTTCTATTATTCCCTATTATCGCCTCGGAAGTTCCCCATATAATAATATTTATGTATTATTATTTGTACCCAGTATATAAACTGGGAACTACTATTCGTGCTGTTTCGTCCAATAAATGTTTGTCTACAACACAAGTATTCAGCCCTACTGGGAGATACTTGCATTAATAGGAAAGTACAAATATACAATTTATTTCCGGTCTGTGATCGTTACCCTATGCTATAGTCATTGAGATCGCCTTTCGTGGAAGACACTACTGCAATAGCCAATTTTTTAGTTGGCTGCGTGGCAGTGTACCAAGCGTTCGGCTTCTCGTGGCAAGGCGCGGTGCCACTGAGTACGGGTTCGATCCCACTTCGGACCATATATTGTTCTTCGTTTTTTTCTATTGTTGTTTGTCTGTCAATTTTTCCGAGTGCTAACACATACTTCTTTGTTCTATTATTCCCTATTATCGCCTCGGAAGTTCCCCATATAATAATATTTATGTATTATTATTTGTACCCAGTATATAAACTGGGAACTACTATTCGTGCTGTTTCGTCCAATAAATGTTTGTCTACAACACAAGTATTCAGCCCTACTGGGAGATACTTGCATTAATAGGAAAGTACAAATATACAATTTATTTCCGGTCTGTGATCGTTACCCTATGCTATAGTCATTGAGATCGCCTTTCGTGGAAGACACTACTGCAATAGCCAATTTTTTAGTTGGCTGCGTGGCAGTGTACCAAGCGTTCGGCTTCTCGTGGCAAGGCGCGGTGCCACTGAGTACGGGTTCGATCCCACTTCGGACCATATATTGTTCTTCGTTTTTTTCTATTGTTGTTTGTCTGTCAATTTTTCCGAGTGCTAACACATACTTCTTTGTTCTATTATTCCCTATTATCGCCTCGGAAGTTCCCCATATAATAATATTTATGTATTATTATTTGTACCCAGTATATAAACTGGGAACTACTATTCGTGCTGTTTCGTCCAATAAATGTTTGTCTACAACACAAGTATTCAGCCCTACTGGGAGATACTTGCATTAATAGGAAAGTACAAATATACAATTTATTTCCGGTCTGTGATCGTTACCCTATGCTATAGTCATTGAGATCGCCTTTCGTGGAAGACACTACTGCAATAGCCAATTTTTTAGTTGGCTGCGTGGCAGTGTACCAAGCGTTCGGCTTCTCGTGGCAAGGCGCGGTGCCACTGAGTACGGGTTCGATCCCACTTCGGACCATATATTGTTCTTCGTTTTTTTCTATTGTTGTTTGTCTGTCAATTTTTCCGAGTGCTAACACATACTTCTTTGTTCTATTATTCCCTATTATCGCCTCGGAAGTTCCCCATATAATAATATTTATGTATTATTATTTGTACCCAGTATATAAACTGGGAACTACTATTCGTGCTGTTTCGTCCAATAAATGTTTGTCTACAACACAAGTATTCAGCCCTACTGGGAGATACTTGCATTAATAGGAAAGTACAAATATACAATTTATTTCCGGTCTGTGATCGTTACCCTATGCTATAGTCATTGAGATCGCCTTTCGTGGAAGACACTACTGCAATAGCCAATTTTTTAGTTGGCTGCGTGGCAGTGTACCAAGCGTTCGGCTTCTCGTGGCAAGGCGCGGTGCCACTGAGTACGGGTTCGATCCAACTTCGGACCATATATTGTTCTTCGTTTTTTTCTATTGTTGTTTGTCTGTCAATTTTTCCGAGTGCTAACACATACTTCTTTGTTCTATTATTCCCTATTATCGCCTCGGAAGTTCCCCATATAATAATATTTATGTATTATTATTTGTACCCAGTATATAAACTGGGAACTACTATTCGTGCTGTTTCGTCCAATAAATGTTTGTCTACAACACAAGTATTCAGCCCTACTGGGAGATACTTGCATTAATAGGAAAGTACAAATATACAATTTATTTCCGGTCTGTGATCGTTACCCTATGCTATAGTCATTGAGATCGCCTTTCGTGGAAGACACTACTGCAATAGCCAATTTTTTAGTTGGCTGCGTGGCAGTGTACCAAGCGTTCGGCTTCTCGTGGCAAGGCGCGGTGCCACTGAGTACGGGTTCGATCCCACTTCGGACCATATATTGTTCTTCGTTTTTTTCTATTGTTGTTTGTCTGTCAATTTTTCCGAGTGCTAACACATACTTCTTTGTTCTATTATTCCCTATTATCGCCTCGGAAGTTCCCCATATAATAATATTTATGTATTATTATTTGTACCCAGTATATAAACTGGGAACTACTATTCGTGCTGTTTCGTCCAATAAATGTTTGTCTACAACACAAGTATTCAGCCCTACTGGGAGATACTTGCATTAATAGGAAAGTACAAATATACAATTTATTTCCGGTCTGTGATCGTTACCCTATGCTATAGTCATTGAGATCGCCTTTCGTGGAAGACACTACTGCAATAGCCAATTTTTTAGTTGGCTGCGTGGCAGTGTACCAAGCGTTCGGCTTCTCGTGGCAAGGCGCGGTGCCACTGAGTACGGGTTCGATCCCACTTCGGACCATATATTGTTCTTCGTTTTTTTCTATTGTTGTTTGTCTGTCAATTTTTCCGAGTGCTAACACATACTTCTTTGTTCTATTATTCCCTATTATCGCCTCGGAAGTTCCCCATATAATAATATTTATGTATTATTATTTGTACCCAGTATATAAACTGGGAACTACTATTCGTGCTGTTTCGTCCAATAAATGTTTGTCTACAACACAAGTATTCAGCCCTACTGGGAGATACTTGCATTAATAGGAAAGTACAAATATACAATTTATTTCCGGTCTGTGATCGTTACCCTATGCTATAGTCATTGAGATCGCCTTTCGTGGAAGACACTACTGCAATAGCCAATTTTTTAGTTGGCTGCGTGGCAGTGTACCAAGCGTTCGGCTTCTCGTGGCAAGGCGCGGTGCCACTGAGTACGGGTTCGATCCCACTTCGGACCATATATTGTTCTTCGTTTTTTTCTATTGTTGTTTGTCTGTCAATTTTTCCGAGTGCTAACACATACTTCTTTGTTCTATTATTCCCTATTATCGCCTCGGAAGTTCCCCATATAATAATATTTATGTATTATTATTTGTACCCAGTATATAAACTGGGAACTACTATTCGTGCTGTTTCGTCCAATAAATGTTTGTCTACAACACAAGTATTCAGCCCTACTGGGAGATACTTGCATTAATAGGAAAGTACAAATATACAATTTATTTCCGGTCTGTGATCGTTACCCTATGCTATAGTCATTGAGATCGCCTTTCGTGGAAGACACTACTGCAATAGCCAATTTTTTAGTTGGCTGCGTGGCAGTGTACCAAGCGTTCGGCTTCTCGTGGCAAGGCGCGGTGCCACTGAGTACGGGTTCGATCCCACTTCGGACCATATATTGTTCTTCGTTTTTTTCTATTGTTGTTTGTCTGTCAATTTTTCCGAGTGCTAACACATACTTCTTTGTTCTATTATTCCCTATTATCGCCTCGGAAGTTCCCCATATAATAATATTTATGTATTATTATTTGTACCCAGTATATAAACTGGGAACTACTATTCGTGCTGTTTCGTCCAATAAATGTTTGTCTACAACACAAGTATTCAGCCCTACTGGGAGATACTTGCATTAATAGGAAAGTACAAATATACAATTTATTTCCGGTCTGTGATCGTTACCCTATGCTATAGTCATTGAGATCGCCTTTCGTGGAAGACACTACTGCAATAGCCAATTTTTTAGTTGGCTGCGTGGCAGTGTACCAAGCGTTCGGCTTCTCGTGGCAAGGCGCGGTGCCACTGAGTACGGGTTCGATCCCACTTCGGACCATATATTGTTCTTCGTTTTTTTCTATTGTTGTTTGTCTGTCAATTTTTCCGAGTGCTAACACATACTTCTTTGTTCTATTATTCCCTATTATCGCCTCGGAAGTTCCCCATATAATAATATTTATGTATTATTATTTGTACCCAGTATATAAACTGGGAACTACTATTCGTGCTGTTTCGTCCAATAAATGTTTGTCTACAACACAAGTATTCAGCCCTACTGGGAGATACTTGCATTAATAGGAAAGTACAAATATACAATTTATTTCCGGTCTGTGATCGTTACCCTATGCTATAGTCATTGAGATCGCCTTTCGTGGAAGACACTACTGCAATAGCCAATTTTTTAGTTGGCTGCGTGGCAGTGTACCAAGCGTTCGGCTTCTCGTGGCAAGGCGCGGTGCCACTGAGTACGGGTTCGATCCCACTTCGGACCATATATTGTTCTTCGTTTTTTTCTATTGTTGTTTGTCTGTCAATTTTTCCGAGTGCTAACACATACTTCTTTGTTCTATTATTCCCTATTATCGCCTCGGAAGTTCCCTATATAATAATATTTATGTATTATTATTTGTACCCAGTATATAAACTGGGAACTACTATTCGTGCTGTTTCGTCCAATAAATGTTTGTCTACAACACAAGTATTCAGCCCTACTGGGAGATACTTGCATTAATAGGAAAGTACAAATATACAATTTATTTCCGGTCTGTGATCGTTACCCTATGCTATAGTCATTGAGATCGCCTTTCGTGGAAGACACTACTGCAATAGCCAATTTTTTAGTTGGCTGCGTGGCAGTGTACCAAGCGTTCGGCTTCTCGTGGCAAGGCGCGGTGCCACTGAGTACGGGTTCGATCCCACTTCGGACCATATATTGTTCTTCGTTTTTTTCTATTGTTGTTTGTCTGTCAATTTTTCCGAGTGCTAACACATACTTCTTTGTTCTATTATTCCCTATTATCGCCTCGGAAGTTCCCCATATAATAATATTTATGTATTATTATTTGTACCCAGTATATAAACTGGGAACTACTATTCGTGCTGTTTCGTCCAATAAATGTTTGTCTACAACACAAGTATTCAGCCCTACTGGGAGATACTTGCATTAATAGGAAAGTACAAATATACAATTTATTTCCGGTCTGTGATCGTTACCCTATGCTATAGTCATTGAGATCGCCTTTCGTGGAAGACACTACTGCAATAGCCAATTTTTTAGTTGGCTGCGTGGCAGTGTACCAAGCGTTCGGCTTCTCGTGGCAAGGCGCGGTGCCACTGAGTACGGGTTCGATCCCACTTCGGACCATATATTGTTCTTCGTTTTTTTCTATTGTTGTTTGTCTGTCAATTTTTCCGAGTGCTAACACATACTTCTTTGTTCTATTATTCCCTATTATCGCCTCGGAAGTTCCCCATATAATAATATTTATGTATTATTATTTGTACCCAGTATATAAACTGGGAACTACTATTCGTGCTGTTTCGTCCAATAAATGTTTGTCTACAACACAAGTATTCAGCCCTACTGGGAGATACTTGCATTAATAGGAAAGTACAAATATACAATTTATTTCCGGTCTGTGATCGTTACCCTATGCTATAGTCATTGAGATCGCCTTTCGTGGAAGACACTACTGCAATAGCCAATTTTTTAGTTGGCTGCGTGGCAGTGTACCAAGCGTTCGGCTTCTCGTGGCAAGGCGCGGTGCCACTGAGTACGGGTTCGATCCCACTTCGGACCATATATTGTTCTTCGTTTTTTTCTATTGTTGTTTGTCTGTCAATTTTTCCGAGTGCTAACACATACTTCTTTGTTCTATTATTCCCTATTATCGCCTCGGAAGTTCCCCATATAATAATATTTATGTATTATTATTTGTACCCAGTATATAAACTGGGAACTACTATTCGTGCTGTTTCGTCCAATAAATGTTTGTCTACAACACAAGTATTCAGCCCTACTGGGAGATACTTGCATTAATAGGAAAGTACAAATATACAATTTATTTCCGGTCTGTGATCGTTACCCTATGCTATAGTCATTGAGATCGCCTTTCGTGGAAGACACTACTGCAATAGCCAATTTTTTAGTTGGCTGCGTGGCAGTGTACCAAGCGTTCGGCTTCTCGTGGCAAGGCGCGGTGCCACTGAGTACGGGTTCGATCCCACTTCGGACCATATATTGTTCTTCGTTTTTTTCTATTGTGTTTGTCTGTCAATTTTTCCGAGTGCTAACACATACTTCTTTGTTCTATTATTCCCTATTATCGCCTCGGAAGTTCCCCATATAATAATATTTATGTATTATTATTTGTACCCAGTATATAAACTGGGAACTACTATTCGTGCTGTTTCGTCCAATAAATGTTTGTCTACAACACAAGTATTCAGCCCTACTGGGAGATACTTGCATTAATAGGAAAGTACAAATATACAATTTATTTCCGGTCTGTGATCGTTACCCTATGCTATAGTCATTGAGATCGCCTTTCGTGGAAGACACTACTGCAATAGCCAATTTTTTAGTTGGCTGCGTGGCAGTGTACCAAGCGTTCGGCTTCTCGTGGCAAGGCGCGGTGCCACTGAGTACGGGTTCGATCCCACTTCGGACCATATATTGTTCTTCGTTTTTTCTATTGTTGTTTGTCTGTCAATTTTTCCGAGTGCTAACACATACTTCTTTGTTCTATTATTCCCTATTATCGCCTCGGAAGTTCCCCATATAATAATATTTATGTATTATTATTTGTACCCAGTATATAAACTGGGAACTACTATTCGTGCTGTTTCGTCCAATAAATGTTTGTCTACAACACAAGTATTCAGCCCTACTGGGAGATACTTGCATTAATAGGAAAGTACAAATATACAATTTATTTCCGGTCTGTGATCGTTACCCTATGCTATAGTCATTGAGATCGCCTTTCGTGGAAGACACTACTGCAATAGCCAATTTTTTAGTTGGCTGCGTGGCAGTGTACCAAGCGTTCGGCTTCTCGTGGCAAGGCGCGGTGCCACTGAGTACGGGTTCGATCCCACTTCGGACCATATATTGTTCTTCGTTTTTTTCTATTGTTGTTTGTCTGTCAATTTTTCCGAGTGCTAACACATACTTCTTTGTTCTATTATTCCCTATTATCGCCTCGGAAGTTCCCCATATAATAATATTTATGTATTATTATTTGTACCCAGTATATAAACTGGGAACTACTATTCGTGCTGTTTCGTCCAATAAATGTTTGTCTACAACACAAGTATTCAGCCCTACTGGGAGATACTTGCATTAATAGGAAAGTACAAATATACAATTTATTTCCGGTCTGTGATCGTTACCCTATGCTATAGTCATTGAGATCGCCTTTCGTGGAAGAGACTACTGCAATAGCCAATTTTTTAGTTGGCTGCGTGGCAGTGTACCAAGCGTTCGGCTTCTCGTGGCAAGGCGCGGTGCCACTGAGTACGGGTTCGATCCCACTTCGGACCATATATTGTTCTTCGTTTTTTTCTATTGTTGTTTGTCTGTCAATTTTTCCGAGTGCTAACACATACTTCTTTGTTCTATTATTCCCTATTATCGCCTCGGAAGTTCCCCATATAATAATATTTATGTATTATTATTTGTACCAAATGATATAAACCACGACACCTTTTCGGTACCAGAGTAAAGAGAAAAGAGAGAAGAAGGATACTAAATCAGCTCCAATTGATAATGTTAGTAGGAAGTGACTTAATTTATAAGGGGATTTTAATTTCTGATTTCTCAGATTTGGAATGGAGGAAATGAAACATTATTCAACGTTTCTAGCAGACGAAATACAATCTACAGAGTTGTCATCATCGTGTGCCCTCACCGCAACGAAGGTTGGCTACCATAGATCGCCATTCTACTCTGTTTCTTGCTTTGATGGTGTAGGCTGTCAAGATTGACTTGTCCATCTTTTGATGTTACTCGTCCATGTTAGTCGTGGTCTTCCTCTGCCTCTTTTACCTTGTATTTACCCTTCCAATATTATTTTCAGTAGGCTGTTGTGTCTTTTAACATGCCCCAATAATTTCATTTATCTTGTCTTAATTGTTATTATTGTTCTCTTTTTATTTTCAATTGTTTTAAAACTGCATCGTTTTGTTCTCTTTCTTTCCATCCAATTCTACCTATTCTTCTATAAATCCAAATTTCAAAGGCTTCAATTTTCTGTTCTGTTTTCTTGTCTAATGTCAATGTTTCTGCACCATACAGGAATATTGAGAAGATGTAACATTTTGCCATTCTTAGTTTCTGCTGATATTTGTTTTGTTGTTAGTATATTTTTCATGACATTAAAATTACTTTTTTCCATACCTATTCTTTTGTTTATTTCAATTTTACATTTTCCATAATTGGTTATAGTATGTCCCAGGTAGTTGTAGATCTGGACTGTCTCCAGATGTATTCCATCAACTGTGATATTTAATTGTAGAACCTGAGAATTTTCTTTGTTTATGATAATAGTTTTAGTCTTTTTGATATTCATCTCTAGTCTATATTTTTTGCGTGTTATGTTTATCACATTAAGCAATTGTTGTAGGTCCCTAGGATTTTCTGCTAGTAGAACAGTATCATCCGCACATCTTAGGTTATTGATTATCTTTCCATTAATGTTTAGGCCCGGCATCTCTGAGATGTTTTTAAAGATTAGCTCAGTGTATAGATTGAACAAGCTTGGTGATAGGATTCATCCTTGTCTTACTCCTCTTTTTATGTCCATGGGTGTAGAGTTATCCTTGTTATATTTTATTATTGCTGTTTGCTCCCAGTACAAATTGCATATTACTCGTATGTCTGTTTCATCTAGATTTATATCCTTTAGGCAGTCTATAAGTTGATTATGGTGTTTTCTATTGAAAGCTTTGGTGTAGTCTATGAGGCAGGCATATATTGGTTTGTTTACTTCTATGTACTAAAGGGAGGTCAAAAGTAATGCACACCAATTTTTTTCTCGGCTAATAATAAAGATAGGAATATTAAATTTTGCACACTTGGAATATGACATGTTCTAATTATTTGCACCAAATTGCACAGCATTCTGATAAATATTACGCAATCTAGGAACCGTTAAAATGGAGCTTGTCAACAATGTCCGTTACAAACAGCGAATTGTCATAGAATTTCTGGTTGCGGAAAAAGAAACTGTGGCAAACATTCATAAACGACTGTGTGCAGTGTACAAATGTTCTGCAGTCGATAGGAGCACAGTTAGTCGCTGGGTTCACAGAATTAAAGCTGCAGAAAGTGTACGAGTGGAGCTGCATGATTTACCGCCTTCTGGACGTGTTGCCTCGGCTACCAGCACAGACATGTTAAACCGGGCTGATGCCATTATTCGTAAGGATAGGCGTATCACTAGTCAGCAATTGGCATTGCAGCTTACAGTCAGCAAGGGAAGTGCAATCGCAATTTTTAAAACTCTCGGATATTCAAAGATTTGCGCTCGATGGGTTCCTCGGTGCCTAACAAATGATCACAGAGTTCAAAGGAAAACATTCTGTTCTGAATTGTTGGAGCGTTTCGGTGTTGAAGGAGAAATGTTTTTGTCAAAAATTGTTACCGGTGACGAAACGTGGGCACATTATTATGAGCCTGAAACAAAAATGCAGTCAATGGAATGGCATCATCCGCAGTCACCAAAAAGAAAAAAATTCAAAACATCTCCATCAGCCGGAAAGGTGATGATCACTGTCTTCTGGGACATTGATGGTGTGATTCTTGTTGATGTAATGACAAGAGGTGAGACAATCAACTCGACAGCTTACATCAATACACTGACAAAACTCAACAATCGGTTCAACAGAGTTCGGCCTAATAAGCCATCTGCAGATTTGTTGCTTCAACATGACAATGCACGCCCTCACACAAGTCTGGTAACACGGGAAGCAATCAACAAATTTGGTTGGACTGTACTGCCCCATCCACCTTACAGCCCTGATCTGGCTCCCTCAGATTTCCATCTGTTTGGACCACTCAAAAAATTCCTGCGTGGGACACACTTTGACAATGATGAGGATGTGATCCGTGCAGTTAAAAAATGGCTACGCGAGCAGGACAAAACTTGGTACAAACGAGGCATTCATGACCTAGTTTCGCGTTGGCATAAGGCAATACGCTTGGACTGAGATTATGTTGAAAAATAGATAGTGTCAAGGGGATGTTCAGCTACAATCTGTGAAAATTTCACACATTTTGCCCGAATAGTTTCCGAGAAAAAAATTGGTGCGCATTACTTTTTGACCTCCCTACGCATTTCAATCAATGTTCTCATGCAAAATATGGCCTCGTTTGTCCCACTGTTTTTCCTGAATCCAAATTGCTGCTCATCTAATTCAGTATTGATTTTACTCTGAATCCATCCCTTTATCATCATCATCGTGTGCCCTCTCTGCAACGAAGGTTGGCTACCATGGATCGCCATTCTACTCTGTTTCTTGCTTTGATGGTGTAGGCTGACATAGATTGACTTGTCCATCTTTTGATGTTACTCGTCCATGTTAGTCTTGGTCTGCCTCTGCCTCTTTTACCTTGTATTTTTCCTTCCAATATTACTTTTAGTAGGCTGTTGTGTCTTTTAACATGGCCCAAAAATTTCATTTGTCTTGTCTTAATTGTGTTCAGTAGTTCTCTTTTTATTTTCAGTTGTTTTAAAACTTCATCATTTTTTATCTTTTGTTTCCATCCAATTCTACCTATTCTTCTATAAATCCACATTTCAAAGGCTTCAATTTTCTGTTCTGTTTTCTTGTCTAATGTCAATGTTTCTGCACCATACAGGAATATTGAGAAGATGTAACATTTTGCCATTCTTAGTTTCTGCTGATATTTGTTTTGTTGTTAGTATATTTTTCATGACATTAAAATTACTTTTTTCCATACCTATTCTTTTGTTTATTTCAATTTTACATTTTCCATAATTGGTTATAGTATGTCCCAGGTAGTTGTAGATCTGGACTGTCTCCAGATGTATTCCATCAACTGTGATATTTAATTGTAGAACCTGAGAATTTTCTTTGTTTATGATAATAGTTTTAGTCTTTTTGATATTCATCTCTAGTCTATATTTTTTGCGTGTTATGTTTATCACATTAAGCAATTGTTGTAGGTCCCTAGGATTTTCTGCTAGTAGAACAGTATCATCCGCACATCTTAGGTTATTGATTATCTTTCCATTAATGTTTAGGCCCGGCATCTCTGAGATGTTTTTAAAGATTAGCTCAGTGTATAGATTGAACAAGCTTGGTGATAGGATTCATCCTTGTCTTACTCCTCTTTTTATGTCCATGGGTGTAGAGTTATCCTTGTTATATTTTATTATTGCTGTTTGCTCCCAGTACAAATTGCATATTACTCGTATGTCTGTTTCATCTAGATTTATATCCTTTAGGCAGTCTATAAGTTGATTATGGTGTTTTCTATTGAAAGCTTTGGTGTAGTCTATGAGGCAGGCATATATTGGTTTGTTTACTTCTATGTACTAAAGGGAGGTCAAAAGTAATGCACACCAATTTTTTTCTCGGCTAATAATAAAGATAGGAATATTAAATTTTGCACACTTGGAATATGACATGTTCCAATTATTTGCACCAAATTGCACAGCATTCTGATAAATATTACGCAATCTAGGAACCGTTAAAATGGAGCTTGTCAACAATGTCCGTTACAAACAGCGAATTGTCATAGAATTTCTGGTTGCGGAAAAAGAAACTGTGGCAAACATTCATAAACGACTGTGTGCAGTGTACAAATGTTCTGCAGTCGATAGGAGCACAGTTAGTCGCTGGGTTCACAGAATTAAAGCTGCAGAAAGTGTACGAGTGGAGCTGCATGATTTACCGCCTTCTGGACGTGTTGCCTCGGCTACCAGCACAGACATGTTAAACCGGGCTGATGCCATTATTCGTAAGGATAGGCGTATCACTAGTCAGCAATTGGCATTGCAGCTTACAGTCAGCAAGGGAAGTGCAATCGCAATTTTTAAAACTCTCGGATATTCAAAGATTTGCGCTCGATGGGTTCCTCGGTGCCTAACAAATGATCACAGAGTTCAAAGGAAAACATTCTGTTCTGAATTGTTGGAGCGTTTCGGTGTTGAAGGAGAAATGTTTTTGTCAAAAATTGTTACCGGTGACGAAACGTGGGCACATTATTATGAGCCTGAAACAAAAATGCAGTCAATGGAATGGCATCATCCGCAGTCACCAAAAAGAAAAAAATTCAAAACATCTCCATCAGCCGGAAAGGTGATGATCACTGTCTTCTGGGACATTGATGGTGTGATTCTTGTTGATGTAATGACAAGAGGTGAGACAATCAACTCGACAGCTTACATCAATACACTGACAAAACTCAACAATCGGTTCAACAGAGTTCGGCCTAATAAGCCATCTGCAGATTTGTTGCTTCAACATGACAATGCACGCCCTCACACAAGTCTGGTAACACGGGAAGCAATCAACAAATTTGGTTGGACTGTACTGCCCCATCCACCTTACAGCCCTGATCTGGCTCCCTCAGATTTCCATCTGTTTGGACCACTCAAAAAATTCCTGCGTGGGACACACTTTGACAATGATGAGGATGTGATCCGTGCAGTTAAAAAATGGCTACGCGAGCAGGACAAAACTTGGTACAAACGAGGCATTCATGACCTAGTTTCGCGTTGGCATAAGGCAATACGCTTGGACTGAGATTATGTTGAAAAATAGATAGTGTCAAGGGGATGTTCAGCTACAATCTGTGAAAATTTCACACATTTTGCCCGAATAGTTTCCGAGAAAAAAATTGGTGCGCATTACTTTTTGACCTCCCTACGCATTTCAATCAATGTTCTCATGCAAAATATGGCCTCGTTTGTCCCACTGTTTTTCCTGAATCCAAATTGCTGCTCATCTAATTCAGTATTGATTTTACTCTGAATCCATCCCTTTATCATCATCATCGTGTGCCCTCTCTGCAACGAAGGTTGGCTACCATGGATCGCCATTCTACTCTGTTTCTTGCTTTGATGGTGTAGGCTGACATAGATTGACTTGTCCATCTTTTGATGTTACTCGTCCATGTTAGTCTTGGTCTGCCTCTGCCTCTTTTACCTTGTATTTTTCCTTCCAATATTACTTTTAGTAGGCTGTTGTGTCTTTTAACATGGCCCAAAAATTTCATTTGTCTTGTCTTAATTGTGTTCAGTAGTTCTCTTTTTATTTTCAGTTGTTTTAAAACTTCATCATTTTTTATCTTTTGTTTCCATCCAATTCTACCTATTCTTCTATAAATCCACATTTCAAAGGCTTCAATTTTCTGTTCTGTTTTCTTGTCTAATGTCCATGTTTCTACACCATACAGGAAAATTGAGAAGATGTAACATTTTGCCATTCTTATTTTCAGCCCTCCTGATATTTGTTTTGTTGTCAGTATATTTTTCATGACATTAAAATTACTTTTTGCTATACCTATTCTTTTGTTTATTTCAGTTTTGCATTTTCCATCATTGGTTATAGTATGTCCCAGGTAGTTGTAACTCTGGAATGTTTCCAGATGATTCCCTCAACTGTGATATTTAATTGTAGGTCTTGACTATTTTCTTTGTTTATGATCATAGTTTTAGTCTTTTTTATATTCATTTCTAGTCAATATTTTTTGCTTGTTATGTTTATCACATTAAGCAATTGTTGTAGGTCTTTAGGATGTTCTGCTAGTAGAACAGTATCATCCGCATATCTCAGGTTATTAATTATCTTTTCATTAATGTTTTGACCTGACATTTCTGAGATGTTTTTTAAAGATTTGCTCAGTGTATAGATTGAACAAGCTTGGTGATATGATGCATCCTTGTCTTACTCCTCATTTTATGTCCAAGGGTGTAGAGTTCTCCTTGTTATATCTTATTATTGCTGTTTGCTCCCAGTACAAATTACATATTAGTCGTATGTCTGCGTCGTCTATATTTATATCCTTTAGGCAGTCTATAAGTTGCTTATGGTGTATTCTATCGAAAGCTTAAAATGTAGTCTATAAATCAGGCCTTTTTTTGATTTGTTTACTTCTGTGTACTTTTCAATCAATGTTCTCATGCTGAATATGGCTTCTTTTGTCCCACTGTTTTTCCTGAATCCAAATTGTTGCTCCTCTAATTCAGTATTGATTTTATTCTGAATCCTTCCCTGTATAAATTTTAGTAAAATTTGTGTTACCTGGCTCATTAGGCTTATTGTTCTGAAGTCACTGCATTCAACTGCACCATTCTTTTTAGGCAATGCAATGAAAGTTGATGTTTTTAGATCATTTGGTATGTATCTTGTATGGTATATGTCATTGCTTATGTCTGTGATCACTTCGACGCCAAACTCTTCTAGAGCCTGTATCATCTCTATCTGTATATTGTCAGACCCTGCTGTTTTTCACTTTTTCATTGTTTTTTGGCTTTTTCTACTTCGGATTTCAGGATTATATAGTTGTATGTACATTTTATGTCTGGCTATTTGTCCCTTTCGTCATGAAATAATTCTGTTATATATTATTGCCATCTATATATTATATCTTTGTTGTCTGATAGCATTCTTCCCTCTTTGTTTGCTGTACATCCGATTACTGCAGCTTTTTTGTCTTCATTAGTCATTTTCTTTATTTATGTGTGCATCTCTCTTAAGTTTTGTTTCCTTTCCATAGTTTCGACTTCTAGACATCTTTGGTTGAGCCAGTCTTCTTTTGCCTTTTTGCACATTCTCAGTATTTCATTGTCAATATCCTTGTGTCTGGCTGTATTTTTCGCTTGTCTTCTTTCATCCATTTTTTCTAGGATTTGTCAGTTATCCATTTTTGTTTTTTGTTACTTTCCTTTTGGGCAAGGTGTTGGAGGATTCTTGCAATGCTGTTTTTGTTTTTTATCATCATCATCATCAAGTACCAGTCCTAGTGGCGTAGGTGATCATGTCTCTCCACAAATTTCGATCTCGGCAGCTATTTATTATTTCTGTTGTTGACCTTCTGGCAAGCCATTCTCTTAAGCTGTCTGTTATTTTTTTCTCTTTGCTTCCCTCTATTTCTTCGTCCCTCAATTTGTCCAGTTGTTACAATATATTCAAGTTGTTGTGACTTTATAGTTTTATTATACGTTGTCATTTTGTTGTGACTTTTTCCTCAGGATTTTCTCTTCTGTACTGTTCAATCACTTATTCTAGCAGCTTCTGATATGTCTACTTTATGTGTACAGTATATGTTTCTTTTACATCTTTCTGGTTTAACGCTGTTATATATGTTGGTGTTGCTGAATTAGTATTTTGTTTGTTTCTCTTTAATTTGATTTTCATTTTTATCATTACAGAATTGTGATCTGAATTAATATTCTGCTCCTGGGTAGGTGTTGGCTTTCTTGACCTTGTTTCGGAATCTGTCTTTTATCATTATGTAATCTATTTGATTCCTCTTCCTCTCTCCAGGGTTTTTCCATGTGTATAATTTCCTTTTCTCTTGCTCAAAGAAGGTGTTGCATATTATAATGCTGTGCTCTTCACAAAATTGTATTATAGCTAGTTTCAAATCATCTGCCCAACTTCAAAACGCTATTACTCTCTAACCGTTTGTTAAAAACTTTTGAAATTTTCCAAATGTTATTAGAATGCCAAAGACCCTTTAAATGTATATTTAACAAATATCTTGCAGCTGCAGTTTTCTTAAAGCGGCGATATTTCTTTGATGTTTGTCAAAATTGTAAATTGTGAAGCCCTAAAGAATAGAAATTACCGTAGTTGCTGGTCTATGATTAATTTTCACTAGGTAAAGGCGTGGCCGTAATGGGGAAATAACTGGATAAAACAAAACACCAGGATAATTATTGTCTGCTCAGTCGAGGACGGACGATAATATCAAGGTATACCTGTATGTCCAATTTTCATAGTTGTGTGGTCCTGAAAAGGACCGTTTGTTGAACTAATTTAAGGTAATATAGGGGCCAACATTGTGGGGGCTATATACTTTCATTCTGAATCAGACGAGTCTAAAAGATTAATAACTGTTTGGGGTTGAACATTCCACAAACCATCATTTTTCCAATATTCCTCTTCCTGTTTTAAGACGTGGTCTTCACATTTAGCCCAATAATCTTTGTCTATATTTAATAAAGCGAGATTAGCAAGAGTCTTTACATCGCATATTTTGAATGTTGTATTTTCATCTGCCACTTGTCCTTTTAATTTTGCCCAGATTAGTTCTATTGGATTTAAATGAGCATGGTAAGGTGGCAGCCTCAAACTTATATGACCGTGCTCTTGGATAATCTTATCTATTTGAAAAATCTTTGTCCTCTGTTTTTGCTTTACTAGAGATAGTAATTCAGGTTTTAAGTACATGTTATTAAATTGTATGTGCTCCTTTGTGAGCCATATCTTAATAGCATCTTTTGTACTGGATGACGTCGGGACTTTATCTTCAAGTGCAACAATGTTGTGGTACGCTGCATTGTCCATTATTAGGCAAGATGGTCGATCTAGTGATGGGAGAACAGAATTTTCAATCCAATTTCTAAATATGTGACCATTCATCTCAGAGTGATAATCCCGATTGTCTATGGATTTTGAAAGAAAAATGAGCTCTGCTTTCTGTATTAGTCCATGTTGTCGACTACCAGCATGAGCAATTATCAAGCGCTGTCCTTTGCTGCTAGGTATTAATCTCTTAATCTTTCCATCTGATGACTGCCATTCCCTTTGGTTAGTGTGGTGAGCATTGATCCATGTTTCATCCAAGTACACAATATCATAACCTTGCTAGCGCACCTCTTTTACTTCACGTAAGTACTTGCTTCTCATGACTACTATATGTGGCTTCTCACAGATGATGTTTCGTCCATTGGAATACTTTCTGAATGTAAAGCCTGCAGCTCTCACATTCCTCCATAATGTAGACTTTGATATTTCAATACTGTTGTTCTTTTTCAGCGATACTTTTAATTTTCTTATTGTAACAGTTTCATTCATACCCAACATTTTGCGAATTTCACTTCTAATAAGTTCACTGTCGAAATTATCCAACATTTTTGCTCTTCCTTCTGATTTTGTATATTTTGAACATTGACGGTCACGTGCTTGAATCCAGCGATTAAATGACCGTTTAGATAAATCTAAAATGTGTCTTGTCCTATTATCAGGGTTTTCTAAAGAATGAAATAATCTTCCTCGTTTAGCCTCTTTGCAAAAATAGTCATACATTTTTATTGCGATGTTTTGTAAACTGCAGAATTTCATTTTAAGACTCATGATAAATGTTATTGTTCCACGTCTGCACCTATGAATGAACGGAAATGGAACACACAATGTCCCGTGTTTTTTACAAGTGTCTAATTGTGTCAAACAAACCACGGGGAAAGCGTGCAAATACGTCAATTCTACCGTGTATGGATTTGTACTCGCTATTTTTAGTTTAAAATACTGTAAACATTAAGTTTTGACTACATCATTGGGTCGTTATAAATTTATATAAATCAAATAAGCAACAATAATAACCAAATGTTTTTTTTAAATGAAATTAATTCCGTGTTGGGTTCTAATCATTATAACTTTACATGCAAATTTGAAAAAAATACAAAAAGAGATTAAAAAGATATCGATTTTAAAAGTTGGCCAGATGATTTGAAACGATCTATAATCGTTCTCCTCTGTTATTCCTTTGTCCTAAACCATGAATTCCTATAATGGCCTTATATTTACCTTTCCTACTTTAGCGTTCATGTCACCCATTATAATCAAGGTGTCTGATGATTTCACTTGCTTTATAACTGTGTTAGATCTTCATAGTATGTTTCTATTTGTTCGTCTGTATAGTCTTGGGTAGGTGCGTATGTCTGTGCATATTTCAAATGGTTTTGCATTCATTTTTAATAGTATAATCCTATCAATGTATATCCAGTGGGTATTTATATATTTTTGTCATTCTCGTTTTATTAGAATGCCTACACCTCTTTGATCTTCTGTTGTGTTACCTGAATATATAAATGTATATTTGTCGTCTTGTATGTGTCCACTTTCCTTCCATCTTTTTTCTGATATGCCTAAGATATCTATGTTTAATCGTTCTGCTTCTATCATTCGATTTTCTAATTTTCCTTGTTGGTATGAGGTCCTAACATTCCATGTAGCTATTTTTAATTCCTTCTTAAAGCAATAGTTAGAATTGTTCTACATGGCTTTCTTTGGAGTGTTACGTGATGATGCTCCAATCTCTTTCACGGTGGTCTGCCATATTCGTCTTTCGTGTTCTGAATATGCTTCATGTGTACCACACACTTTGTTGTTTTCGCTTTCTCAGCCGTTGATCATTTTTGATTCATCCGCCCCATCCACCGTCACAGACTTTTTATATTCGGGTTGAACATACCCACCGCGGCGCCATTTTTTTTGTCGAACCATGTGCTTGACTATTGAACCGGGAACACACAACACAAAGAAGAATAAATCATATTCCACTTAAATATCGGTAATCACAGTTTATCCACACGTCAGACGTGAACCATACACCAAACGGGGAATAACAACACATAATTTCATAACTTGACTGTCGCGAAAAAAATTGAAATATATCGGCAAGAGCCGAAATATAAAAACGACTGCACGTAGTCGTCATGACACCTGAAAGTGACAGAGTTGTAATTTAATTAAAAACAGATAATCAAATCCATCGAAAAGAAAGTAATTATTACTTTTTTTTCTCTCAATGTTTTGTCTTCGGATATCGAAAGTTCGCGGTTGTTGCTCTTGTAAAGGCCTTTTCCTGCAGTTATACCTCTTAGTGTTTCTAGTACTCCGTTTATGTGCCTTTATCTTGATCGACCTCTTGGTCTGGTGTCGCCATATCGTTTGTTTGTAACTGGTATTATATTTAGTTATTTGTGTCTTATCAAATGCCAAAACCTCTTATCTATTGCCGCTTTATCTATTCAACACCTGTTTCCGTTCCTAATCTTTTTAGCGACTCTTCTTTTCTGAACGTATCTGTTATTTCTTGTCATGTGCCTGAGATACTTCATTCTTTGGTGTTAAATTTTCAAATAGTTCTTGAGTCTAAGATTCATGTATGGTACTGGCAGCAGAACATGAAGGTATTAGAGAGCTAGAAATATAGTCACAAATGATCACCTGCGTTTTGCAAAGAAATATCCTTTAAGTTTAGCCTTTGAAGATTTCAGAAACTATACTTCAGCATTTAATCAAAAGAGGGCGGGTCTAGCCATAACTAATGATCCTGGCAAACGGGAGCTACACTGTGTGAGTTATACACGGAACAGGTAGTCTTCACAGAGACTTTTACACACAGAGAATCACAGATTCCACTGAATTTCCAAACACAGAACCTACAAAATGTCATGGAACTGTTATTTTCCAGATGCATGTTCTGTTTGGTTCACCCTGCTCTAATAAATATTTTGAAGTAAGACTGACGCTCAAGTACGAATGATCGAAATATAACAAAAACTGGCACCTTTGTTTTTCTATAAGCATCATCACAAAACATTTACATTGACATACTAGAGGGACACCTTATGTTATGTATGCGGGGCATTAACGATACTGGCTGCACATTTTGACATAATAATGATTTAATCATAACACCAAAAATGATTTAAAGTGCCACTGCAGGAGAATAATATGATAGTATTAGAGTGGCCTTGAAGCAATCAATAAAAAAAAACCCCCCAAATAAAACAATTACATTCCAATCCAGAAAGGAACAACAACTAAAATGAGTGGACTCAAAAAATGTAGTATGCTTTGCCACATAAATGTGTGACAATCCTACATATAAACACATATGGAAAGTATGCTTCGAAACATAAATGTGTGACAGCCCTACATATAAACACATATAGAACGTATGCTTCGCAACATAAATGTTTGACAATCCTACATATAAACACATATGGAAAATATGCTTTGCAACATAAATATGTGACAATCCTACATATAGACACATATAGAACGTATGCTTTGTAACATAAATGTCTGACATCCCTACATATAAACACATATAGAACGTATGCATCGCTACATAAATGTTGCTTTGCTAAAGAAGACATTTTATTGTACAGAACCGTGTGTTAATATATAGAGAAGATGTCAATCTTCTTGTAGATATGCAACGATTATTATTGCTTACTTCCATGATTTTGATGCATTGAGAATATGTAAATGAGATTGTTGGGGGCAGTACATGTTTGTGCATTTAATTAAAATGTGAATCAAGCAAACTCAATTACCAAGACCAGGACATTGTATTTTTTTTTTTACTCAATTGTTGATAAAGATTTTTAAAGTAACTAAGATGATACAAATGATTTGGAGTTTATATTTGGAGTTTAATTTTTTTCTACTCAATTGTTCATAAAGAAATTAGTAACTAAGATGATACAAATGATTTGGAGTTTGTCTACAAATTGATTTGCAAAACGATACGTCTTTTATTTTGAATCGGTTGTTTTCCTGTCCATATTAATTAAAGAGTGGCAACATGCCATTATCCTACCGCAGGAAAAAGAGTAGACACTTTAAGTATGATACTAACTACCACCAATATGCGACCTTCATGTGAACAACGTTTAGGCGCAATAGGCCTTCAGCAGAAACAAACACACACACACACACGCACACACATGTAAGTTAGCTGTGTAAGAATGCGTTTTCTTTACTTACATATTGGTGTGTGTGGTTTATTTGTTCCTGTTAAAGGCCTATTTCGCCGAAACGTCGATCAAATTGTGACGTCCATCAATTATGTCAAGAACTTTAATCATACCATTTATCTTCATTTGTTTTAACTTATCCTTCATATTCAGCTTTACTGCAGCTCCCCAATTGTATTCTTTTATTTGCATTTCTTTCCCTTGACCTTCATGTGAACTTTCAAAGAAATCATCGATGCACTGACGGAAAATTTACGTTGTAACAATCATAGAAGAAACCATACAACATAATCCAAGTAAATATATATCTTTCAAAGACAGAAAAAAATCATTCGACATAGTTAGCACACTTATACGAGATATATGATGCTAGCTAAGATATAATTATGCTAAAATCTCCTCAATAACTCAACCATTTGCAGAATAATAGCAGCAGCAAGACACAAACTACTCCGGAATCAGAGCAAATCTGTCATGGCCAATAATTGTCAAGATACACTTTATTTGGCACAGCTGTTTCAGTTAGACCGTTGTTCTCACTGGTCAATACTAAATTAAGTAAAGTAAAGCATGAAACTACATATAAATTAGTGTGTTCATAACTGACACTCAGATCAGCTCTACATTACGTTACTTACTCCTGCTTTTCCTGAATTTACTGTCGCCACCATCTAAAATAACAGCTTCATTTAATACAGAACAAACATGCATGTGTAACAACAATTCTTATAATGATTGCTTTGTGAGAGAAATGAAACGCTCTAGACCTGGCTGTTGTGGTAGATCCAATAATTACGATTTAATGTTACTACGTAGCTTTAATGATGTTTAGCACTCATTCTTACTAAGATTGTGTCTACCCAATTTCTCCTTATATTTTTCTATTATACACGTATACGTTGTATTTTGTGTGGAATGTAATTGACTAGTACCAGTCTTCTAAAAGGGCAATATATTGTATCGACTATTTCTGTATCCAGTTAAAAACAGTCGGTCTATACAAACATCGTCATTAACTACCGTGCCTTCCGGCTTTGGTAATCATGTCTCTCCACAACTTTCGATCTGGACAGTTATTTATCATTTCTGTTGTTGACCGTCTGCCAAGTCATTCTCTTAAGTGGTCTGGTATCTCTTCGTCCCTCAATTTTCCCAGTTGTTACACTATATTCCAGCTGTTCTCTTCTCATTACATGGCAAAAAATGATGATTGTTTCTTCCTAATATTGGAAATTAACTCTCTTTTTTTACTTTGGCCTTCCTAATATTGGGAATGACGTCTTTTTTTTTATTTTGGACTCTTTCGTTTTTATTACTCTTCTTAGCTGTCCATGATATTCTCAACATTCTTCTGTAAAACGACATTTCTACAGACTCCAGTGATTTTCCTGTATGTTGCCCAATCGTCCATGATTCACATCCATACATAAGTTTATTTCACAGTAATAAGAAGATCGTCATGTTTTCCAATGTCTCACCGATTTCAGTAACACACTTTTGTTGACAAGATCTGGATATTTTTATCTTCGAGATTATGTTTCAAAACTTCAGCAGATTTTACCGAGAGATGATTTAATGAAAATAAATATAAGACTGGAATCAGTTTTTCTATAACAAAAATCGTCTTTCTTCAAAGCTCTCGTTACTTACCTTATTTGCAAATTCTACAATCTAAAACAGAACAGTGGATTTCAACACAATTATCCATCTCTGATTTAACAAACCGAGGAAAACATATTGTCTGTGAACCTCTAAGAATACTGACCACCGTAATTGTTAACTAAGTCCATTCAGTGTGTTTATTGATTAGATTTGCTTTCCCTTTTGATATTTTTCCTTACTTGACATTTAACAAGTAACAATTTATCAACGTTGCCACAATCATCATTATCATCAAATACCGGGCCTGCTGGCAATGGCGATCATGTCTCTTCACAACTTTCGATCACGGCAGTTATATATCATTTATGTTGTTGACCTTCTGCCAAGCCATTCTCATAAGCTGTCTGGTATTTTTGTCTCTTTCCTTCCCTCTATCTCTTCGTCCCTTAATTTTCCCAGTTGTTATAAATATATTCTAGCTGTTCCATTCTCATTACATGGCCCAAAAATGATGATTGTTTCTTCCTAATATTGGAAATTAGCTCTCTTTTTGCTTTGGCCTCTTTCAGAACGTTTTCATTACTCTTCTTAGCTGTCCATGATATTCTCAACATTCTTCTGTAAAACCACATTTCTACAGACTCCAGTGATTTCATTGTCTGTTGTCCTGCTGTCCATGATTCACATCCACATGTTAAGCATGGCTCTACATAACATTTCAGAACTCTTTTGTTCTTGTTTCTATTGTCAAAAATGGATTCCATAGTATTCTCCTCATTTTTTTGTAAAGCTACTTTTGCCTGAACCATTCTGCATCTCACCTCTGTTGTACATATCCCATATGAGGTTAACAGTTCACAAATATTTACATTAATTTACCTCTTTTAATATTGTTCCACTTGTCTTTATTTTGCACTGAGGTGATGCCTTTTTCTTTGTTGTTACCATTACTTTTGTCTTTATGCTATTAAGTCTGATTCCTTTATTTTTGTTTTCTTTCACTACAATGTCTAACGTTTCTTGTAACTCATTTTCACTCTTAGCGATTAAGACTGTATCATCAACATACCTTAGATTATTCATATTATGACTATCGATTGTTATTCCAGGCATGCCCCTTATGGATCTTAAAATATTCTCACTATCAATATTAAACAAATCTGGTGACAACACACAACCTTTCCTTACACTGTGTTTTATTTGTTGAAACATTCTCAATCGGTTTTCACTTCTTATGGCCGCTGTTTGTTTGCCAGTACATGTTGTTTATTGTTCTTAGATCTTTGTTGTCTACGTTTTTTTTTAAATTGTGATTATTTCTTGGTCCTTTACTTTGTCCAATACTTAGGTATAATCTATGAAACATAGATATAGATCTGTTTTCACCTCTATGGCACTTTCTACTAAAGGTCTTATAATGTATATGGCATTGCTTGTTCCTTTATCTCTAACAAAACAACCCTGTCATCATTAATTTCTGCACTGATTTTGTTTCGCACTCTTTGCATGATGATTCTTAGTAATATCTTAATCATGTGACTCATAATGCTTATAATTATTTCATTCCAAATCACTCATGGCTTCAATCTCTTCTTTAGTTATATTATCTGGTATTTGAGTTTTTCCTGCTTTCATATTTCGCAAGGTGTCTTCCACTTCATTTCTGAGTATATCTGGTTCTTCTCCAATATCCTTAATATTTGATAATGTTCGTTCATTATTATAAAGATCTGTAATGTAATATGTCCATCGTTCCATTATGCTTTCTTGTTCAATCAACAGTTCTCCTTCCTTTGATCTTAAACATCCAGGTTTTGATAGTGTTTTTCTTCCTGTTAATTCTTCAGTGTTGTGTATATAACTTTGACATCTCCTTTTTGTTGCATTTCAATCTCTTTGCATCTCTGTTTTAGCCATGCTTCTTTTGCTTCATTGCGTTTTACTACCATGTCTTTATTTAATCCCGTATTATCATCATCATCATCATCATCATCATTAAGTGCCTTCTCCGCAACGAAGGTTGGCTACCATGTATCGCCATTATTATACTCATCATAAAATTCGTTATTTCTACCTCTTGTATCCTTCAGCTGCAAAATGACATCTGTCATCCATTTCTATCTTAAATTTGTCCTCACTGTTGGTATGAACTCTTTTGATGTTTGTTGCATTGATTCTTTTAGCATTTCCCACTGTTCATCAAATATTTGTATCTTCTCTATTGCATTGTACCGGTTCTGAATTGTGATTTTATATTTTTCTTGCGACTTCTTGTCTGATTTGAATGAATCTGAATTTAATTTGATGTTAACTGAGGCTCGTTGTGTGCCTTTTAATTTTACTCAAAACTTACACACAACTGGTACATGATCACTACTGCAATCTGACCCTGGCCTAGTTTCCATACATACCAGACTGTTTCTACATTTAATGATTTTAATGATGTAATCAATTTGATTACGTTCGTTGTCCCCTGGTCTTTTACATGTCCACAGACGTCTTGGATTGTTGCCATGATAACAAAAGCTATTGTATAGAAAGTATAATACAAATATAGTATGAGTTTCTGGTATTTATTGTCAACTTACTCTACCAATCTATAGGTTTGTTTAACTTACCACTGCCTGCTTTTGTATCTTTGAATACTTTGAAAGAAACATAAATTACGAAAAAAAAATGTAAAAAGAGTACATCCAAAGAACCCAAAAGTCAGTCAATATTCGCAGATGTTGAGATGAAGTTTAGCAATAATAGAAGATACTATAGCTCGTTTCAAAACATATGCCCAACTTCAAAACGCTATTACTCTCTAACCGTTTGTTAAATACTTTTGAAATTTTCCAAATGTTATTAGAATGCAAAAGACCCTTTAAATGTATATTTAACAAATATCTTGCAGCTGCAGTTTTCTTAAAGCGGCGATATTTCTTTGATGTTTGTCAAAATTGTAAATTGTGAAGCCCTAAAGAATAGAAATTACCGTAGTTGCTGGTCTACGATTAATTTTCACTAGGTAAAGGCGTGGCCGTAATGGGGAAATAACTGGATAAAACAAAACACCAGGAGAAACACTGAGTCTGCTCAGTTCGAGGACGGACGATAATATCAAGGTATACCTGTATGTCCAATTTTCATAGTTGTGTGGTCCTGAAAAGGACCGTTTGTTGAACTAATTTAAGGTAATATAGGGGCCAACATTGTGGGGGCTATATACTTTCATTCTGAATCAGACGAGTCTAAAAGATTAATAACTGTTTGGAGTTGAACATTCCACAAACCATCATTTTTCCAATATTCCTCTTCCTGTTTTAAGACGTGGTCTTCACATTTAGCCCAATAATCTTTGTCTATATTTAATAAAGCGAGATTAGCAAGAGTCTTTGCATCGCATATTTTGAATGTTGTATTTTCATCTGCCACTTGTCCTTTTAATTTTGCCCAGATTAGTTCTATTGGATTTAAATGAGCATGGTAAGGTGGCAGCCTCAAACTTATATGACCGTGCTCTTGGATAATCTTATCTATTTGAAAAATCTTTGTCCTCTGTTTTTGCTTTACTAGAGATAATAATTCAGGTTTTAAGTACATGCTATTAAATTGTATGTGCTCCTTTGTGAGCCATATCTTAATAGCATCTTTTGTACTGGATGACGTCGGGACTTTATCTTCAAGTGCAGCAATGTTGTGGTACGCTGCATTGTCCATTATTAGGCAAGATGGTCGATCTAGTGCTGGGAGAACAGAATTTTCAATCCAATGTCTAAATATGTGACCATTCATCTCAGAGTGATAATCCCGATTGTCTATGGATTTTGAGAGAAAAATGAGCTCTGCATTCTGTATTAGTCCATGTTGTCGACTACCTGTTTGAGCAATTATCAAGCGCTGTCCTTTGCTGCTAGGTATTAATCTCTTAATCTTTCCATCTGATGACTGCCATTCCCTTTGGTTAGTGTGGTGAGCATTGATCCATGTTTCATCCAAGTACACAATATCATAACCTTGCTTGCGCACCTCTTTTACTTCACGTAAGTACTTGCTTCTCATGACTACTATATGTGGCTTCTCACAGATGATGTTTCGTCCATTGGAATACTTTCTGAATGTAAAGCCTGCAGCTCTCACATTCCTCCATAATGAAGACTTTGATATTTCAATACAGTTGTTCTTTTTCAGCGAAATTTTTTAATTTTCTTATTATAACAGTTTCATTCATACCCAACATTTTGCGAATTTCACTTCTAATAAGTTCACTGTCGAAATTATCCAACATTTTTGCTCTTCCTTGTGATTTTGTATATTTGGAACATTGACGGTCACGTGCTTGAATCCAGCGATTAAATGACCGTTTAGATAAATCCAAAATGTGTCTTGTCCTATTCTCAGGGTTTTCTAAAGAATGAAATAATCTTCCTCGTTTAGCCTCTTTGCAAAAATAGTCATACATTTTTATTGCGATGTTTTGTAAACTGCAGAATTTCATTTTAAGACTCATGATAAATGTTATTTTTCCACGTTACGCCGCTGAATTAACGGAAATGGAACACACAATGTCTCGTGTTTACTACAAGTGTCTAACTGTTTCAGGTAACTCACGCGGAAAGCGTGCAAAATCGTAAATGTGAGCGTGTATGGATTTGTAATCGCTATTTTTAACTTAAATACTGTAAACACTAAGTTTTGACTACATCAATGGGTCGTTATAAATTTATATAAATCAAATAAGCAATAATAATAACCAAATGTTTGTTTTTAATGAAATTAATTCCCTGTTGGGTTCTAATCATTATAACTATACATGCAAATTTTGAAAATAAATTACTAAAAGCGGTTTAAAAGATATTGATTTTTAAAGTTGGGCACGACTTATGAAACAAGCTGGTCGTTACAATCAGATGTTAGGGCAGTTGACGTAAGTCAGTAACACACATACACGTTTATTCATTTCTTAAAGTGATTGGTCTTGTGTCAAGCAGAATTCAAATCAGAGGAGAAATTCAAACTCGGAGGTACGAATTTACTCGTCCCGCCGCTCCTCTCCTCGAAATTCTTAGCTCAAATAAAAGTTAACGGTTTTATATGGACACCTCATAGCTGGTGCAATATTCTTCGTCTTCAGTTCCCTGTGGAGCATAGGTCTTCAATAAACACTTTTCAAGTCGTTCTGTTTCTTGCCAATTTTTTAAGATAATCCCATGTCTTCTTCATTAACTTCATCTCTGCTTCTATCTGTCTTCCAAGAATTATTTGGTCTTAGTCTTTGACTTTTCCATTTGGAATTCCAAAAAAAGGTATGATGTGTAATACTTTCAGTTGCCTTCCGCAGTGTGTGGCCTATCCAGCGCCATCATTTTCGCTGTATCTCATTATCCACTGGAATTCGACTGTTATATTTCCATATTGTTATTGTTAGTGATTTTGTCCCGCCATTTTCATCCTTTTATTCAGCTTAAGCATCCATTAATTAAAGTATGCTTAATGGATGCTGACGGGATATGTATAGTTCTTTACATCCATTCCAGTTAAATTGGGCACTAGTAGAATGATATAGTGAACAGAAGAAGGGATATATATAGTTCTTTACATCAATTAAGTCAGTTGGCGTAAGCATCCATTAATTAAAGTATGGTCAAGAAGCGTCTGAAAGTAGAGGTCGACCAAAAAATGATGCACTTTAAACTATGCGCTAAGCAGGCTAAGGATGCCAAATGGGATGAATTCTGTAAAAAAGTGTGCTCAGAAAAATCGCTCGCCACATTCTGGCGCTTCATCAGTGCATGAATGGCACACCACGACACAGAGGTATACCAGACTTTCAGAGCACAGGCCACATATGGCACAAATCTGATGAGAGCAAAGGGAAGGCCCTGCTTGCCCGCTACATTGAACAGACGGACCAAAGAAATGAGGCTGTAAGAATGAGGATACGGGGATCTTTGTCAAATTTGTGTAAGGATGTAGGGCTGGAAGAAGATCTCACAATCACAACCGATACCATTCGCACGACGCTTAAAAGGTCACACAACACTGCTCCTGTTCCAGATGGTGTTCGGTATGATGACATAGGCGATTTAGCTGATGACGACTTGACAACACTGGCCAATGAGTTTAATGCCAGTATTCGGAGTGGCCAGATTAAGGAGGAGTGGCTACACAGCTACTTACTACCGCTACCGAAGCCAAACAAGGACCATTCTCAGATCAGTGCCTACAGAATCATCACAATGCAGAACACTGCGGGCAAGCTGCTGGAGAAAATAGTTGCCCGTGTCCTCACCTGTCGCCTTGAACAGAAACGCGTATTCCCATCCACACTCGGAGGTTATAGATATAACAAAGAGACATGGCTCAATGCGACAGTATTTGCCTATGACGTCTTCGAAGGCTTCCACAGACGAGAGGAGACATGTGCTGCTGCTATAGATCTGGAGGATGCATACAACAGGGTACCATTTGAATATCTCATGCATATGCTCCTCGAACTGGCGGTGCACCCCTTCCTCATTAGATGGATCGCCGCGGCACTGTTTCAGAGGAAGGTGATACTCAGATGTGGAAGTTGGTCTTCCGAGCCAACATCCATTTGTCCTGGACTGCCACAAGGCTCACCATTGTCACCAGTTCTATTTAACGTGTAAACAATAACGATCACGGCCCAACAGCTGGATGGGAGGGGAAGAACTATGACTTTTGCTGATGATATTCTGGTATATCGACAGGGAAGAGACAGACGGGGAATCGCCTCAACAATGCAAGACGAACTCGATCGCATTTCTTCCTGGTGTGGGGTTTCAGGTGCCTTGGTTAATCCTAATAAAGCATCAGTTTCATGGTTCTCCCTTAACAATCATATCGTTAATACGACCACACCGGTAGTACGAATGGGAGCTGATGAGGTGACCAGGGACAAGTTGATGACATACCTCGGAGTTAAGTTTGATCGCAGCCTGTGTTTTCGGGACCACGTCGACCATGTGATAACAAAATGCCGCAAAGGATTAGCCGCCTTGAAGGTCATGGCAGCTGCCAACATCGAGCAGAGGATACTTATTCTTCTGTTCCAGGGATTAGTCCTCGCACCAATCGAGTAAGCCCTGGCCATTCTTACTGTCAGTACGACTCAAATTGATAGGATGGAGAAAATACAAAATGAAGCCATGCGCATTATCCTGGGATGTACGAGGGACACTCCCTGTGTAGCAATGAGGTATCTTCTTGACTTTCCAACCATGGATGACAGAATCAAGATCTGGAGAGCACGAGCATACCTGATGATTAGTACAGATACAGAGCATCCATTGCACCACGTGCTCAACACAGAGAAAGGTACCAGGCTAAAAAGAGGCAAATCATGGGTGGGCCGGGCAGAAGATGTCATCAAACAGGTCTGTGGGCTTACCAATATCAGCGTTGGTGAGGAGTGGATACCGGTGCCTACGTCATTCAAGGGAACTTCCTCGTGTATTGTCACACTCGACAGGAAAAGTAGGGAACAGAACCCGGTCGTGGTTAATGCTGAGGTCAACGGTCTCATCTGCGATAATACCGATGAGAAAGATGCAGTCATCTATACAGACGGATCTGTAAGACGACACGAAAGAAGTGCATGGGCATTTACAGCACGCTCAGCAGGCAGAATAGCCAAGGAAGACAGTGGTGCATACGCCATGACCACGAGTAGCATGACAATGGAGGCGATGGCAGTGACCAAGGCATTCAAATGGTTAGAGTCACAAGACTACATCCACGCATGTATATTGAGTGATTCGATGAGCATGATAAAAAAAAAGTGGAGGCGGGCTTTGTACGCATGCAATGGATAGAGTCGTTGCAGAAATCCAAAATACGTAAGGTCACCTTTGTCTATGTCCCTGGACATGCGGGAGTACGGGGAAATGAGAGAGCGGACAGGTTGGCTAGCTGCGCTGTCGTTGAGGACGGGCAACCGATGGATCGGGCGGACATCATCAATGCCCTTCGAGATGTTGGAAGAGCACAGGACTTCGACAAACACAGATCAACGTCACTTCTTCGGATGATGGAAATGGGAGTTAAGATGGGTACAGCCAGAAATGAGAAACTTGGTGGCCGTGTAAGAAGACTTATCAACCAACATAGAACTGGAGTCGTCAGTCGCTGGACACTGTGGGAATTGCTGAGGAGAGAATCTGAGCACCTATGGACATGTTCGGAGTGCAATGATGATGACCCGCAAATAACTCAATAACTCAATAATTAAAGTATGTATCTTCATGATTGTCAATTTTGTTGTTCTCCATGTTTCACAGCCATATATTAGTACTGACTTGACATTGGATTTGAAAATGTTTTTTTTGGGTATTTAACTTTTTATCTTGTGCACTATGATGTGTGTATAAAGGTGACTTAACGATAACAGTGACATCTTTAGATACACACAGACGCTACTGTCAATGACAATGAAGACATTTTTTTCTTACTTGAAGGTCCCTCTATTTTTAACTCAGCTCTCTGCAACATTATGTCATAACTTTTTATCTTCCCACGAAATATTGTCAGATCACATAGCGCTCTTCATGTTACTTTTTATTTAAATCGATTGCCGTTGGTAACTTATTTGTAATTTTCGTACATTTAATGTAGAACGATAATATGCTCTTAAAGTGATGTGTAACAGACAAACGTCTATTTGTAATACACAGTTAAAGAAGTAATGAACATTACTTGATATGTAAAACATGATATGATATCACAATTACATGATCTTGAGTTACTGATTTTACTTACATTCACGTCACTTTTAACAAATTTAGAAATCTAAGAAAAAATACATTATTTATGTTGAATGCAAGTATTGGTTACTTGATATGATACTTAGTTATAAGGCATGTTAATATAAGTTGCTAGGAAGCTCAGTACTTTCTAGTTGTTGCAACCACTTATGGAATAATGATGCTCAGTTACTTACCTACTCGCTCACACGCGAATTCACTCATTTAATCATTCACTAATTCATTCTTTCGCAAAATATCCACCAAAACAACGAGACATGCACTTTTTTGTAAATTAATGAACGCCTGACATGTGAGATGTATTGTATAGAAAACGTTCAATCATTAATGATTGTGCTGTCTCTGGAAGGTCAACATGTAAACTTGTGTTTTGTTGACACACTAAAATCATACATTATAATACTTGCATCTTCTATATAATCTCACATTATAATAGTTTCATATTCTATATAATCACACATTATAATACTTACATCTTCCATATAACCCCACATTATCATACTTACATCTTCTATATAATCACACACTATAATACTTACATCTTCAATATAATCACACATTATAACACTTATTTCTTCTATATAATCACACATTATAACACTTATACCTTCTATATAATCGCACATTATAATACGTAAATCTTCTATATAATCCCACATTATAACACTTACACCTTCTATATAATCACACATTATAATACTTACATCTTCTATATAACCCCACATTATAACACTTATATCTTCTATATAATCACACATTATAATACTTAATCTTCTATATAATCACACACTATAATACTTACATCTTCAATATTATCACACACTATAATACTTGCATCTCCTATATAATCACACACTATAATACGTACATCTTCAATATAATCACACACTATAATACTTACATCTCATATATAATCACACATTATAATACTTATATCTTCTATATAATCACACATTATAATACTTACATCTTCTATATAATCCCACATTATAATACGTAATCTTCTATATAATCACACACTATAATACTTACATCTTCTATATAATCACACACTATAATACTTACATCTCCTATATAATCACACATTATAATACTTACATCTTCTATATAATTACACATCTTAAAAGAAAGATGTTATGTTGTAATTACAATATATATTATTATCTTGAACACTTATGTATCATTGTCATTATAATTTTGCTAAAGAGTGAGACTATGCATATTAATGTAATAAGTTTATATAAACAACTGATACATTTAGCATGTACTGGTACAAATAGCAGCCATAAGAGTTAGCAACCAAAAAGGGCAGTTGCAATATATAAAACAAGGAGTCAGGCAAAGCTGTTCTCTGTCGCCGGATTTGTTTTCACTTTACTGCAAAATTAGTATGTGTTCAATAGTGTATATAAAACCAATTAAAGTTGGGGTCACAACATAAACAATGTGCAATATGCAGATGCAGTGTTAATATCAGAGACAAAGAATGAACTACACTAAATGATGGACATAATTTAAAAAAAAGAAAGTAATAAGAAATGTCTCAGTCTGAAAAAGTAAGAAAGCAGAAGTAATGTTCATATCGAAGAAATATACACCATCATGCAGCATAAAAATAAATATGGCATATCTGAAACAAGTGCTAGGGGACAAATACTTGGGCACATTAATAACATCAGGTGGAAGATGTTCCACCGAGATAAAAAGCAGAATAGCTCAGGCCAAAATAGCATTTCAAAAAATTAAAAACATATAATGCAACAAATCAAGAACTAACTATCTAACTACAAAACAAGTCAGTAAAAGTGTGAAATAGAGTTCATCGGTGCTATATAGAGCCAATTCTGTCCTATGGATGCGAATCATTAGACTAATTAAAACACGTGAAAGAAACGATTAGAGGCCACAGTGATGGAATTTCCCAGAAGAATGGTGAATGTTTTGGGACAGATAAAAAACCAGGTCATTTTCAAAGAGGTTAACAAACATAGGGATCTCTATAAAAAAAAAAACAAAAAAACAATCACAATTTTGTGAGCACATCATGAGAATAGAAACGTTGGAATACTTGGTTACAACTGAAAACATGCATGGAAAGAGAGATCACGGACGACAAAAGAGAGACAATAATGGATCGCTTGGTGTGAGGGCATAGAAAACAGTCAACAACATCATTGATACGATGCCATGTGGATCAAATATTGTGGAAGGACTAACACAAACAATTCAGTTCAGAGTCTCCAGGGACTTCGTCAGAGCTGGCAGACACAAATATATATTTAAATTATTTCTAGAGCATACAACTTACTGTCTGAAGTACTTCCTTCCCCTCGTTATACTGAGACGAAATAATTTTGATTGAAAACAATAATTTTCAACAATATTATTTATCACTGTTATTAGCATCAAATAATCACGTTAAAAGTCTCTCGAAAAACTTTCAGTATCGTATATTGCACTTTCGTTAATATTTATTGCACTTGTATATAAATCTTCTGTTAACCTACATTATTACCAACATCCATGTGATTGAGTGCTCAGACGTCGAAGGTTAAGATTTCGGGGGCATGTCCAGCGAATGGAAGAAAACCGCATTCCTAAGCAAACACTATATAGTGAACTCATACACGGAAAGAGACAAATCGGCACACCTAAACTAGGATGTAGAGATATGTGTAGATCATCTATAATTAATCTATACATCCGTGAAAGCGACTGGGCATCTAGCAAGTGATCGTAATTCATGGCGTGGCTGTATAAGGAATGGCATAACATCATTTGAGGCTGTGGTGTGGCAAAAAATGGAAGAAAAATGACCCGAAGTTAAGATGGAAAACACTGTGGACCTATGGGCCTGACTTGTTCATTTGTGGCCGAGTGAGTTTGTCAGACATTGGTAGAGTCAACCACGAAGGGAAATTGTTCGACAAAAACAAAAAACCTCAACAGACAAAAAAAAAAAAACGCAATAGCTATCAATAGACCGTCTGACAAGACGAAAAAGGCCATATATGGATATAACTATCCATTTGTCTTTTATTTTGTGTGGCTACAGGACATTTAATTGGGCAGAAATAGTTGGTTAGAGTTTAATGTAGTGAAACAAGTTGTCCATCTCGTTGGTTGGTTAATTGGTTGTTTAGTTGGTTGGTTACTTGTTTGGTTTGTTGATTGGTTGATTGGTTGGTGGGTTGATTGGTTGT
This sequence comes from Megaustenia siamemsis, assembly GCA_032433765.1. Classification (NCBI taxonomy): domain Eukaryota; kingdom Metazoa; phylum Mollusca; class Gastropoda; order Stylommatophora; family Ariophantidae; genus Megaustenia; species Megaustenia siamemsis. The sequence continues at coordinate 68,565,713 of JAVIAB010000101.1, forward strand.
TTGGTTAGTTGGTTGTTTGGTTGTTTGGTTGGTTGATTGGTTGATTAGTTGGTTGGTTAGTTGAATGATTGATTGGTGGGTTGGTTGTTTGGTTGGTTGGTTTATTGATTGGTTTTTTGGTTGGTTGGTTGTTTGGTCGGGTAGTGGGTTGGTTGGTTGGTTATTTCGTTGGTTGTTTGTTTCGTTGGTTGGCTGATTGGTTGGTTGTTTGGTTATTTGCTTGGTTGGTTGGTTGGCTGGCTGGTTGGTTGGTTAGTTTGTAGGTTGGCTGGCTGTTTGATTGTTTATTTGGATGGTTGGTTGGTTTGCTGGCTGGTTGGTTGGCTGGCTGTCTGATTGGTTGCTTTGTTGGTTAGTTGGTTGCTTGTTTGGTTGGTTGGTTGACTGGTTGGTTGGTTGGTTGTTTGTTTGTGTAGTTCGTTGGGTGGTTGGTTGACTAGTTGGTTGGTTGCCTGGCTGGGTGGTTGTGTGGGTGGTTGGTTGGTGGGTTTGCTGGTTGGTAGGTAGGTTGGTTGGTTGGTTTGTTGGTTGGTTGATTGACTGGTTGTTTTGGTTGATTCGTTGGCTTGTTGGTTGGTTGGCTGGTGGTTTGTTGGTTGGTTGGTTGGTTGTTTGGATGGGTGGTTGGTTTGTTGGATGACTGGTTGATTGTTTGGTTGTTTCGTTGGTTGAATGGCTGTCTGGCTGGTTGGTTGGTTGGTTAGATTGTAGGTTGGCTGGCTGGTTGATTGATTATTTGGATGGATGGTTGGTTGGTTGGTTGGCTGGCTGGTTGGATGCTTTGTTAGTTAATTGTTTGGTTGGTTTGCTGGCTGGTTGGTTGCTTGGTTGTTTGATTGGTTGGTTGATTGGTTGGTTGATTGTTTGGTTGGTTGGTTGGTTTGCTGGTTGGTTGGTTGTCTGGCTGGTTGGTTGATTGGTTGGCGGGTTGGCGGGTTGGTTGGCAATTTGGTTTGTTAGTTGGTTGATTGGCTGGTTGATTGGTTGTTTGGGTGGCTGATTGGTTGACTGGTGGTTTGTTGGTTGGTTGAATGGCTGTTTGGCTGGTTGATTGGTTGGTTGGTTGCTTGGTTGGCTGGCTGGTTTGTTGGTTGGATGGTTGGCTGGTTGAAATAAATTTAATGGAGTGGGAATGTTTTATCGGTTAGATAGTCATTTACTGGGATAGAATAATGCAATTTAATTGGTTTATTAGTTGAGGTAGATTTTAAAAGGACATGCATGTTAAGTTGATTAGATGGAACTTTAATTGGGCATACATGTTTAGTTGGTTATAGAGAAGTTTAATTGAACATACATGTTTAGTTGATTAGAGAGAAGTTTAATTGGGCACAAATGTTTAGTTGGTTAGAGAGAAGTTTAATTGGGCATAAAAGTTTAGTTGGTTAGAGAGAAGTTTAATTGAACATAAATGTTTAGTTGGTTAGAGAGAAGTTTAATTGAACATACATGTTTAGTTGGGTAGAGAGATGTTTAATTAAACATAAATGTTTAGTTGGTTAGAGAGAAGTTTAATTGGGGATAAATGTTTAGTTGGTTAGAGAGAAGCTTAATTGGGCATAAAGTTAAGTTGGTTAGAGGAAAGTTTAATTGGACATACATGTTTAGTTGGTTAGAGAGAAGTTTAATTGGGCATAAATGTTTAGTTCGTTAGAGAAAAGTTTAATTGGACACAAATGTTTAGTTGGGTAGAGAGTTGTTTAATTGGACATACATGTTTAGTTGGTTAAAGGAAGTTTAATTGGGCATAAATGTTTAGTTGGTTAGAGAGAAGCTTAATTGGGCATAAATGTTTAGTTGGTTAGAGAGAAGTTTAATTGGGCATAAATGTTTAGTTGGTTAGAGAGAAGTTTAATTGAACATACATGTTTATTTGGTTAGAGAGAAGTTTAATTGAACATACATGTTTAGTTTGTTAGAGAGAAGTTTAATTGGGCATAAACGTTTAGTTGGTTAGAGAGAAGTTTAATTGTACATACATGTTTAGTTGGTTAGAGAGAAGTTTAATTGGGGATAAATGTTTAGTTGGTTAGAGAGAAGCTTAATTGAACATAAATGTTTAGTTGGTTAGAGAGAATTTTAATTGGGGATAAATGTTTAGTTGGTTAGAGAGAAGCTTAATTGGACATAAATGTTTAGTTTTTTTATAGAGATGTTTAATTGGGCATAAATGCATAGTTGTTAAAAGGAAGTTTAATTTGGCATACATGTTTAGATGGTTAGGAAGAAGTTTAATTGGGCATACATGTTTAATTGGTTAAAGGGAAGTTTAATTGAACATAAATGTTTAGTTGGTTAAAGAGAAGTTTAATTGGGGATAAATGTTTAGTTGGTTAGAGAGAAGCTTAATTGGGCATAAAGTTAAGTTGGTTAGAGGAAAGTTTAATTGGACATACATGTTTAGTTGGTTAGAGAGAAGTTTAATTGGGCATAAATGTTTAGTTCGTTAGAGAAAAGTTTAATTGGACACAAATGTTTAGTTGGGTAGAGAGATGTTTAATTGGACATACATGTTTAGTTGGTTAAAGGGAAGTTTAATAGGGCATAAATGTTTATTTGGTTAGAGAGAAGCTTAATTGGGCATACATGTTTAGTTGGTTAGAGAGAACTTTAATTGAACATACATGTTTAGTTTTTTAGAGAGAAGTTTAATTGAACATACATGTTTAGTTGGTTAGAGAGAAGTTTAATTGGGCATAAATGTTTAGTTGGTTAGAGAGAAGTTTAATTGGGCATAAATGTTTAGTTGGTTACAGTGAAGTTTAATTGAACATAAATGTTTAGTTGGTTTTAGAGAATTTTAATTGGGGATAAATGTTTAGTTGGTTAGAGAGAAGCTTAATTGGGCATACATGTTTAGTTGGTTAGAGGAATGTTTAATTGGACATACATGTTTAGTTGGTTAGAGGAAAGTTCAATTGGACATACATGATTAGTTGGTTAGAGAGAAGTTTAATTGGACATACATGTTTAGTTGGTTAGTGAGAAGTTTAATTGGGCATAACTGTTTAGTTGGTTAGAGAGAAGTTTAATTGGGCATAAATGTTTAGTTGGTTAGAGAGAAGTTTAATTGAACATAAATGTTTAGTTGGTTAGAGAGAAGTTTAATTGAACATACATGTTTAGTTGGTTAGAGAGAAGTTTATTTGAACATAAATGTTTAGTTGGTTAGAGAGAAGTTTAATTGGGCATAAATGTTTAGTTGGTTAGAGAGAAGTTTAATTGTGCATAAATGTTTAGTTGGTTACAGTGAAGTTTAATTGAACATAAATGTTTAGTTGGTTAGAGAGAAGTTTAATTGGGGATAAATGTTTAGTTGGTTAGAGAGAAGTTTAATTGGGCATAAATGTTTAGTTGGTTAGAGAGAATTTTAATTGGGCATAAATGTTTAGTTGGTTAGAGAGAAGTTTAATTGAACATAAATGTTTAGTTGGTTAGAAGAAAGTTTAATGGAACATACATGTTTAGTTGGTTAGAGAGAAGTTTAATTGAACATACATGTTTAGTTGGTTAGAGAGAAGTTTAATTGGGCATAAATGTTTAGTTGGTTAGAGAGAAGTTTAATTGGGCATAAATGTTTAGTTGGTTACAGTGAAGTTTAATTGAACATAAATGTTTAGTTGGTTAGAGAGAAGTTTAATTGTACATACATGTTTAGTTAGGTTAGAGAGAAGTTTAATTGAACATACATGTTTAGTTGGTTAGAGAGAAGTTTAATTGGGCATAAATGTTTAGTTGGTTAGAGAGAAGTTTAATTGGGCATAAATGTTTAGTTGGTTACAGTGAAGTTTAATTGAACATAAATGTTTAGTTGGTTAGAAAGAATTTTAATTGGGGATAAATGTTTAGTTGGTTAGAGAGAAGCTTAATTGGGGATAAATGTTTAGTTGGTTAGAGAGAAGCTTAATTGGGCATACATGTTTAGTTGGTTAGAGGAAAGTTTAATTGGACATACATGTTTAGTTGGTTAGAGGAAAGTTCAATTGGACATACATGTTTAGTTGGTTAGAGATAAGTTTAATTAGGCATAAATGTTTAGTTTGTTAGAGAAAAATTCAATTGGACATAAAAGTTTAGTTGGATAGAGAGATTGTTAATTGGGCATAAATGTTTAGTTGTTTAGAGAAATGTTCAATTGGACATAATTGTTTAGTTGGTTATAGAGATGTTTAATTGGACATAAATGCATAGTTGGTTAAAAAGAAGTTTAATTGGGCATACATGTTTAGATGGTTAGGAAGAAGTTTAATTGGGCATACATGTTTAATTGGTTAGAGGGAAATTTAATTGAACATAAATGTTTAGTTGGTTAGATGGTAGTTTATTTGAACATAAATGTTTAGTTGGTTAGAGATAAGTTTAATTGGACAAATCGGTTGCCACATTCTGGCGCTTTCATGAGAGCATGAATGGTGCAACACGACACAGAGGCATACCAGACTTTCAGAGCACAGGCCAGATATGGCACAAATCTTATGAGAGCAAAGGGAAGGCACAGCTTGCCCGCTACATTGAGCAGACGGACCAAAGAAATGTGGCTGTAAGAATGAGGATATGGGGATCGATGTAAAAAGTGTGTAAGGATGTAGTGCAGGAAGAAGATCTCACAATTAGAAGGGATGCTCACGATACTTAAACGGACATACAACACTGCTCGTGGTCCAGATCGTGTTCGTTACAGTAACATAGGCGATTTAGCTGACGACGACTTAACATAACTGGCCAATGAGTTTAATGCCAGCATTAGGAGTGTCCAGATTAAGGAGGAGTGGCTACACAGCTACTTACTACCGCTACCGAAGCCAAACACGGACCATTCTCAGATCAGTGCCTACAGAATCATCACAATGCAGAACACTGCGGTCAAGCTGCTGGAGAAAATAATTGCACGTTTCCTCACCTGTCACCTTGAACAGAAACACGCATTCCCACCCACACTCGGAGGTTATAGACATAACAAAGAGACATGGCTCTGTCTATGCGGCAGTCTTTGCCTATGACGTCTTCGAAGGCTTCCACAGACGAGAGGAGACATGTGCTGCTGCTATAGATCTGGAGGAAGCATACAAAAGGGTAAAATTTGAATAGCTCATGCATATGCTCCTCGAACTGGCGGTGCACCCCTTCCTCATTAGATGGATCGCCGCTACACTGTTTTAGATAAAGGTGATACTCAGATGTGGAAGTTGGTCTTCCGAGCCAACATCCATTTGTCCAGGGCTGCCACAAGGCTCACCATTGTCACCAGTTCTATTTAACGTGTACACAATAACGATCACGGAAGAACAGCTGGGTGAGAAGGAACGAATTATGACTTTTGCTGATGATATTCTGGTATATCGACAGGGAAGAGACAGACAGGGAATCGCCTCCACAATGGAATACCAACTCGATTGCATTTCTTCCTGGTGTGGGTTTTCAAGTGCCTTGGTTAATCCTACTAAAGCATCAATTTCATGGTTCTCCCTTAACAATCATATCGTTAATACGACCACATCGGTAGTACGAATGTGAGCTGATGAGGTGACCAGGGACAAGTTGATGACATACCTCTGAGTTAAGTTTGATTGCAGTCTGTGTTTTCGGAACAACGTCGACCATGTGATAACAAAATCCAGCAAAGGATTAGCCGTCTTGAAGGTCATCGCAGCTGCCAACATCGAGCAGAGTATACTTACTCTTCTATTCCAGGGATTAGTCCTCGCACCAATCGAGTATGCCATGGCAAATTTTACTGTCAGTACGACTGAAATCGATAGGCTTTAGAAAATACAAATTGAAGCCATGCTCATTATCCTGGGATGTACGAGGGACACTCCCTGTGTAGCAATGAGGTATCTTCTTGACTTTCCAACCATGGATGACAGAATCAAGATCTGGAGAGCACGAGCATACCTGAAGATTAGTACAGATACAGAGCATCCATTGCACCACGTGCTCAACACAGGGAAAATTGACAGGCTAAAAAGAGGCAAATCATGGGTGGGCCGGGCAGAAGATGTCATCAAACAGGTCGGTGGGCTTTCTAATATCAGCGTTGGTGAGGAGTGGATACCGGTGCCTACGTAATTCAAGGGGACTTACTCATGTATTGTCACACTCGACATGAAAAGTAGGGAACAGAACCCGGTCGTGGTTAATGCTGAGGTCAACGGTCTCATCTGCGATAACACCGATGAGAAAGATGCAGTCATCTAGACAGACGGATCTGTAAGACGACACAAAAGAAGTGCATGGGCATTTACAGCACGCACGGCAGGTATAATAGTCAAAGAAGACAGTGGTGCATAACGTCATGACCACGAGTAGCATTACAATGGAGGCGATGGCAGTGACCAAGGCATTCAAATGGTTAGAGTCACAAGACTACACCCACGCATGTACACTAAGTTAGTCGATGAGCATGATTAAAAAAGTGGAGGCAGGTTCTGTACGCATGCAATGGGTAGAGTCGTTGCAGAAATCCAAAATACGTAAGGTCACCTTTGTCTATGTCACTGGACATGCTGGAGTACGAGGAAATGAAAGAGCGGACAGGTTGGCTAGCTGTTCTGTCGTTGAGGACGGGCAACCAATGGGGATTGGGCGGACATCATCAATGCACTCTGAGATGTGGGAAGAGCACAGGACTTCGACAAACACAAATCAACGTCACTTCTTTTGATGATAGAAATGGTAGTTAAGATAAGCACAGCCAGAAATGAGAAACTTAGTGGCCGTGTAAGAAAACTTATCAACCAACATAGAACTGGAGTCGTCAGTGGCTGCACACTGAGGGAATTGATGAGGAGGGGATCTGAGCACCTATGGACAAGTTCGGAGTGCAATGTTGATGACCCGCAAATAACTCAATTGGGCTATAATGTTTATTTGGTTATTTATATATGTATATGACCCTTTTCGTCTTGTCAGACGATCTAGTGGAGGTTATTGTGTATTTTTTGAGGTTTTGTCTCTGGGTTCAAGTCCAGGGCACATGGTCCTTACGTTCAATGTGCCAAGTTTAAACATTGGTAATTTCTTCCTCATTTCACTTTGCCTACTCTGCCTGGGCACAGGATATGGAGATAGTGCTTTACCCAGTCGCACTATCCCCCTCTCGACTTCGTTTCAAGGATTTCCGAAGGAAAGACAAAGTCCATACTTTCGGAATTGAAAGAAGGTGCAGGTTGCGCCTTCTTTGGTTAGAGAGAAGTTTAATTCTACATAATTGTTTAGATGGTAAGAGGGGAGTTTAATTGGACATAATTGTTTAGATGGTAAGAGGGGAGTTTAATTGGACATAATTGTTTAGATGGTAAGAGGGGAGTTTAATTGGACATAAATGTTTAGTTGGTTAGAGGTAGGTTTTATTGTACATAATTTTTTTACTTGTTTAGAGGGGAATTTAATTTGGCATAAATGTTTAGTTGTTTAGACGGAAGTTTAATCAGACATAAATGTTTAGTTGGTTAAAGGGAGGTTTTATTGCATATACATGTTTAGTTGCTTAGAGGGAAGTTTAATTGGACATACACGTTTAGTTAGAAGGAAAATTAATTTAACATACATGTTTAGTTGGTTACAATGGAGTTTAAAGGGATCACGAGAATTGGAGAACAATGTAAGAACGGGGCGGAAAGTATAACCAGGGAGTGATTGTTTGAAAAGGGAAGTGATGGAACAAAGGAGATATTGGTAAGATCATTCGAGATGTAGCGAGGGTTCGATCCGGACGGTTGTGGGTTTATGTTATAACCGGTACCGAGAATCAGTTAGAGTTAGTCAACCCAAGAGTGATCCAGAAGTTAGTTGGTGTGTGGACGCGGCAGGGAACGGACCGGCTTCCAGGAGCAGTGGTATGTAGAAATGTGTAGAGTAAGGAAAGTGTAGGGTAAGAATTAACAGCACCAACCTTAGAGTAGCAAATTGTGAGTATTTCATTTTGTTAGCTTCAGGAGAAGCATAAAGATAATGTAGTTGTAACATAGTACAGCAAACAATTAATGCCAAGTGAGTAGTTCACTAACTTTAATTTCAGGAGAAGCGTAAAGATAATGTAGTTGGGACATTGTACAACCAACAGTTAATGTCAAGTTGTGAGTAGTTCACTAAGTTTAGCTTCATTAGAAGCGTAAAGATAATGTAGTTGTGAAATAGTACAACGAACAGTTAATTCCATGTTCCAAGGGTCAGACTGCACTCTCAAATGTCCAGACAACTGTTTCAACGACACATGTGAACAGTCAACCGGGAACTGTGCATGTATGGAAACGTTCTACTGGTCAGACTACTCTCAAATCTCCGGACAACTGTTTGAACGAAACCCGTGAACAGTTAATCGAAACATGCGTCTCGTGTGTCGATGATTCCCACATTAAGAAGAGTCTGCAGACTACAACAAACCCAAGCATATGGATACATCAATGTGTTTATGTGCTAGACTTAGTTCATTTCTTGGTGTTTTTCCGTGAAGCCATGGCTCATATCTTAATAGTTTCTGTGCTAGTCATGGCTCATATCTTTTTTTATGTTTGTGCTAGCCGTGGCTTAAATATTAGCTTGTGTGTGTGCGTGTGCTAGCCATGGCTCATATCTTGGTGTGTGTCATGTTAGTCATATCTCATATCTTGGTGTTTCCGTGTTATTCGTGTCTCATATATTTATGTGCGTCTGAGTTTTGTAATATCTCATATCTAAGGGTGTATATGTGTTAGTCACGCGTCATATCTTCGTGTGTGCATGTCTGGGTTTGGGATATATCATATCTTGGTGTGCACGTTTATGTTAATCATATCTCATATCTTTGTGTGTGCATGTCTGTGCTTGTCACATCTCATATCCTTGTGTATGCATGGCTATGTTAGTCACATCCCATATCTTTGTGTGTACATGTCTATGTTAGTCATATCTGATATCCTTGTGTGTATGTCTATGTAAGATATGTGTTATATCTTTGTGTGTGCATGTCTATATCAGTCATATCTCATATCTTTATGTGCATGTCTATGTTAGTCATGTGTCATATATCTTGATGTGTGTAGGTGTTAATCATGTCTCGTATCGCTGTGTACATGTCTGTGTTATTCACATCTCATATCTTTGTGTGTGCATGTATGTGTTAGTCACCTCTAGTGACTCGGGCAAAAAGGGAGCTCTTAAAAAACATCAGAAAGAAGCAATCAACATTTTTCGGGCACATCATGAGAAGAGGAAAGTTGGAATACTTGGTTACAACTGGCAAAAAAAAAAAGGAAAGAGAGATCGCGGACGACAAAGAGAAAAAATACTGGATAGCTTGGTGTCATGGCATGGAAAACAATCAACAACAGAAGTGATACGATGCACTGTAGATAGAAGATTGTGGAGGGACATGATCACCTACGCCAACCGGCAGGGTACATGATGATGATGATGATGAGTGACTCGGGCAGATGGTGCTCGTAAACCTGGGAGGGCAGCATCTAAGGGCAGAATCCGCCTACAGAAAAGATCATCTGCTGCCTTGCAGGAAGATTGGGGACAATCAAAGGCTAAGAAAAGCAAACCTGAATAAAATGCTGACTGAAATCGGATGCACTGGGCCACTGGCGCAGAACACAGTGCAACGTTTTTAACGGGTGTTCAATCACAGTGGATCTGGCAGACTCTAAATGTGATGTTCTGTCTGTGGAATCGATCAATTCACTTAACGTGACAGCTGACTTCATGTGAGAGTCTGGGATCCTACTCTGGTTGAGTCCTGATCGCAGAGAGAGAGAGAGAGAGAGAGAGAGAGAGAAAGAGAGATTCCATGTTGTGAGTAGTGAGTAAGTTCAGCCTCATGAGAAGCATAAAGATAATGTAGTTGTGCGGTGGTCACAACGAACAGTATAATGTCAAGCAGTAAGTAGTCTCACTAAGATCCTTAGCATTAGTAGCGGGATGATGAGATACGAACGCTGCTATGTCAACAACCGACGAGAGTACTAAATGAAACAATCACCCGGCCAAGGGTACTATACCAGAGCAAAGTCGACACACTACGGGCTGATGCAGTAGGGGGATTCCCCTTCATCGCCTCAAGGTAGTCGAAGAAGTCCGAGCCTTTCAAGTCCAGGGAAAGTGTGCTGTATGATCGTGGCTGGTCATGCGTGCCTGTGATGCAAGGTAAACAAGGCGTTGAAGTCACACGCCTAACAATCAACACGTGGATGATCAGGTCTTGACGAGCCTTCACGACAGGCTGTTATATTAGAAGGATCAGGTCTTAACGAGCCTTCGTCGCAATAGTCGCAAAGTCAAAGTTACAAGTTACAACACCGCTGGTGGGCAGTCGCGGCGAAAGGAGCTGACATATATTTCAGCTGGCAGACGAAGCTGGCAGTGAGCGCTGGCTGGCAACCCTGGCAGAGAAGAAACAATCATCCTTTTATGGATATGTAATGAGAAGAGAACAACTGGAATATATTGTAACAACTGGGACAATTGAGGGACAAAGAGATAGAGGAATGCAAAGCGAAAAAATACCAGACAGCTTAAGAGAATGGCTTGGCAGGAGGTCAACAACAGAAATGATAAATAACTGTCGAGATCGAAAACAGTGGAGATAGATGATCACCTATGCCAGCAAATCCGGTACTTTATGATGGTGATTGTCAAAAATGGATTGCATAGTATATTCTTCATTTAAAAACTAATTAATACACAATTGAGGTAATAGAGTAATGGAACCTAGCCAGAAGTGAAAGCTGGCGAACGAAAAATGCATTCTTAATTGTATGCATCTTGCGATGTAAATGAATATAACATGAGCTTACTAAGAGTTCAAGGTTTTTGTAGAGATAATGGGCCACGAGTGATAAATCAGTTGGTCACGAAGGAGTTCCAAGAATGCGCCCTCAGAGAGCGACATTTAAAATAGTTGAGCAACCTTTGAGGACGACAATAAGCCACTTTACAGCATCACACAGAGAAATGTCTTCTCTTAAAACAAACAAAAGTAAACGTTTCATTTACATCAAAAACACGTGGGGCGTTAGACACGAAGTCTGTAGACATGTGTAAACCTGAATACGAAGTGAATGCAAGTAGGCAATGCTTACTGATATGAATTGAGCAACAAAACAAAACAAAACAAACTCGGAATCAAACAAGCTGCCTTTCTCTAGACGATACCCGGGTAATATACGAAAGTCACTAACACATTATTAGCACATCTCATTGCTACTGACCAAGTGCTACAAAGATTACATCTCATTGTTAACGTCATTTTCTTTCTGACTTATTTATAGCAACTGAAACATTATTAAAGCTCGCAGCTCTAGAATGACAATGTTGCATGGCGGTCGACAGATCACACGCTTTTTTCATCATCATCATCATCATCATCATCATTATCATCATCATCAACATCACTATGTACCGTCTCCGCATCGAAGTTGGCTACCATGGAGCGCCATTCCGCTATGTCTCTTGAATTGATAGAGCAAGTTGTCATAGGCGGACTTGCCCATCTTTTAATGTTACTCGTCCATGTTATTCTTGGTCTGCATCTGCTTCTTTTATCTTGTATTGTCCATGCATAGATTACTTTTAGTAGGCTGATGTGTCTTTTAACATATTCCAAGAATCTCATTTGTCTTGTTTGAATTGTGTTCAGCAGTTCCTGTTTCATTTTTAGTCGATGTAAGGCTTTATCGTTTGTTTTCTTTGCTTTCTATTCAATTCTTCCTATTCTTCTATAAATCAAATTTCAAAGTCTTCTTCAATGTTATGTTTAGGTGCCTTGTCTAATGTTTATATTTTCTTTCTTCACAGAGACCCCGCAGTTGTGTTAATTCATAAATATACGACATGCTTTTATGATTAAAGTTACAGAATCATTAAATATCTCCAGCCATGTTTTCCACAAACAAAAACTGAACCATTTTTTCTGTACTTCCATGCGTTGTCTCTCTTGTAATACTTACTATATCAGGAACATTAGTAAACTAAAACAGAAAATATCATTTAATAGTGAAATCTTGTTCAAATAGTTAGCAGAGCATATCATCAAACCAGAAGAGAACCTCAAGAATTGTTCGATCAATATGTTTGTGTAAAACTGCTGACTGATTTCTGTATTCATGTTGCGGGGGTAATACAAGCACTGTCAACAAGAGCTCTTTACAATTAGAATGGAAAGGTAAATCACAAATTATCTATAGTCTGTCGTGTCCATAATTATTCTTAACCACAGCGCGTGTTGGGGTCACATGTCATCGGTAATACGCTAACGCGTCTCTTGAAGACACCTGTCGATATCACGCCAGATCGTCTTTTGAGGACACACGTAATCGGTATCACACCAGTCTGCCTTTTTTCTGAACACATGTCGTCGGTATCACGCTAGGCTGCCTTTTTCTTGACATAATGTCGTAGGTATCACATGAGACCGCCTTTTTCTGAACATATACCGTCGGTATCACGCTAGACTGCCTTTTTCTGAACATATACCGTCGGTATCACGCTAGACTGCCTTTTTCTGAACATATACCGTCGGTATCACGCTAGACTGCCTTTTTCTGAACATATACCGTCGGTATCACGCCAGATCGCTTTTTTCTGAACACATACCGTCGGTATCACGCTAGTCTGCCTTTTTCTTGACACATGTCGTCGGTATCACGCCAGACCGCCTTTTTCTGGACACATGTCGTCGGTATCACGCTAGTCTGCCTTTTTCTGGACACATGTCGTCGGTATCACGCCAGACCGCCTTTTTCTGGACACATGTCGTCGATATCACGCCAGACCGCCTTTTTCTGGACACATGTCGTCGGTATCACGCCAGACCGCCTTTTTCTGGACACATGTCGTCGGTATCACGCCAGACCGCCTTTTTCTGGACACATGTCGGCATTTTACCAGCAGAAAACATCAATCTGTGATATTTGTTTGTAGAGGCCGTGCGAATTCCGTGTTACACTTCTGGTAATTGAACACGGACCCTTCTAATCATGAAAGAAGCTCAATAACAAATCAGGCACCGAATAACCTTCTATACTATCCTACATGTAAGTGAAATAAATATATACCCGCTTATTTATTCAGAAGCCTGTGTTGTCTGGGTCTGACAGTCATTATTACGACTGAACATCATATAAATATGCATAACTTTGAAGATAGCGCTCACTGACTCAGTGTGACAGAAGCCAGTATGACGGTATTTACGAACATTCGATTAGAACGTTTCTATGTCATTTAAAAGATATTTGCTAAATAAAATAATATAAAAGGTCGACGCTATTTTTTGTCGTTCCAGAAATCGACATCAGAGTTGCATTTATCGTTTTAATCTCCATCTTAATAAAAAATATAAATGTTGATGACGTCTGACAGTTTCTTATCTCCTCTATGCTTTATTACGTCAGAAAGCGCCTTCAAGGTAAACCTCCACGCTACAAACGTGATTTACAGCACCACTTCGTAGTTATCACTTTGTGCACGCTTAATTATTTTTTTTTTTGCTATTACACAACGTTCTATATTCCAAGTAATGGTGTCATATAATAGACGTATAATCAAATATGACATTACGTAAAACAAAGCATGTAATAATTGACTGGACGTGTTGCTTATCGTGTTCAGATCTGGCTCGAATCACATATTCTTGACAATATGTGCTGTGTTTCATCATACAGCCGAATGCGCTTGAAAAAAGATAACTGTAGTAGTATCTTAGAGAGTTCCGTATTGAAAAAAAAATGGTTTATTTTTCTTTGTTTTCTTTTCGCAGACAAAACAAATTGAAAAAAAAAAAACTCAGAAGAAGACAGAGTGCAAGGAAACATAAAAACAGAGGCACAACACACATCAGAAGTTAAACTACACTAAAATAATAAAACAAGTATATTTTTTCTCAACACATTTTTAACGACAAATTCGGTCTAATATAACCTTGAAAAGCAGTTATTAACCTTGTATTTACCGCGGGCTACCTTTAAATATGTGTTGTTGCCGCGCACCTTAAAGATGTTACTCAAGAGTTAAAACCTTATGTTTAATCAAGTGTATATTGGACGTTTCTCACGAAGAACTTTCACATTTGGAGAGTATTGAGAGATACGTTATTTCATAAACTTCCATAAGGATTGTTTATTGCAATGACTCCCGAAAAGTTGCAAACATAAATAGTAATGATAAATATCTATATAAATTATACCGTCAAAGTGAATAGAAGAAGCATTATCTTGAAATGAAAAAAAAAAAGTTTTATTGGTTAAATATTTAATATTGCGTCCGTCGAAAATCTCAGTTTTGGCAATCGTTGAAGTTTTCGTTCGATATGATCATCAATATATTAGCTAAACAATTTACAAGAATATATTTTGTGAGAATACTTAGTGTTACGAAATAAGAATAGCCACAATGAGAAATGAAACAGAATGAGAAAAGGCAGAATGAGAGAATAGTCCGAATGAGAGACAGACATAATGTAGAATATTCAGAATTAATGGTTTTGGCATCGCAGAAAGTAGTTCAATGTCGAGACGCTCAACAACTGAGCATTGCGCAGACAGAGAACCATAGCTGACTGTATATGTCAGATTCGGCGAGCAACATAGCTGATCAAGATGACCTCCCATCGTTGCTCGTTAAAACAGTTCATGCCGTCTGGCCAACCGAGTGGGAATCGCAGAAAGAAGGCAACACTGTGCTCAGAAATGTCATGCTGAAGTCGGATGTATAGGGCAAACCAGCACCGATTCAACAATCTAGCTGCAAACCGTAGTACGATGCATCAACACCAACTTAACGCCCTTATAGCGTCGGATGAGAGGACGATCCCGTACTTTTGAAGTCATTGGGTGGACACCAGAGAGAGTGATGGCGGAGAGAGAGAGAGAGAGAGAGAGAGAGAAATGTTCTTAATAAAGATTATTGGAAGAACAATGTATCGTCCAACGTGCCTAACGGGGGACTGGTTGGTCTCGAGGTAAGACGCTGGCCACGAGACAGAGAGGTCGTGAGTTCGAATCCTAGCTACACCAATTGTGATGTTTATTTATGATTTTTCTCTGTGGCAACCGCTTCTGGTCTCAGTAGCGAAATCTGGCTTGAAACATAAATTACTCATGGACGGAAAAAAAATATTAGTACCTCCGAACACGAAGCTAATTGCCTGTGAGGCGAGAGACCCATGTGGACACGGCTGTCAGGAAAAAAACGAATTATCACGCACAATTCAGTTCCTTGTCGCTAGGGACTTCGCCATAGATAACAGCTGGCGAGCGAAAAAAAATAATAATAAATAAATAACAAATAAAAAAGTACCCTAACAATCAACAATGCTACAACACAAATACAATGGAATGTTAGGGTTCTATTGTTGGTGACCTTTCCTTTATATTTTGTTATATATTGCGAACTTTATTGGGTTCAGCCTTGATTCGATGACCATAGATGATGGATATCAAAAATATGTAAATAAAAATATATAATGAACACCAAATACACACTTGATTATCACATTGCTGAAATGATAAAAAACTGTTGTAAACTTAAGCAATCAATAAATAACATCTCAAATAAATGGAACGAATATTTATTCATATCCACGTTATTTTTTATCTTGTTACTTACATAGCCTTTCTCATACATCGTCGTTAAAACCTGGAAAGTAATCAAAGTTTACGTTTTGAATTAGTACCGTACCTTGATACACCACCTACATCTTTATCTGTTTATTAACTACATTTTAAACCCTCGCATAATTTTAAGAATGTTACACTATTCTAATCATATTTTTTTTTATTTTCCAATTTTTTTTATATTTCTGGCAGGTTCTATCACTACCAGTTCTAGGTGATGTAGCTGGTAATGAATTGGCCCATATGAGGACATATTTGTTTAGATTCCTTTACTTTACCGACCAGCTTTTGCATGCCTACTCTACGTTAACTTATCATATCACAACTAAAATATACTGACGACCACAGAAAAGAACTTTGACCCATGGGCATGAACTTTGTTGCACGGCCTGGTACACATTCGTGTAGGTTTATTACAATCTTTGCCCTGACGGCGACCGTTCGGCCCACTTGTTCTCGAATTGTAACTGCCAAGTTATTTAAAAAGTGTGTAGTGTACACATGGCATCCTGATATTCGCCGTTATACCTGAGACCTAAATGTTACATCTCAACTCCAGTGACCGAGTTCAGTAGGAACAACAAAATTCCAAGAGAAAATTCATCGTTGTCCATGGTGGAATGTAAGCTCGAGTCGGAACCTTTATATTCAGATGTTTTTATCTTGATGACTTGGTACTATGTATTTTTAATAGTGAGGAACATAAGTCATACCTCTACAGTATCTAGATATCGAAGTGTGAGACAGAGTGGTCTTACCTTTAGACTATCTAGATATCGAAGTGTGAGACAGAGTGGTCTTACCTTTAGACTATCTAGATATCGAAGTGTGAGACAGAGTGGTCTTACCTTTAGACTATCTAGATATCGAAGTGTGAGACAGAGTGGTCTTACCTTTAGACTATCTAGATCTACTTGAATGAGAACCTTTAGGTTATCTAGATCTTCTAGTGAGAGAAAGAAAGGTCTTGCCTCTAGACTACTAGATTTCCTTGTGTGAGAAAAAGAGGTATTACCTCTACACTGTCCAGATTGCCTAGCATGAGACAGATAAGTCATAACTTTAGATTATCTATATCTCCTAGTGTGAGAAATGAGATCTTACCTCTAGGCTGCTACATCTCTAGTGTGAGAAATAGAGGTTTTACCTCTATATTATCAGAATCTCCAAGTGTGATAAAGATAGGTCATACCTCTCCACTCTCTAGATCTTCTACTATGAGAAAGAGAGGCCGCACTTCTTGAATCTCTAAATCACCTAGTGTGATAAAAGAAAAGAAAATAATGATATGGAAGAACAAATATATCTGGTGAGTTTTATTTGCAGAAATTTGAAGGTGATTGGATTCCGTTTCTAAATTGAGTAATTGAGTATTCCTGTGTCATTATCATCGCAGTCCGAAAATGTACATAGTTGCTTAAATAACTATTGATCATGTCCAGCAGAGTCCAGCGACTCCATCTCTGTGTTGGTTGAACATTTTATCCTATGCTGCCTCTAAACATCTCGTTTCTAGCAGTACAAATCATTACTACTTGTATTGAAACTAAATCCGTCAAGTAACGACAGTAAAGTGAAACATTTCACTCTGTACGCCCTCAGCAAAGCTAAAGCCTAAAGTCACGCGGAACGTTGTCATCCCTTGCATCATTGACATTCAGCACCTTTCAGATGTAAGAATTAATGAAAACCGGGTACGTTTTTTAAGACAAGTGTCTTTATCATCAAACAATGAATTACGTATATGGCACGAACACCCTTTTTGCAAATACATAACATGTCTTCTTTCACTTAACAAAATGTCTATTTCATTTTACTTACACTGAGTGTCTCAATTTCAACCTAAAGTTGCAAATGTAGCATTTGAAATAGAAAAGCATACAGAAAAACTGTTTCCTAATTTATAGCGCATCATAGGAGAAAGAGGTATGTTTTACAATTGTCTTAATTTATAACTGATTTCGTGTTTGACGTATTAGTGGGTATGTGATTTATCTGTTATGTGTTTATGTTAATCTCTTTCTCTTCTGCTGCCATCATGGCTCAATCAGACTAGGACTCTGGACTCTCTTATGAAGGCAGCTGTCTGTTTAAGTGATTTGGTTGCCACATATAGTTTCAATTCTAGTGAGGTGGGTGTGGGCCACATTTCACTACACAGGCCTGTGTGGTGGGGACAATCCTATTGAAGCTGTTTAGTTGTCATGTTATCCAGGGTACATTGGCCTGGCTGATAGTTCCAAATTTTGTGTTTATGTTATTCTGAGAAGGAATGGATTATTTGTATCCGTTTAGTGTGCTTATTGACGTGCTATGAAAGTCAAACATGGACCATTTCTAAATCCCATATAAGAAAGATTAATACATGTGAGATGCGATGCTTGAGAAACGTAACAAACAACGCAAGAAGAGATAGAATACCAAATGAAACTGTAAGAAAAATGGTAGGAACAAAACCCTGCCAAGAATATATAGAACAACAACTCAAATGGTTTGGCCACCTGGTCAGAATTAATCCTCACCAATCACCATCACGTGTTTTCTTCTCAAGAATGCATGGAGAAAAACCAAGAGGAAAACCCAGACGAAGATAGATAGATGCAGTGACAGAGACATGTAACAACAAAGGAAATCAGAGAGTGCAAGCAGCGCAAGAACGACAAATGATATAACCACGACGCCTTTCCGTTACCAGTGAGAAAGAGAAAAGAATAAGATTGACGTGAAGAATATCACCTTTAACATTCTCTCACAAGCGATCAGGTGCCGCTATTTAAATCATGTTTTTATTAATGAATTTAAGAAAACAAAAACAGTAGTTTGAGTCGACTTTTACATTTCAACAACTTAATTCTAATACCAATTTGTTCGTTCAGACAAAGTTACCTGAAGAATGGGGCCCAAAAGTGGATTGTTGGTAATCTAGGAATACAGAAAACGATAGTTTAATAACATTAGTTGCACTATTTATCGTATACAAAATTCAAACAATTTCAAGATGCCCAATTTGTCGTGTATCCCAATATATTCGAGCCATCATCTCAAGCTATAATACTCAATTATTCTGCGACGGCCTATGATAATAGTCATATAGCCTGTAAAGAGATTTTTCTTTTAAATCGTGAAGCAGAAATCGATCCTTTCTAAAAATGCAGGTAGACTGCACTACTTTATTATAGTAGGCATGTAACCTGCCATCCTCATTTATAATAGGTAAAGGTAAGGTCAAGTACGAGACTTGAACCGGCGTCTTAGCACGCGAGTTTACACCCATATGTGCTCGGCCGCCTATCCAGAAATGTTCGGAGATTTCTGTATAGTGTTGCCTCAAGCATCGAAACTCAGATGCGAAGCAACATTCCTCACCTTCCCAGGGTAATACTCTGGTACCCATTTCTGCCATCGGCTGGGTCGACCGTGGGGGTATTTTTTTTTTTCAAACCACAAGTACAACTCACACTGCTCCCAGCGGGAATCCAACACAGGTTGTCCGAACGTCGGTAGTCCAGTCGGGTGGTATTCCCAACTCGGCTACCGAGACCCCCCCCCGCCCCTTTTATAATACTCACTGAAACTGGGACTCCACGTTTTAATACCAACCAATTATAATAGTCAAGCAAGGTCCGAACGTCATTATAAAAGCCAGTAACCTGTAATATAATTTCGTAAAGTACTGACCATATTCCTTTATGGCATATCCAGAATGTCTGGATTACTGTGGGGAAAAAGCTCTCGTTGCTTGATAATATCCTTCATTATTAACAAAGAAAAAATCTAAATAAAGTATAATTAGATTAACAGACTGAACTCACAATTATTCATCAGTTATACACACGACACAATAATTCTGTGTAATTCGAGGAAGACTGTATTTTTGCATGATCTGCTTCCACAATAGCTTTCAGAAATTAATGAAAAAATGTGGAAAACATTCATCATGATATTTTCAGGTAAACTTAATGATGGATATAAATAGATGTGACGACCTCATAATAATATGTGGCAAAACGTTTCTCCAAGAAGTTAAAACCCGTGACCGTGATTCTAGACAGTAAAATAAAACAAGGCTGATGTAAAGTCATTACCAAGAATTAGAGAGCGAAACAAAGACCTACATAAAGTGTTATCAAAATAGACTCAAGAGTTTTGCTGGAAATAAAATCTGAGAGATGGTTATGGGCATGCATGCAAAGAATCAACACATTTATTCACGAAACACAACCATATACAAAATGGGAAATCAACATCATCATCAACTACAGGGCCTGCTGGCGTGGGTCAACATGCCCCTCCACAACTTCCGATCTCGACAGTTATGTATAATTTCTGTTGTTGACCTTCCGCCAAGCCATTCTGTTAAGCTGTCTGGTATATTTACTCATTTCTTTTCTCTATCTCTTCATCCCTCAATTTTTCCAGTTGTTACAATATATTTCAGCTGTTCTCTTCTCATTACAGGGCGAAAAAATGATGATTGTTTCTTCCTAATATTGGAAATTAGCTCTCTTTTTGTTTTGGCCGCTTTCAAAACGTTTTCATTACTCTTCTTAGCTGTCTATGGTATTCTCAACATTCTTCAGTAAAAAATGGAAATACTAACATATATTAATTAGTATAAATAAATCCAGTTCATCAGAAAACATTTTTTTAAAATATATAATTATTGAGACAAATATATTATACAAGATCTGGGTAATTTCCTAGTTTGATCAGATATATTATTTCAGTTTGGAAGAGTGATGTCCCCTAAAATATGTCTGCCAAAATACAGTGGTTCTACGCATTGTTGGCGTTGGGATCATTACGCTGGCATGTGTCACTCACACTGGCGTTTGGGTCAGCGTGGCGTTCGGGTCAGCGTCTGCGTCCAAATCGAGATGTTAATTAATAATTGGCTGAACCCCTATCCTTTCTTATGCTTCTTCTTACTAATTATCCGCCTATATATATAGGCTAGTTTGTCTAATATTTAAAAACCAGCTAAGCAGTTCTGAGTTCACTTACTTGAATTTGGTACTACTTTATTTGCAAAATGACCGGGCGACCTAGAGCCCCAACTGAAGTTGTGAATGTTGGGCAGATCATGACTTTTCATGACATCATTGCAGAGGATAGATGGATTTTACTAACTCTGATTCCCGAGATTGCCGCTAATAAATTAACTAATTAATTAAATTAATAGCCAAAGTTTGACAATCTTCCAACATTTGGCAGTAAATTACGGC
>JAVIAB010000101.1:68591530-68676530 GCA_032433765.1 Megaustenia siamemsis
ACATCCCGTGTTCGATTCCCGCTGGAAGTAGTGTGAGTTATGGTTGAAAAACAAAATACCACCCCCCTCCTTTTGTTCTCCCCGGGACCCTGCTTCTTGCAGAACTGGGTACCTGAGCAGAACTCTGAGAAGGTGAGGAATGCCGCCTCGCATCGTGAGTTTCGATGCCTGAAGCGAAACTTTCCAGAAGTCTCCGAAACCTTCTGGATATGCGGTGGAGCACATATGGTTGAAAACTCGCGCGCTAAGATGCCGATTCAAGTCTCGTACTTGACCTTTACCAAGGATTATGTTTGTAGATGAAATAAAATGGCCGCACTCAACACATTTCTAAAGCTATTGTTTCTCTTAGGATAATCATCACTACACACAGGATTTCGTGTGTATACAGATGGATAGGCACAGAATGCATTAAAAAACGGGGGAGCAGGTGCATGTATAGAGTACCCACATAACACTAGGGATATGAATAAAATAGCAACAGGGAAATATTGTCACAATTATGATGCAGAAATACAAGCAATAAAGTTGACAATAGAAAAACTGCTGATCAGTAATCTTAGCCCGCAGCCTGTAGTGTTTTTGACAGATGCAAGATCAGTGCTCCAAGCACTGGAATCCAGAAAATTACCACATCTGCAGACCATATTGACTGAACTCTGCAAGCACCACAGGGTTGCCCTGCAGTGGATCCCATCTCAAAGGTGGAATACCAGGAAATGAGAAAGCAGATCAGTTGGCAAAGGAAGGTTCAACAGGGACAAAAATAGATACACCGGTTACATACCATCATAAGAAACAGATAATCAAATCAATTAGAGGACCACAAGCCCCAAATCAGGAGGCATTTCATAATATGAATAGATATGAACAAGTTATCATTATACGCCCAGGAACAGGAAACAATCGACTCCATAGTCACATGTATACAAAATTCAAGATCGGCACATCAACTACTTGTACATGTGGACAGGCGCCCCAGACTGCTGAACACATACTTCAAGACTGCACTGAATATAGTAGACTGAGGAAAATCCATTGGCCCATAGATACAGCACTACAGACAAAACTATATGGACCACTGCAAGAATTACAAAAGACAGTCAGATTTATACAGGAAACGACATTGCAGATATAGACAAATCTTCAGGCCAACGAAAGATAGATAGATAGACTACACACAGGACGAATCCATAAGTTCTCCCTTATATACCTTCATAATCTTGACAACATCTGAGAATAACCCACACGCACCTGCACGAACTCCGTAGCACGGCCTGAAGTCTACGGCATTGGAAGTTTTTTTTGTTGACAATTTTTGGCAGAGCAGAAGATAAATGAATGGTCTTTAAAAAAATAAAAGAAAAGAAAACTAATACTCCTCAAGGCACAATTCTTTTTTTTTTCCCCTAAATGAGAGCGATCACTTAGAGAACATATTATGAAGAAGTGTTAACATAAATACAAGAAGTGACACAACTGGGAAGTTTCGTGAATTTAGCACGTGAAACATGTGGTAATATAATAAATGAAGCCATTGACGCTGCATTCAAATTAAATGGTATGGTTGAGGGGAAAAATCCGTCCGTGCACTAAAGTAGTATATCGAATATTAATCAAAATTAATTAACGAAAAGACACATTTTACTAAACATTAAATAGAGAGAAATTTCTTTATTTCTAGCCAATATATATTGTTTGATAATTATTATTAATAATGAAGTTACCTTTGAAATTATAAAAGGAGTTCAGGATGGCGACGATGTAAACATCGCATTGCTTCTATAAGTTACAGGGGACTCTTTATACAAAGCCTTGCAACATGTAGCTATCTGATCATCAGAAGTCTGCCCCGTTGAGCAAGTGTTTTGACTCTTTAAATTGTTTACACTCTAGCAGAGGTGAACCCACCTTGGTTAATTATCCCATGCATCGATCTCCTAGTGCATTCAACTCAAAGGCTTACGCTATAATATGGTATGTGTAATAATACGAATTCTTCGCAAACACTTCTGAACTAGTTGTCCATACTGGGCTTTACACGAGTGTCTCAGGTTTAACTTAGCACATTGCTATCCTATAAAACGGCTTATACTCTTCACGACGTCCTTTATATACATTCACTTGCAACTTCTTATATTGGAGTAAATCGGCACCGTGGGGCTGGTAGGTACCTGATTATAGGTGACAACGATACATCTACATTTGTGTGCAGTGGAAATTCGTGCTTCATTATCGCTAATTTATTCCTAACCGTTGACTTCAATTCCTTTTTTGTATAATATTGATCCCATAATATGTTCGCTGTAAAGTGAAAACAAATCCGGCGTTGATATAAATGTGCAAATTCATTGTTCGTCTCATTAAAATGTCGATATTTAACATGCATGTATAATTAAAAATACGCCAAATATGTTTTATGTTAACTAAATTTGTTGGAGCAAATAACGATATTGATTCTTTTCTTCTTGATTTGTGTAAAACGTTACTTTAAAGTTAAACAGTTTCAATGATGGGGATGAGACTATACTTTTGCCACGTATACAATACACTTTAAACAACAGTCCCGTTACAATTATTAATAGTGTACTTACCGTTATAATGAAGAATGCGCCACGTAACCTTCGGTCATACACTCTTTATAACCCAACTAGTGATGAAGGTTGATCATGACCACGCCTTACGACTCCGCCCCTATACGTGTGGCATCTGTCAGTTTTAGTCTCTAAGAGAAGTAGAGTGACAAATCTCGATTTCTACGAACATTACCAAAGCCACCCACTACTAATATAAGAAAATTGAGTCCGCTGTAATTTGTAGAGTTAATTTGCTTATAGTCAAGCAGGCAGTTTCACAGATGTAGAGTGGCATTATTTATTTACAATGATTATCATCATTTAGTGGAGTATTTTTTTTAGGATAGGATAAGAATATCAGTAGATTATAGGTTTATAAGAGATGTTTTTATATTATAATTTGGATAAGTGGAAACAAAATCTCTCATATTATATGGATACAATGAAAACCTAAGAATATTTGTTTTAAAATGTTAATACCACTTTCGAAGTTAGAATATGAGTAAAACAGTGTTGCGTACTATATCCCATATGAATTATACATGAATCCCACATGAATTACATGTGTAAGTTACCAACCCATCGGAGGATGGATTGATCAGATACTAATATATGGAAAAAGGGAAAACCTACAAGAACACTTACAAAGATTTAATGGTACAGGCACTCAATAAAAACACGGGAATCAACATTTGAAAAACATGTCATTAATACAGCAAACAAAAAACAAAATAATAACATAACTATAAACGGCATACATTTTAAAGAAGTAGATTCTAAAAAAGTAGGAAACCTAATGACGAACAATAATTCACAAGATGCAGAATTTACACTCAAGATGCAAGATATTTGATCAAATCATCGGACAACAATCATCACTGTTGGCCAACAAGGAAATAGCGTTAGAGAAGAATCGGAAACACTACAAAACAATCTTTATCCCAAAGTTGTGCTACAAATACCAGAAATGGACCAAGAAATCTAGAACTCAAGAACAAAGGAAAAATAACTGCTACCGCGATGTAATGTGTTAGATAAATGACAGGAAATAGACTTATAGATAAATTCAGATGTTATAAAAATAACTCCTGTCATTGAATTCATAAATAAATACTATAGCTCGTTTCAAATCACTTGCCCAAATTCAAAACGCTATTGCTCAGAAACAGTTTGTTAAATACTTTTGAAATTTTCCAAATGTTATTAGAATGCAAAAGACCCTTTACATGTATATTTAACAAATATCTTGCAGCTGCAGTTTTCTTAAAGCGGCGAATTTCTTTGATGTTTGTCAAAATTGTAAATTGTGAACCCCTAAATAATAGAAATTACCGTAGTTGCTGGTCTATGATTAATTTTCACTAGGTAAAGGCGTGGCAGTAATGGGGAAATAACTGAATAAGGAAAAACACCAGGAGAATTATTGTCTTCTCAGTTCGAGGACGGACGATAATATCAAGGTATACCTGTATGTCCAATTTTCATAGTTGTGTGGTCCTGAAAAGGACCGTTTGTTGAACTAATTTAAGGTAATATAGGGGCCAACATTGTGGGGGCTATATACTTTCATTCTGAATCAGACGAGTCTAAAAGATTAACAACTGTTTGGGGTTGAATATTCCACAAACCATCATTTTTCCAATATTCCGCTTCCTGTTTTAAGACGTGGTCTTCACATTTAGCTCAATAATCTTTGTCTATATTTAATAAAGCGAGATTAGCAAGAGTGTTTACATCGTATATTTTGAATGTTGTATTTTCATCTGCCACTTGTCCTTTTAATTTTGCCCAGACTAGTTCTATTGGATTTAAATGAGCATGGTAAGGTGGCAGCCTCAAACTTATATGACCGTGCTCTTGGATAATTGTATATATTTGAAAAATCTTTGTCCTTTGTTTTTGCTTTACTAGATATAGTAATTCAGGTTTTAAGTACATGTTATTAAATTATATGTGCTCCTTTGTGAGCCATATCTTAATAGCATCTTTTGTACTGGATGACGTCGGCACTTTATCTTCAAGTGCAACAATGTTGTGGTACGCTGCATTGTCCATTATTAGGCAAGATGGTCGATCTAGTGATGGCAGAACAGAATTTTCAATCCAATGTCGAAATATGTGACCATTCATCTCAGAGTGATAATCTCGATTGTCTATGGATTTTGAAAGAAAAATGAGCTCTGCATTCTGTATTAGTCCATGTTGTCGACTACCTGCATGAGCAATTATCAAGCGCTGTCCTTTGCTGCTAGGTATTAATCTCTTAATCTTTCCATCTGATGACTGCCATTCCCTTTGGTTAGTGTGGTGAGCATTGATCCATGTTTCAACCAAGTACACAATATCATAACCTTGCTTGCGCACCTCTATTACTTCACGTAAGTACTTGCTTCTCATGACTACTATATGTGGCTTCTCACAGATGATGTTTCGTCCATTGGAATACTTTCTGAATGTAAAGCCTGCAGCTCTCACATTCCTCCATAATGAAGACTTTGATATTTCAATACTGTTGTTCTTTTTTTAATTTTCTTATTGTAACAGTTTCATTCATACCCAACATTTTGCGAATTTCAATTCTAATAAGTTCACTGTCGAAATTATCCAACATTTTTGCTCTTCCTTGTGATTTTGTCTATTTTTAACATTGATGGTCACGTGCTTCCACGTAATCCAGCGATTAAATGACCGTTTAGATAAATCCAAAATGTGTCTTGTCCTATTCTCATGGTTTTCTAAAGAATGAAATAATCTTCCTCGTTTAGCCTCTTTGCAAAAATAGTCATACATTTTTATTGCGATGTTTTGTAAACTGCAGAATTTCATTTTAAGACTCATGATAAATGTTATTGTTCACCGTCTACACCTATGAATGAACGGAAATGGAACACACAATTTCTCAAGTGTCTAATTGTGTCAAAAAAAAAAAAAAAACCACGGGGAAAGCGTGCAAATACGTCAATTCACCGTGTATGGATTTGTACTCGCTATTTTTAGTTTAAAATATTGTAACCATTAAGTTTTGACTACATCAATGGGTCGTTATAAATTTATAAAATCAAATAAGCAACAATAATAACCAAATGTTTTTTTAATGAAATTAATTCCCTGTTGGGTTCTAATCATTATAACTTTACATGCAAATTTTGAATATCTTACAACAAGCGGTTAAAAAGCTATCGATTTTTAAAGTTGGGCACGAGTTATGAAACAAGCTATAGATAAACTGGCCAACGTGATAAGTCAGAGAGGCCAAAATACAAGACAGCGAGCATTTGATAAACGTTACTAGAGTACATAGTCATGTGCCGACCACGACAAAGATGCAATATTAGAAACACAAGGAAATATAATAACATCAGAGGCGAAGAGAAGAGCAAAAGATAGATTGATGCAATATTAGAAACACAAGGAAACATAATAGCAGCAGAGGCCAAGAGAATAACAAAAGATAGAATGATGCAATATTAGAACCACTAGGAAACAATAGAAGCAGAGGCCAAGAGAAGAACAAAAGGTAGATTGATACAATATTAGAAACACTATGAAACATAATAGCAGCAGAGGCGAAGAGAAGAACAAAAGATAGATTGATGCAATATTAGAAACTGTAGGAAACATAACATGTAGAGGTCTAGAGACGAGTTAAAAACTGGAATCTATATATCTTTTTGATGCTGAAAGCAAATTAGGAAGGAAAGATACGACAAGAATTGAGAACGTAAATATTGCTTCTTATCACGATAAACACAGAACAACGTGGCTGCATGTAATTAAGAACATATTAAAGTATTTAAATAGACGCAGCTGTGTGCCGTATATTGTTAATCCCCATTATTAGCTGTATTCACGTGTTTTGTTTATATTGTCTACAAAATGGTATTGTAAATATAATAATACAACCAGTCCAGTTGTAGTACAGATCCTTTTGTTTTGGTTATACATTAGTATACAACACAGATGCCGGATTATGGATAGATTATTAGATATATATACCCGCTGTGTATGTCTAATAAATGATCCGTGATTAAAATAAAGGCCATGAATGGTACAAAACAATGATTTTCCTTCTTATGTATCTGTGTATATGAAACCCTCTAGAAGCATGTTGAATTATGCATCAGTGAGTTTGAAGCGCCATAACCAATTCAGGTTGTATTTGAGGCTGAACATTTAGATAGATAAATATAAATGCATTCAATATTATTCTATTAATTCATGCCATGCAGCTGATCCTAATTATTTGGGTCTACTAAAAGAACGGACAAAGGAACCTGCTGCATGAGCAAATTTTAATAATATAAATACTGTGCAATGCATTCTAGACAATAGAAACAAGAAAATGAGTTATTAAATGATATGTAGAGCCTGTCTTAAATTATAGACCTAAATCATGGACAATAGGACAACACACACGAGAATCAATGGAGGCTGTATAAATGTAGTTTTACATAATAATGTTGCAAATACCATGGACAACTAAGAAGAGTAATGAAAACGTTCTGAAATAACTTCATGCAAAAAGTAAGTGGGCTAATGTCCAGTATTAGTAAGCAACAATCTTCATTTTTGGCCATGTTGTGCGAAGGGAATAGCTGGAATATATTGTGACAACAGGGACAATTGAGGGACGAAGAGATCGAGAGAAGCAAAGAGAAAATATATCAGGCTGCTTAAGAGAATGACTCGGTAGAAGGTCAAAAAAAAATAAATGATACATAACTATTGAGATAAAACGTTGTGAAGATGCATGATCAACTACGCCAGCAGGCCCCGTACTTTTTGATGATGGAGAGAGTGGCCATGATGTATGCCGCGTGGGAGTACTCATGACATCGTAGGCACTCAAAGCAACAAGCAAACGCTGAGAATAATTATGAAAGTCCAGTGCCCGCTTTCACTGTTTTCGTAACATGCTCATCGCATAACTTAGTATGCAGGCGTGAGTGTAGTTTTGTGACTCTAACCAGAAGAATGTTCATGAATGCCACTGACAGAATAGCTACTAGACTCAACTCACCATTACCCACTCAGTCACCAACAGACAAATTATAAAGCTCAGCTCAACGACACACTAATTTCGAGATTCAATGCACTTCCTTATTAAATAGGAGAGCCAACCTAATGACAGGCAATCGATGAGACTCAACTCTAGCAGACTAATTACGAGACTCAACTCTGACCGATTAATTACGAGATTCAACTCTGGCACACTATTTACGAGACTCAACTCTGACACACTAATTAAGAGACTCAACTCTGGCACACTAATTACGTGATTCAACTCTGCCACGCTAATTGCGAGACTCAACTCTTATACATTAATTGCGAGATTAAACTCTGGCACAATAATTGCGAGACTCAACTCTGGCCCACTAATTACGAGACTCAACTCTTGATCACTAATTACGAGATTCAACTCTGGCACACTAATTACGAGACTCAACTTTGGTACACTATTTGCGAGACTTAATTATGACACACTAATTGCGAGACTAATTTCTGGCACACTAATTACCAGAGTCAACTCTGACATACTAATTGCGAGACTCAACTCTGACACACTAATTACGGGACTCAACTCTGGCACACTAATTTGCGAGACTCACCTCTGACAGACTAACTATGAAACTCAACTTTGAGATATTAATTACGAGACTCAACTCTGACAGACTAATTCATCATCATCATCATTGAGTGCCGTCTCCGCAACGAAGGTTGGCTACCATGGAGTGCCATTTTGCTCTATCTCTTGCTTTGATGGTGCAGGTTGTCATCGGTTGATTTGTCCATCTTTTGATGTTACTCGTCCATGTTAATCTTGGTCTGCCTCTGCCTCTTTTACCTTGTATTTTCCCCTCCAGGATCACTTTCAGTAGGCTGTTGTGTCTTTTAACATGGCCTAAGAATCGCATTTGTCTTGTTCTAATTGTGTTCAGAAGTTCTCTTTTCATTTTTAGTTGTTTTAAGACTTTGTCATTTGTTTTCTTTTCCTTCCATCCAATTCTACCTATTCTTCTATATATCCACATTTCAAAGGCTTCAATTCTCTGTTCTGTTTTCTTGTCTAATGTCCATGTTTCAGCACCATATAGGAATATTGAGAAGATGTAACATTTTGCTATTCTTAGTTTTAGCTCTGGTGTTATTTGTTTTGATGTTAGTATGTCCTTCATGACATTAAAATTACTTTTTGCCATTCCTATTCTTTTGTTTATTTCAGTTGTACATTTTCCATCACTGGTTATAGTATGTCCAAGGTAGTTATAGTTTTGAACTGTCTCAAGGTCTATTCCTTCAATTTTGATATCCACTTGTGGGTTTTGAGTATTTTCTTTGTTTATGATCATAGTTTTAGTCTTTTTGATATTCATATCTAGTCCATATTTTTTGCTTGTCGTGTTTATTTCATTAAGTAATTGTTGTAGGTCTTTAGGATTTTCTGCTAGTAGTACAGTATCGTCAGCATATCTTAGGTTATTGATTATCTTTCCATTAATTTGTAGGCCTGGCATCTCTATGATGTTTTTAAAGATTTGCTCAGTGTATAGATTGAACAAGCTTGGTGATAGGATGCATCCTTGTCTTACTCCTCTTTTTATATCAATGGGTGTAGAGAACTCTTTGTTATATTTTATTATTGCTGTTTGCTCCCAGTATAGATTGCATATTTGTCGTATGTCCATGTCATCTAGATGTATCTCTTTTAGGCATTCTATAAGTTGTTTGTGGTGTACTCTATCAAAAGCTTTGGTGTAGTCTATGAAGCAGGCATATATTGGTTTGTTTACTTATTTGTATTTTTCGATTAATGTTCTCATGCAGAATATGGCTTCTTTTGTCCCGCTATTTTTCCTAAATCTAAATTGTTGCTCATCTAATTCAGTATTGATTTTATTCTGAATCCTTCCTTGTATAACTTTTAGCAAGATTTTTGTAACATGGCTCATTAGGCTTATTGCTCTAAAGTCACTGCATTCAATTGCACCATTCTTTTTAGGCAATGCAATGAAAGTTGATGTTTTTAGTTCATTTGGTATGTATCCTGTGTGGTATATGTCGTTGCATATGGACAGACTAATTACGAGCCCCCTTTTGCTCATTTCATCTAACGGTTTACTCCCGGAAACCTTCTTATACGTCAATATGGGTATCAAACAAAGGAAGCGAGGGTGCACATTTTGGTAAGCTTTTTCTACTGCGCTCCGTCATCTTGGATATCAGAGGAAAACTGTAGTGCCAAATCGACATCGCTGATTTACTCTTCATGCATTCACTATTTTTATTATTGGATTAGATGCTCTATGTAGGTAATTAATTTTAGCGTTATTTTTATTGGTTGTCAGTAATTTGTTGAATTATCACAGTGGTTATCTCTGTATGGATGCTGTTCTTTGAAACGACAGCTGTGGTAACACATGGCAGTAAGGCAAGCTAGTACACAAACATGTTACACTTTAGTAATCCTGGATAAACTTACATATCAACAAAACAACAGTGTACAACAGTTTTCCTACTGAGATAAAACTGTGTGGGCTTAACAAAAACAGTTTAATGAAATGTTTTAATGACTGATTAGTTGTTTCCAAAACGTCTCTGGCAATTGCTATCAAAAGAACTTTTAATTTCAAATTGAACCGTCGAACTATTCAAATGCATGATAACTAGAACTATGCTCTTTTGTTTATGACTTCATACTAAAGTGTACGATATTTTAGTATCAGTATACTTATTAATTTATTGATAACACAAAACTGATGAGGTGACTGAGTGGTTAATGCACTAACCACAAAACATAAATGGGCTGGTTCAAATCACGTGACGTGACTACTCTTGCAGCTACTCGTGGAGCAAACCACAATCTGACATAGACCAGGTTCAGTGGTATCTTCCCTAAGTGACAGCGCATATAATCCTACAACACCACACTCACAACAGAACCGGTTCGGTAATATCTTCCTTGACCGAGACCACGTCCATCCTACATCATTCTCACAAAAGAACCGGTTCTGAGCTATCTTCCTTAACTGAGACCATTGCTATCCTACACCACTCTCCCAACAGAACCGGTTCTGTTCTTACTTAACTGAGACCATGTCCATCCTACACCACTCTCACAGCAGAACCAGTTCTGTGATATCTTCCTTAACTGAGACCACGTATATCCTACACCGCTCTCCCAACAAAACCGGTTATGTGCTATTTTCCCAATATGAGACCACGTCCATCCTACAGCACCCTCTCAACATACCCAATTATGTCCTATCTTCCCCAACAGAGACAACGTCCATCCTACAACACCCTCTCAACATACCCAAGTATGTGCTATCTTCCCCAACAGAGACCACGTCCATCCTACAACACCCTCTCAACATACCCAATTATGTGCTATCTTCCCCAACAGAGACCACGTCCATCCAACAACACTCTCCCAACATACCCATTCCTGTCCTATCTCCGCTAATTGACACTACGTCTGTCCTACATCCGTTTCTTCTGTGTTAACGATTCTTCTTCTGCTTTGCTCTTCCCGCCTTCCGTGTCCCTTGTGGATTCCAGTCTAGTCACTGCCTAGCAATAATGTTTGATGGTCTTTGCAATGCCTGGCCTATCAGTTGTTATCTCCTTTTCGTGACTTTCGGAAGATAGAAGGATTACTGATTTGAGCACATTTGCGTACGATTAATCATCAAGGAATAATGAACATGAACGATTCATTTATTGGTTTACTGTGTGAGAAAATTAAATCAATAGACAAGTGAATAAATGAGTGAGAAAATAAGAGACTTAGTGAGAAAGTGAATGATTTAGTAACATAGAGAGGAAGGGAGGGAAGGAGAATGAAAGTCAGGGATGCAACGAGAGATTAGGGAATGTTATGTTCCATGGCACATAACAGATCATTATTTACTTGCATTGTTTAAAAGAAAAATAAGTGTGCATATATAGAGTATAGAAGAATTAATGAAATATTAAAAGTTTTTCTGGTAAAAACATTAAATACAAAATTTAAAAAAATAATAATATTATAGAGATGATTGAAAGTATTAACAACGCATTTAAAATAATAGAAACCAATAAGGAATATATCTTTCTCTTAAGACTATATGACACTACTTGTTCTTGAGGCTTACAGAAATAAAGCAGCATAAAATATATTCTCATTTTGACACTCTTCATAAACCACCAGTCTTAACATGTGGATGTTAAAACCGGATATCCACCCATACGTTAGATAGGAAATTACATGATTTAAAAAAAAATAAATATCATATCTTAGTAAGATCTAAAACATAAACTAGAGAAAATGCATTTCAAATGAACGGACTAGAGACGAAGAGAAACAAAACAAGGTATCTATCATTGTAAGAAGAAGGCATTGGATTTACATCTGCCATGTGCTGGGAATGAATGCAGAATAGAACTTCCCCATCAGGCATTCACGTAGAAATCATCTGGTAAAAGAAAACAAGGCAGATATAGAGAATCATAATACAGGACAACTGCTAGGGAAGGTTCAACCATGGGACGTCAAAACAATAAAGGCCTACACGAACAAACAAATCATCAATTGTGGAGAACTATGATTTCCGCCCTAGGTTCCGTCTTCATAAGTAAATTAAGACACCCATTAAACATTAAGATCAAAGATAAAGAAATAAAAAAAGTAGAAGAATTCAAGTATTTAGGCACAATGTTCACAGAAGATGGAAAAATAGACAGAGAAATTGACATGAGAATACAAAAAGCAAATGCTGTCACATACCAGCTTTCACCATTGCTAAGACATTCAGACATTTCTATGCCAGCTAAACAACAAATGATAAATAGCATTTTCATACCAACTTTGTGCTATGAAAGTCAAACATGGACCCTTTCTAAATCACACTTAAGAAAGATAAATACATGTGAGATGCGATGCCTGAGAAAAGTAACAAACAACACAAGAAGAGATGTAATACCAAATGAAAACATAAGAAAAATGGTAGGAACAAAATCCTGCCAAGAATATATAGAACAACAACTTAAATGGTTTGGCAACCTGGTCAGAATGAATCCTCACCAATCACCATCAAGGGCGTTCTTCTCGAGAATGCATGGAAAAAGACCAAGAGGAATACCCAGAAGATGATGGATAGATGCAGTGGCAGTGACATGTAACAACAAAGGAAAATCACTAATTCAGACAATTCGAGTAGCTCAAAAACGACAAATGATATAAACCCTTGTCTTTCTTTGGACTGTTACGCGATGAGGCTCCAATCTCTTTCACGGTGGTCTGCCATATTCGTCTTTCGTGTTCTGAATATGCCTCATGTGTACCACATACTAACATGGACGAGTAACATCAAAAGATGGACAAAATGGACGGCACTCAATGATGATGATGATGATGATGATGATGATGATGATGATGATGATGATGATATAAACCACGACACCTTTTAGGTATGAGTGAAAAGTGAAAAGAAAAGAAAAGAAGTTCCGTCTTCAGCCCGATATGTAAATGAATGCACATTAATAGTTCACTAATTATTTCAGTGGAACTGCATACTACTGTAGAAGTTTTTTTGTTTTAGTTTGTACAGAAAATGTGTACTTCAATCACACGTATCGAATATACTCGTATGATTCTTTAAAAACAAACTCTGATTATACCTATATAACTGTATATAAATGTGAACATAAAAACCCAGAATAAACGGAAAGACTTTGTGTGCCTGTTTTCTGCATTATATTTATAATAAACGTTACATAACATGTGTGGAGGTCTACTAATTTCAAAATTAAATTATATTTTGTTCAATTGGTCAATTTATTAATCCAGCAAGGGAAGTAAGTATTATGGTCAATAAGTGACAGGGATATGTGTGAGGAATCGTTACAAGTATAGAGCTGCAAATGATTCCCTATTTAATTGTACATTGACCGGTCAAAGAAAGACCGGGGCTGTCCAGCTGATCTAATCTTAAAAAAATAAAGGAGAGAAGTCTCCCTTATTTAGTACACAAAGCTGCTGACTGACAGGGCAGAGCATCGGCCCAGTCGGGAGTGGTCTCGAACGCAGGTACTGGA
Source organism: Megaustenia siamemsis (assembly GCA_032433765.1). NCBI lineage: Eukaryota > Metazoa > Mollusca > Gastropoda > Stylommatophora > Ariophantidae > Megaustenia > Megaustenia siamemsis. The sequence continues at coordinate 68,605,183 of JAVIAB010000101.1, forward strand.
ACAGCCTGGTATTGGGCTCAACGCACAGCAATGACCTGGGATCTTCAATGGCCGGAACCAATCAGGAAGGAACGGACAAATTACTGATTGCAGACTGCCAGAAAATGATGGCAGTTTAATTGATGACACAGTTCAGTTCCATGACGATGCATTGATGGTTTCAAGATATCATGGAAACCTTGTACATGCCAATAGTAGAAGTGGAAGGTCTGACCAGAGATTGGCTCTACGATATGCGTGACAGGTGAGATTGGCTCTACGATATGCGTGACAGGTGAGATTGGCTCTACGATATGCGTGACAGGTGAGATTGGCTCTACGATATGCGTGACAGGTGAGATTGGCTCTACGATATGCGTGACAGGTGAGATTGGCTCTACGATATGCGTGACAGGTGAGATTGGCTCTACGATATGCGTGACAGGTGAGATTGGCTCTACGATATGCGTGACAGGTGAGATTAGCTCTACGATATGCGTGACAGGTGAGATTGGCTCTACGATATGCGTGACAGGTGAGATTGGCTCTACGATATGCGTGACAGGTGAGATTGGCTCTACGATATGCGTGACAGGTGAGATTGGCTCTACGATATGCGTGACAGGTGAGATTGGCTCTACGATATGCGTGACAGGTGAGATTGGCTCTACGATATGCGTGACAGGTGAGATTATCTCTACGATATGCGTGACAGGTGAGATTGGCTCTACGATATTTGTGGCAGGTTAGAGCGGCTCTACGATATGCGTGACGGGTGAGAGTGGCCCTACGATATTTGTGGCAGGTGAGAGTGGCCCTACGATATTTGTGGCAGGTGAGAGTGGCCCTACGATATTTGTGGCAGGTGAGAGTGGCCCTACGATATTTGTGGCAGGTGAGAGTGGCCCTACGATATTTGTGACAGGTGAGATTGGCTCTACGATATGCGTGACAGGTGAGATTGGCTCTACGATATTTGTGGCAGGTTAGAGCGGCTCTACGATATGCGTGACGGGTGAGAGTGGCCCTACGATATTTGTGGCAGGTGAGAGTGGCCCTACGATATTTGTTGCAGGTGAGAGTGGCCCTACGATATTTGTGGCAGGTGAGAGTGGCCCTACGATATTTGTGGCAGGTGAGAGTGGCCCTACGATATTTGTGGCAGGTGAGAGTGGCCCTACGATATTTGTGGCAGGTGAGAGTGGCCCTACGATATTTGTGACAGGTGAGATTGGCTCTACGATATGCGTGACAGGTGAGATTGGCTCTACGATATTTGTGGCAGGTTAGAGCGGCTCTACGATATGCGTGACGGGTGAGAGTGGCCCTACGATATTTGTGGCAGGTGAGAGTGGCCCTACGATATTTGTTGCAGGTGAGAGTGGCCCTACGATATTTGTGGCAGGTGAGAGTGGCCCTACGATATTTGTGGCAGGTGAGAGTGGCCCTACGATATGCGTAACAAGTTAGAGCGGATGTACGATATGCGTGGCAGGTGAGAGTGGCCCTACGATATTTGTGGCAGGTGAGAGTGGCCCTACGATATTTGTGAAATGGTGAGAGTGGCCCTACCATATTTGTGGCAGGTGAGAGTGGCTCTACGATATACGATTTAAAAACAGAAGTAATGGTCATATCAAAGAAACAGTCATCACCATCATGCAGCATACAAATAAACAGGACACATCTTAAGCTAGTGCAATGCTTCAAATACGTGGGCAAAATAATAACATCAGATGGAAGATGCACCATATTAAAAAAGTAGAATAGCTCAGACCAAATAGCATTTCAGAAAACGAAACATATATCTTATGTAACAAATTTATGTCAATAGAAGTGAGAAAGAGAGTTCGTCGGTGCTATATAGAGCCAATTCTGACCAATGGCAGCGAATCATGGACAGTAGACAAACAAATGAAAAGACGATTAGAGGCCACAGAGAAGGTAATTATTAATATTGACTATTCCGTGGACAGCAAAAAAGACCAATGAAGAAATTCTCAAAGAGGCCAACACAGAAAAGGGAACTCCTAACAAAACAACAGAAAGAAACATTCAACATATTTCGGGCGCATTATGAGAAGAGGAAAGTTAGATTGTTTGGTTACGGCAGGCAAAATTAAAGGAAAGAGAGATCGAGAATGAAAAAGACCGAAAATATTGGATAGCTTGGTGTCATGGCATGGGACACATTCAACAACAGAACTGATATGATGACGATAGAAGATTGTGGACGGACATGATCGCCAACTCTAACTGGTAAGGCATGCGATGATAATGAATGTTATTATTGGTTATTGGTTATGGAAGGCCTCGGTATCACAGCAAACGAATTAAAATCCATAATTGCTCAACCGCCCGTGACAGTGGAATCATCCGAATTACTAACTCATCTCCCAAACAAAGAAAGGTAACTGTAGTCCCCATCGTAGCAGTCTCAGCACACGCCAAAAGACATAAGGCGAAACCGCGCAGAAAGTGAACACAGCCAACTGTTCCGTGTCATACGATATCATCATTCATCGTAAACAAGCGGGATATCGAAGTAGGATCAAAACGGATGAAACACACAGCTCACGGTGTGCACAGAGCACTTAACTCAGTAGCTCCTGCAACAAGCCGGACTTTGAATATGAGGAAACTGCAAGAAGGAACACTTTTAAGACATAGCCTTCAATGGTTCCTGCTGCCTATCCACCATATACCATGGGAGTTCACGTCCTCCCGAAAATGATGATCGTCATAGCACTTGATGATGTTAGGCCATCATTGATGACTCCAATTCCAAACATATAGACACACAGTGGTGGTAAGTTATCATTTCCAATCCAACAGAAGCCACCTGACCTGTAGTTAGTAAAACCACAGAGAGAATATGATTTTGTGACCTTCACTGATTCACTCTTAGATGTGAATGTGTAGTTTACACAAGTGGAGAAGTTTTCAACTACAGTGATCCCATTTAAGGCAATTCTGGGATAGCAAGGCAAGTCTCCTTTATAGCAGCAGAACTTGATGCTCTCCGCTCCCTTCTTGTAACTGCCGCCTCATGATTCTGATGTCTCATTAACTTGGACATCATTCAAGAACAATGAATGTTGCGACATTTCAACTGTACATCTCACTTTTGATAAGTTGTACAATTCATCCACAGGATAACACCATCACAGTTGCGTTAAATTGTGAACTGCACTGCAGTTGGAGACATTTTTCTATAATTCAATAACTCTTACATACTCTCATCATATTGCAATACTCACATCTATAACATAATCTCACAGCATTGTCTTTCTTGTTCCATCATTCATTACAGCACTGTGTAATGTTGTAACATTGACGTCTACTTCATAGTATATCATGTTGCAACATTACTGAAATACATATTTACTGAAACCTAGAACATGAGGTTAAGTTAACAAATGTCGCGATTTGTAAGTCCTCTTCCTCTTCTACCTTTTATCTCCCTGCGTAGCATATGTCTTCAACAAACAAACTCCAAGTCGTTCTGTTTATTGCCATTATTTAAAGATCATTTCATGTCTTCCCCATCATTGTCATCTCTGCTTCCATCTGTCTTCTCTAAGTGTTCATTGGTATTCCTCCTTGTCTTTTCCCCTGGGAATTCCAAAATGGGCCTGTTGTGTTATACTCTCAGTTGACTTCCGCAGTGTGTGTCCTATCCAGCGTCATCGTCTTCGTTCTATATCTTTATCCACTTGTATTTGACTGGTACATTTCCATAATTCTAATTTTGTGATCTTTTCCTGACATTTCCATGACTTTATTCTGCGTAAGCATCCATTAATGAAAGTAGGTATCTTTGTAATTGTCATTTTAGTTGTTCTCCATGTTTCACAGCCATATAAATAAACTGACTTAACAATGGAGTTGCCAATTTTTATTTTAGTATTTAACCTAATTTCTTTGGACTTCCATATTCCCAGTGCAACAAATGCACCTCTTGCTTTTGATAGCATTATTTTGGTTTCATATTCTGTTCCTCCTTCTTTTTCTCTGTTACTGCCTGGATATATGTAAGATTGTACGTCTAGTAGAGGTAACTCTCCTACTTTTTATTTTTTTATTTATTTATTTTTTTTGGGGGTGGGGTTATTGCTTACTGCATTAATTATCATAATGATGGTCTTATCTCTATTAATTTTCATTTCTAGCTGTTGTGATCTTTCATCAAATATACTCATTTTATTCTGAATCTGTTACTGGGTTAGCAGAGCTATGTCTTCAGCAAAGTCTAAATCATCAAGTTGCTTGGTATGTGACCACTGTATTCCATTTCTGTAGTCATGAATTATTTTCATAATCTAATATGTGTCCAGTACAAAGAGAAATGGAGACAGATGGCATCCCTGCCTTATTTACATATGTCATATGATTCTGTAAACTGTCCTTCATGCACCACACTACAGTTCCTTCATACATTGTTTTTGTCAGGTTAATAAACTTTATGGGGATTCCGTAATGACTCAGCAACTTCCAAAGCATTCTTCTGTCTAAACTATCAAATGCCTTTTCGTAATCTATGAATATGATATAAGGTGAGGACTTTAGTTCTAAACTTTGATCAAATATTATACGTTGAGTAGTTATTTGATCAGCACATGACCTGTTCTTCATAAAACCTGCTTGTTCATCCCTCAAATGTTTCTCTATGGCCTCTTTTAGTCTCTCCAGAATGATTCTGCTTTATATTTTTCTGGCACTGATAGTAGCATATATCCCCTATAAGCTGTGCACTCCTGTAAACTTCCTTTCTTTGGTAGTTTGATCATATAACCTTCTTTCCAGTCTTTAGGTATTTCTTCCCTCTCCCAAATTTTTCTAATAGATTATGTAATATCTTTGTAGAGGTGTTAATATCTGCTTTGATGGCTTCTGACTGAATTTTATCTGGTCCTGTGGTTTTACCAATTTTTTTAGCTTGATGGCTTTCATTATTTCTTTTTTACTAGGTTTTCCTCAGTTAACGTGTAACTCTTATTCTGCTGGCAGTATATCTGGAGGATTATTTGAGCTGGGTCTGTTCAAAAGTTCTTCAAATTGCTCTTTCCATCTATCCCTTTTTTCCCTTATATTACTAAACAGATTTCATTACTTATATTTAATAAAGACATTGATCTGTTTGTATTTTCCACTTCATTTCGTTGTGCTGTTGTACAGTTCTTTCAAATTTGCTTTTTTTCGCTGCTTACTCTGCCTCTTTAGCTAGTTCATCTATATATTTTCTCTTGTCCATTTTTATGCAAATTCTTACCTCATTGATTCGCCTCTGTGTAAACATCCTGTGTCTTGGCTTGATTACTTCTCGTTTTGATTTTACTTGTGCCTGCTTTATTGTTCTTTCTTTCTTTAATTTTCTCCAGGATCTCTGCTGTCATCCATGTCTTATTCTGGAGTTTTCTTTTCCCCAGCGTTTCTTCGCATGTCTCTTTCTATATATCCTTAACTCCTTAATTAACATAACTCCGCGATTTAGGGGTATTAAAAAGGAAAATTAAAACATGAAGAACTGGTATAACATATAAATTAGACATAAAATAGACAATTTTTTAAATACATGTTTTATTGCGCTCACGAACAATGACGTCCAGTTTACTATGCCCCAATATAACTGCATCAAGAAAATCATTTAAAAACAGAAATTATAGTTTGTCAGCAATAACATATTATATGTAAATTACATTGTTTTAGTTGACAATGGCGGTTGTTTACATGACGGAAATAAACATAATGATTAAAATTAGCGTTAACATCATTGAGCAGTAAGCCTGGCAGTCTAATAATGTACTGAATGTATTGAATAGAAAAAGCACATTATAAACATCGATTTTGTGTAATGTATTTTCAATATTAAAATTCAAATTCGCAAAATTCAGGTTAAAAAAACCGTATCAGTGGTAAGTAATGTTATATTTTCCTGGGGGCATTGGGTAATAAAATAGCAGCAGTAATAGACTTGCCATTGTGTTGCAGTGATTTAATAAAGTAGAAAGGACAGTCGTCTTGACCGTGATGTTAAGACCCTAACAACCTGTAGATCATTAACTGGTCGTTGTTACCCGCGTCCGTGTTTAATACCAATAACGGTCTATTGTAATTGATAACGGCCACTGAGTCTAACTTCTGCTGTTGCACAATATTTCTTGTTAGGACTGGAGTAACTCTAAAGTCATATTATTCCAACAGGGAAACTCCGTCGCATGTTGAACATTTATAGTCAGGGATAGGAGATTGAGACAGATGTGAATCTTTGTATAATGTTGCCTTCAACGTCAGTATGGTCCTGGACATACATGAAGGTGATCCTGTAAATCGTAGACGGATCTTGTACAAATTACATCCACTGACTCGAATTAAGGCTGTCTCTCCTTTGCGGACCGTGTTAATTGAGTCACTCATAACACAGACACACATGAGTACACTCTGGAGTATATAACCAATCAAAATTCGGCATCACTAAGTTTGGGTGAGTTCTGGAAAGAGCTTACATCTTGATACATCTGAAAATGCATTGATAATTTCACTGAAATGTTTGTTTTCTGATCCCAAAGGCTATCATATAAATCGTGAATGTGTAACACAGGATGTTGATTGCGTTACTGATTGAAGAGTATAGTAAATGTGTTAACATATAACAGTTTATAACGATATGTACATTGATTTACCCCGAATCTGCTATACATGTTGTTATGTGTATCCATGTGTACAAATGTCAAAGTTATCCATAATTTTACATACAGTCTTGTTTCATAAGAATAACTAATTTCAAAGATAACCGGCACCTTGAATGTCGATTAATTAAGTTACTTTTCAAAATTGCTATGATTAAATTGTAAGTTACTTTTCAAGATTATTATTATTACATTTTAAAAATCAGATTCCTGGAATGAATAATATGGTAAGTGTATATATATATATATATATATATATATATATATATATATATATTAAATGGACTTGGCGTCTTGACAGATGGTTGGTAGCAAGCAATCATGACAGTTAAAAGTTTAGTAAAAATAGCAGTCTTTTGCTGCATTGCTGAACAGCTTCTCTCGTTGCTGAACCTGCCAATATTTGACAGATAAATTCATCCGCTGAAGGAACAATATGTATTCGTGATCCCTGGCCTCGTCTCCTTTCTCCTTCGCCTATTGACTTTTGAATATAATATCATAAATGCCTCCAAAGTTGATGTGTCATTTTTTATTCTTGTTGTAATTGTTTCACGATCTACAGACAGATCTTCGAAGTTTCTTTCAATGATTGAGGGCATGTAAAGTGAAACAAGAAAACAATGAATTTTGAAGATTGGGATAAATAAAATGTCAGGAAAGCTTGAACACCATTTCTGACTCGTCATATTGAAGCGTCCATCAATTACACCATAGTCTGGTCACGTTGTTTTATTCTTGGCCTACAACAGTGTCCTCTCAAATTAAATCTACAACATTGTTTTCCTGTGCGTTGTGTAAATAGCAATTACTCGAACTCGAAAACCTATACCGATGTTTATACATGCGTAATGTTGCGAAATAATAGGCATAATAAACAAGAAAGCAACAAAAAAGGTATGAGACTGAATAGTAAGAAAACAGAAGTAATGGTAATATCAAAGAAACAGTCATCACCATCATGCAGCATACACATAAACAGGACAAATCTTAAAAAAAGTGCAATGCTTCAAATATTTGGGCACCATAATAATATCGGATTGAAGATGCACCGCAGAAATATTAAGCAGAATAGCTCAGACCAAATAGCATTTAAGAAAATGAAAAATATATTATGCAACAAATTTATGTCACTAGAAGTGACAAAGAGAGTTCATCGGTGCTATATGTATATGAAGTCAGCTGTCTGTTTAAGCGATTCGATTACCCCAAATAGTTTCTCTTCCAGGGAGGTGGGTGTGGACCACACTGCTCTTGACAGATCTGTGTACTTGGGGCAATCCTGTAGAACATGTTTTGTAGTCATATTGTCCAGTGTAAAGTGGCATAGCCTGGTTGTACCTATTTTGAATTTGGTGAACATGTGATTCCTCATTCTATTGTGGCCAGTCCGTAGGCGAAGTATGATGATTTGATCCCCCTTGATAGTTGGTGGTATCCAACCCTTTCGTTATGTTTGGGTATACTTGTTTTCATTGTTCATGGAACTGACACTTGATGATGGATTTGGCTTCATCATAACTGAGCGGATATTTCTCTTGTGGAAATCTTACTCCCTCTTTAGCTAATTTGTCTGCGCATTCTTTTCCGTGTATATTACATTGTGATGGTATCCACTGAATGACTACTCTCTGGAAGTTATTGCACAGTTGGTCCAGGGTTTTTTCTCAGGTCATATAGTTAAATGTTCTTGGGGCTTTCTAGAGCTGATAGTACTGACAGTGCATCAGTCAGATCCACCAATTTATTGTGCATATTATGTTTGTGTTGAGTAGCCTGTGTTGCAGCATCATGAGGGCCTCAGTTTCTGCTTTAAAGTTCTTTGAGAATTTCCCAATAACTATTGGCTTGGTGATCTCGTCCTGATTATTCAGCGTCAAGAACACACCACCCACTCCATTTCTAGTGGCAATTTGTAGCAGAGTCATATGTGGGACCCAGAGTCCTGTGGGAAGGTATCGTATATGTGTTTTTCTGCTACGTGCTTCTTTCTGTGTCTGATTGGGTGCCTTTTTTCATGATTCCTTTTATATTTTCCTTAAGTTCTGATATTTTATGTTTCCCTTGAGGAGACATATCAGAATGGACCCAAGGGTTTCGGTTTTGTTTGGACAAGTACTGGATCTCCAGTAGTTAGTTCATTGGCAATTGCAGCGTTGTAGCTCCTCTTTAGTCGTACAATTCTGAAAATAGTTATTCTTTGGTACATGCGGTGGCTAAGGAGCCTTCTATATTTCTCCACTTATTGTAATACTTTAGTAACCCATCTGTCATCTAAAGGTTGTAAACCTTTTACTGTTTCTAGAGTCTTGATAGGTGTAGATTTCATAGCACCAGTGATGATACGGGCAGCTTGGTGCTGTGTTCTGTTAATTTTGCTAAGGTGTGATTTACTGGTCTCACTCTTATTACGTAAAGTCGTTTCAAGATATTTCTGTCTGCTCCCCAGACCGTTCCTGCCAATTTCTTCATACTATTAGTTCGGTTTCTGACTTTTTTTCTTGCTCTGTCTATCTGAGTTTTTCCAAGTCATTCTGCGATTATTGATGACGCCAAGATATGTTGAGTTTTGGTCATGACGGAATGTATGGTCTTTTATCTTCAAGTTTGCAGATAGAGTGTTGCTTGATATGCTAAAAATTGTGTATGTAGTTTTTCTTTTGTTAATTGGTAAGATCCTCATGTTCGTCCATTTATCAAGTTCACATAGGGCATCTTGCATCCTGGGTCCAGTCCAGCCCCTGACACACTTTCCTCGCGAGCCCATAACGCCAGATCATCTGCGTATATTGCTGAGCGTATTCGGGGTGGAATGTCCATTACGATGTCATTTATGAAAATTATAAAGAGTGTTGGGGGCAAGATTCCGCCTAGTGGGACACCTTGTTCTATTGTGACCTTCTTACTTAGTTGACCTTGTACTTGTAATCTGGTCGTTCTACCCTGAAGGTATTGAGAGACCCAATTGAATAAACGACCCTGGATGCCAAGTCTAAAAAGCCTGTTCTTTAAAACTTCTCGTCAAACCCAATAAAAAGCCTTCTCCATGTTTATCCACACTGCCAGTGTGTTTTCTTTTCTTGTAGAGCATCCTCTATTTCCTGTACGATGAAGGTGACCAGGTCTTCAGTCGAACTGTACTGACGGAAGCCACTTTGTTGTGGTACGATTTGTTGTTTTATCTCCAAATCCCACATAAATCTTATGTAAATTCAGCCTTTCAATGAGTTTACTCAGGCAGCTCAGTAAGCTAATTGGTCTAAAGCTAATTGAATCTAGTGGATCTTTTCCATGCTTGAGGATGGGCATCATAATAGCTTCTTTCCAGATTTCAGGCACATGACCTTTCTTCCAGCTAGCATTTAGTATCCTTAGAAGCTGACCCTTGGCTTTCTGTCCCAGGTTTATGAGCATTTCTTTGGTGAATCCATCTTTACCAGGGGAACTTTTGAGCTTTAATCCTTTGAGGGCAAAATCTAATTCAGTTGGGGTAAAGATGGTCGTCTGATGATCTTCTGGTGCTAAAGCCATGTGTTTTGCATCTTGGTTTTCCCGTCTTGCAGCTTTCTGTTTGTCTATTTGAATTATTATTATTCCATTAATATTTTTGTAAGTCTCTATCAGTATATTTGCTGCCCTTTTGCGTGTGAGGATGTTCTGGTTGTGTGCTAACGATATTGAATGTCGGCAGTTGTTTTCGTCGCTCAGAGTTTTCACAAGTTTCCATAGTTTATGACCATTTTTGTCTAGATTACGGCTATCTGTTTTGTCTATCCAGCTCTCTCTTGCTGATATTATGACCTCATTTGTATATTTGGCCGAGGCTACTTTGTAGGCGCTGTTGCTCTCTGTGGCGTGTGATGTTTCAGCTAGTTCTCTGGCATAGACCAGTTCCTCTTCTAGTCTTTTGTATTTCGTTGCTCTAGCATTGCTTGAAGTTTCTTCTTGCTCCTCTAGGAATGGATTCTTCAGCAGCTCTAATGATGTTATTTGTTAACCGCTCTATCATATTATTGACCTTCTTTTCGTGGGTGTTTAAAGGCGCAGTATATGCATATGTGAGCTTGGCAAACTTTGCCCAATCTGCTCTTTTACATTTCCAGCGGGGAAGAGATATTTGCAACTCTTGTTTGTGAGCAAGATCCACTGACAGTTCGACTGGTCTGTGGTCACTATCTCCACGTTGGTTCAGCACTTTTTTGTTTATTTTGATGGATCCAGTTGAAAATGCTAGATTGGGAGTGAAGGTTGTTTTCCATCTTCTTGAGTAGAATGTTGGGTGTTCCTCTCAAGAGTTTATGGGGAATAGGTTGTTGTCTATCTCCCATTCTTTCACTTCTTCACCTTGAGCATTGGACACCTTATATCCCCATCTTTCAGAGAGGCTGTTAAAGTCTCCTACTACCAGACATTTTGATGGTGCTATTTCGATTGACTCCAGTAATATGTCATTTGGAAAGTATATGTTAAATATTCTTATATTAGCGGAGTTGATGTATAGGTATGTACCAATCGAATATGGCAGACCACCGTGAAAGAGATTGGAGCCTCATCACGTACTGGTCCAGAGGAAACCATGGGGAGGAATTCGAACTTATGTCGGAGGATAGATCTTAAAATAAGTACTTGGAATGTTAGGACTCTATAGCAAAAAGTGAAATTGGAAAATATGATTCAAGAAGCAGAACGAATAAATATAGATATTTTAGGCATATCAGAGAGAAAATGGACAGAAATTGGGTATAGGGGACGAAACATAGAGGACGGAAAATATAAATTTATATACTCAGGAAACACAACAGAACATCAAAGGCGGGTAGGAATACTGATAAAAATAAAGCTACAAAAAATAAGTAACCACTGGCCATACAGTGACAGGATTATACTACTCAAGATGAAAGCAAAGCCATTCGACATAGCAATAATACAAACATATGCACCTACTCAAGACTACACAGATGAACAAGTAGATGCATACTATGAAGACCTAAACAAAGTTATGAAGCAAGTGAAATCTTCAGACTTCTTGATTGTTATGGTTGACATGAACGTTAAAGTAGAAAATGGTAGATATAAGACCATTATAGGAAATGATGGTTTAGGAAAAAGAAATGACAGAGGAGAAAGATTAATACATTTCTGTGAAGAAAACAGGCTGATAATATGTAGCACCTACTTTGAGCAAGAGAAAAGGAAACTATACACATAGACAAGCCCGGAGATAAGAAGAGGAATCAAATAGATTACATAATGATAAAAGAAAGGTTCCGTAACCATGTAAAGAAAGCCAAAACCTATCCAGGAGCAGATATTAATTCAGATGACAATCCTGTAATGATTAAAATGAAAATCAAACTAAAGAGAAACAAGCAAAAGTCTAATTCATCAACAAATCCACTACATATAACAGCTTTAAATCAAAAAGATATTAAAGATACATATACAATACAAGTAAAGAACACATACCAGAAGTTGCTAGAAGAAGGAATTGAACTATCTATCTATCTATTGACCTTTCGAGCCGTAACCGGCCCATAGGGCGTAGACCAAGATACTCCTTCTCCTATCTGAATTTTTTGTTCTAGCAGTTTTCTTTTAAAATCAAATCTCGCCATCTGTCTCTGTTCTGTGCAAGCAGTTCTATCTCATTGAGGGAGCCGATTCCTGCTGCTCTTGCCTCTCTCTTCAATGTTCTTATCAGTGTCTCCCCGGGTCTTCCTCTTTTTCTTTTACCTGTTGTTTCCCATATGAGGGCTTGCTTTGCTATTCGATTATTATCTCTTCTCATCACATGTCCAATGTATGACCATCGTCTTTTCTTTATTACTGAAGATATTAGTGGTTGATTGGCGATTTCTCTAATTTCCTCGTTTGTTTTGATTTCGTTCCATTCTATACCAAGTATTTTCCTCGTATCCCCTTCTCGATCAATGTGACTTCCAAGATAGATAAAGTGATCGATCTCTTCTACTGGTTTGTTTTCCATGTATATTTTGTCGTCTGTTGGAATTAAACTTTTCATGACTTTAGTCTTTTTCATGATTGACCTCAAGCCCAATTTTTCTGGCTATTGATGATAGTTCATTTGTGTTTTCCTGCATCGTTTTTATCTGACTGCTGATGAGAACTATGGCATCAGCAAAGTCGAGGTCCTCCAAATAGTCTCCTTGTATCCATTTGATGCCTTTATTACCAGTGCAGCATTTCTTCATTATGAAGTCCATAACAATTCCAAATAGCAAGGGCGATAAAATACATCCTTGTTTAACCCCAGTTTCTATTGGGAAACATTCGCTCAGTCCTTCCTCTGTTCGAACTGCACATGTGTAACCATCATACATGTCTTTGATAATATTTATGATTTTTGAACTATACAGAATAGAAAATCCTGATGAAAAAGTAACAACCAAATGACAATGCATAAAGAAAAGCATACAAGAACCATCGAAACTTTACCTAAAAGAGAAAAAAAGAAAAAAAAGGATAACTAACACAATCTTATAAAAAAAATGGAAAAAAGGAGACAAGCAAAGATTGCTGCCCAATACAATAAAATATTAATGAGATGCGCATAATGTGCAAAAAGGCAAAAGAAGACTGGCTCAACCAAAAATGAATATAAATAGAAACTATGGAAAGCAAACAAGACGTAAGAGGAATGCACACAGCAATATAGAGAATGAGTAATAAAAATTAAAATCCCACAGAGCGTGGATTGATTGCAGACAAAAAAGCAAAAATGCTAACAGACAATAAGGATATTATAGATAGATGGCAAACATATACAAATATAAAATCTTAAAATTTGAGGTGGAAAAAGCTATAAGAACAATGAAAAAGGGAAAAGCAGCAGGACCTTACAGGATACTGATAGAGATTATACAGGCAAGAAGATTTTGGCATTGAAGTGATTACAGACATATACAACGACATATAACATACATGATACATACCAAATGAACTAAGAACATCAACTTTCATTGCATTGCCTAAAAAGAATGGTGCATTTGAATGCAGTGAATTTAAAACAATAAGCCTAATGAGGCATGTTATAAAAATCTTGCTAAAAGTTATACAAGGAAGTATTCAGAATAAAACCAATACTGAATTAGATGAGCAACAATTTGGATTTAGGAAAAATCATCATCATCATCGTGTGCCCTCTCCGCAACAAAGGTTGGCTACCATAATCGCCATTCTACTCTGTTTCTTGCTTTGATGGTGCAGGCTGTTATAGATTGACTTGTCCATCTTTTGATGTTACTCGTCCATGTTAGTCTTGCTCTGCCTCTGCCTCTTTTGCCTTGTATTTTTCCTTCCAATATTACTTTTAGTAGGCTGTTGTGTCTTTTAACATGCCCCAAAAATTTAATTTGCCTTGTCTTAATTGTGTTTAGCAGTTCTCTTTTTATTTTTAGTTGTTTTAAAACTTCATCTTTTATTATATTTTGTTTCCATCCAATTCTAACTATTCTTTTATAAATCCACATTTCAAAGGCCTCGATTTTCTGTTCTTTTTTCTTGTCTAATGTCCATGTTTCTGCACCATACAGGAATATTGAGAAGATGTAACATTTTGCCATTCTTAGTTTCAGCCCTGCTGATATTTGTTTTGTTGTTAGTATATTTTTCATGGCATTAAAATTACTTTTTGCCATACCTATTCTTTTGTTTATTTCAGTTTTGCATTGTCCATCATTGGTTTTAGTATGTCCCAAGTAGTTGTAACTCTGGACTGTCTCCAGATGTGTTCCCACAACTGTGATATTTAATTGTAGGTCTTGAGTATTTTCTTTGTTTATGATCATAGGTTTAGTCTTTTTGATATTCATTTCTAGTCCATCTTTTTTGCTTGTGTTTATCACATTAAGCAATTGTTATAGGTCTTTAGGATTTTCTGCTAGTAGAACAGTATCATCAGCATATCTCAGGTTATAGATTATCTTTCCATTAATGTTTAGGCCTGGCATCTCTGAGATGTTTTTTTAAAGATTTGCTCAGTGTATAGATTGAACAAGCTTGGTGATATGATGCATCCTTGTCGTACTCTTCTTTTTTTGCGTCGTCTAGATTTATATCATTTATGCAGTCTATAAGTTGGTTATGGTGTATTCTATCGAAAGCGTTGGTGTAGTCTATAAAGAAGGCATATTATTAAAGGAACATTATTATATTAGGAAAAATAGCGGGACAAAAGAAGGCATATTCTGCATGAAAACATTAATCGAAAAGTACATAGAAGTAAACAAACCAATATATGCCTCCTTCATAGACTACACCAAAGCTTGTGATAGAGTACACCATAAACAACTTATAGAATGCCTAAAGAGATACCACTAGATGACATGGACATACGACTAATATGTAATCTATACTGGGAGCAAACAGCAATAATAAAATATAACAATGCGAACTCTACACCCATAGATATAAAAAGACGAGTAAGACAGGGATGCATCCTATCACCAAGCTTGTTCAATCAATACACTGAGCAAATCTTTAAAAAAAATCTCAAAGATACCAGGCCTAATCATTAATGGAAAGTAATCAATAACCTAAGATATGCTGATGATACTGTTCTACTAGCAGAAAATCATAAAGACCTACACCAATTGCTTAATGTGATAAACACAACAAGCAAAAAATATGGACTAGAAATGAATATCAACAAGACTAAAACTATGATCATAAACAAAGAAAATTATCAAGACCTACAATTAAATATCACAGTTGAGGGAATACATCTGGAGACAGTCCAGAGTTGCAAATACCTAGGACATACTATAACCAATGATGGAAAATGCAAAATTGAAATAAACAAAAGAATAGGTATGGCAAAAATTAATTTTAATGCCATGAAAAATATACTAACAACAAAATAAATATCAACAGGGCTGAAACTAAGAATGGCAAAATGTTACATCTTCTCAATATTCATGTATGGTGCAGAAACATGGACATTAGACAAGAAAACGGAACAGAAAATTGCAGCCTTTGAAATGGGGACTTATAGAAGAATAGATAGAATTGGGTGGAAACAAAAGATAACAAACGATGAAGTTTTAAAACAACTGAAAATAAAAAGAGAACTGCTAAATAGAAATAAGACAAGACAAATGACATTTTTGGGGACATGTTAAAAGACACAATAGCCTGCTAAAAGTAATATTGGAAAGGAAAACATAAGGTAAAAGAGGCAGAGGCAGACCAGGACTAACTGGCACGAGTAACAAAAGATGGACAAGTCAATCTATGACAGCCTGCACTATCAAAGCAAGAAACAGAGTAGAATGGCGATCCATGGTAGCCAACCTTCGTTGCGGAGAAGGCACTCGATGATGAAGATGATGATATTACTAAGCAGATTTCATTTCTTATCTTTAATATATACATTGATATGTTTACATTTTCTACTTCATTTCTTTGTTCTGTTGTACTGTTCTTTCGTATTACCTTTTTTTGCTGCTTCCTCTGTCTCTTTAGCAAGTTCATCTATATATTTCCACTTATCCATTTTAATGCATCTTCTTACCTCCTTGTTTCACCTCTGTGTAAACTTCCTGTGTCTTGGTTTTATTACTTCTCATTTTGCTTTTATTTATGTCTGCTTTCTTATTCTTTCTAAAATTGTATCCAGGGCCTCTGCTGTCATGCATGCCTTATACTAGTGTTCTCTTTTCCCCAGCGTTTCATCGGATGTATCTTTCTATATGTCCTTAACTCCTTAATTAACTTAACTCCGCGATTTTTGGGTATTAAAAAGAAAAATGAAAACAGGAAGAACTGGAATAACACATAAATTAGACACATAAAATAGACTATTTTTAAAAATAAAAAGACATTTTTTTTATTGTGCTCTCGAATCATGACGTCCAGTTTATTATGCCAATATAACTGTGCATCAAGAAAATCATAAAAAAAACGAATTATACAGTTTGTCAGCAATAACATATTATATGTAAATAACACTGTTTTAGTTGATAATGGTGGTTGTTTACATGACGGAAATAAACATAACGTTTAAAGTTAGCTGTTAACATCGATGCGCAGTAACCCTGGCCGTCTAATAATGCGCTGAATGTATTGAATAGTAAAAGCACATTATAAACATACTTTTTGTGTAAAGTATTTTCAATATTAAATTTCAAATTCGCAAAAATTCAGGCTCAATATTACAAACCATGGGTAAGTAATGTGATATTGAACTGGGTACATTGGCTAATAAAATAACACAAGTAATTGACTTGCCGTCATGTTGCAGTGATCTACTAAAGTAGAAAGAACAGCCATCTAGACCGTGATCTAAAGATAAGACACTAACAACGTGTAGATCATGAAATAGTCGTTGTTACTTAAAGATCGCACGATTTTCACATAACGTGTTTAATACAAATAACGGTCTATTGTAATTGATAATAGCCACTGAGTCTAACTTCTACTGTTGCGCAATCTTTCTTGTTAGGACTGGAGTAACTCTAAAGTCATGTTATTCCAACAGGGAAACTCCGTCGCAGGTTGAACATTTATAGTCAGGAATACGAGATTGAGGCAGATGTGAATCTTTGTATAATGTTGCCTTCAACGTCAGTATGGTCATGGACATACATGAAGGTGATCCTGTAAATCTTGGACGGATCTTGTACAAATTACATCCACTGACATGAATTAAGGCTGTCTCTCCTTTGCGGACCGTGTAATTGAGTCACTCATAACACAGACACCCACACATGAGTACACACTGGAGTATATAACCAATCAAAATGCGGCATCACTGAGTTTGGGTGAGTTCTGGAAAGAGCGTACATCTTGATACATCTGAAAACGCATTGATAGTTTCACTGAAATGTTTGTTTTCTGATCCCAAAGACTATCATATAAATTGTGAATGTTTAACATAGGATGTTGATTGCGCTACTGATTGAAGAGTATAGTAAATATGTTAACATATAACAGTTTATAACGATATGTACATTGCTTAAACCCGAATCTGCTATACATGTCGTTATGTGTATCCATTGTCAAAAGTATCCATAATTCTACATACAGTCTTCTTTTATAAGAATAATTAATGTCAAAGATAACCGGCACCCTGAATGTCGATTAAATAGGTTACTTTTCAAAATTAATATGATTAAATTTTAAGTTACTTTTCAAGATTATTATGATTACATTTTAAAAATCAGCCTTCTGGAAAAGATGTAGATGTAAGTGTATGTGTATATATACATATAAATGGACTTGGCGTCTTGACAGATGGTTGGTAGCAAGCAATCATGATAGTCAGAAGTTGAGTAAAAATAGTATAGTCTTATGTTGCATTGCTGAACAGCTTCTCTCGTGGCTGATTCTGCCAATATTGGACAGACAAATCCATCTGCTGAAGGAACAAGAGGTATTCTTGATTCCTGGCCTTGTCTCCTTTCTCCTGCGCCTATTGACTTTTGAATATAATATCATAAATGCCTGAAAAGTTGATGTGCCATTTTTTTTATTCTTGTTCTCCATGTGTTACGATCTACATACAGATCTTCGAAGTCTCTTTCAATGATTGAGGGCATGTAAAGTGAAACAAGAAAAAAAAATGACATTTGAAGATTGGGATAAATGAAAGGTTTGGAGAGCTTGAACACAAATTCTGACTCGTCATATCGAAGGTGATCCTGTAAATCTTGGACGGATCTTGTACAAATTACATCCACTGTCTCAAATTAAGGCTGTCTCTCCTTTGCGGACCGTGTTAATTGAGTCACTCAGAACACAGACACACATGAGTACACTCTGGAGTATATAACCAATCAAAATGCGGCATCACTGAGTTTGGGTGAGTTCTGGAAAGAGCGTACATCTTGATACATCTGAAAACGCATTGATAGTTTCACTGAAATGTTTGTTTTCTGATCCCAAAGGCTATCATATAAATTGTGAATATGTAACACAGGATGTTGATTGTGTTACTGATTGAAGAGTATAGTAAATATGTTAACATATAACAGTTTATAACGATAAGTACATTGATTTACCCCGAATCTGCTATACATGTCATTATGTGTATCCATGTGTACAGATGTCAAAATTATCCATACGTTTACATAAAGTTTTATTTAATAACAATAACTAATTTTAATTCCTTAATGTCGATTAATTAATTATCCGTCCATACATGTTACTCATATTTGTCTGGTCGGTTGGTTGGTTACGTTCGTCCGATGACTAAAGTATTCTAGAGTATTCGTAGACCGTAAACTTCCTCTTCGTCGCGCCCTTAAAATGACGTTAAGTGAATGTGTTTGCGTTGTGTTGTAGTTTGCAGTGTAGCACTGTGATATTTGCGCCTTCGGCCCAACACATCAGACTTCAGCTTGATGTTTTTTGAGTACCGGGTTGTCTTCCCTTTTTGATCCGTGCTCGCGTGGCCAGACTAGACAGGTTAGTCTATTACTGGAGACACCGCAGAGAGGTGGAGCAGGGTCTGGATGGTTTTGGTTCACCGATCCTGGCGCACGCAATGAGTCACTGACTTCCAGCTCTGGTACTGGGAAAATTGAAAAAAATAGAAAAAAATGGTATGGTAAAAGCTTTACGTGGTTAGTAGATGACACAGATTTGAACGTTAGTAGACGACACAGATTTGAACGTTAGTAGACGACACAGATTTGAACGTTGGTAGACGACACAGATTTGAACGTTAGTAGACAACACAGATTTGAACGTTAGTAGATGACACAGATTTGAACGTTAGTAGACGACACAGATTTGAACGTTAGTAGACGATACAGATTTGAACGTTAGTAGATGATACAGATTTGAACGTTAGTAGACGATACAGATTTGAACGTTAGTAGACGACACAGATTTGAACGTTAGTAGACGACACAGATTTGAACGTTAGTAGACGACACAGATTTAAACGTTAGTAGACGACACAGATTTGAACGTTAGTAGACGACACAGATTTGAACGTTAGTAGATGATACAGATTTGAACGTTAGTAGATGACATAGATTTGAACGTTAGTAGACGACACAGATTTGAACGTTAGTAGACGACACAGATTTGAACGTTAGTAGACGACACAGATTTGAACGTTAGTAGATGATACATATTTGAACGTTAGTAGACGACACAGATTTGAACGTTAGTAGATGACACAGATTTGAACGTTAGTAGATGATACAGATTTGAACGTTAGTAGACGACACAGATTTGAACGTTAGTAGATGACACAGATTTGAACGTTAGTAGATGATACAGATTTGAACGTTAGTAGATGACACAGATTTGAACGTTAGTAGATGATACAGATTTGAACGTTAGTAGACGACACAGATTTGAACGTTAGTAGACGACACAGATTTGAAGATTAGTAGACGACACAGATTTGAACGTTAGTAGACGACATAGATTTGAACGTTAGTAGACGACATAGATTTGAACGTTAGTAGACGACACAGATTTGAACGTTAGTAGATGACACAGATTTGAACGTTAGTAGACGACACAGATTTGAACGTTTTTAGACGACACAGATTTGAACGTTAGTAGATGATACAGATTTGAACGTTAGTAGATGACATAGATTTGAACGTTAGTAGACGACACAGATTTGAACGTTAGTAGATGATACAGATTTGAACGTTAGTAGACGACACAGATTTGAACATTAGTAGACGACACAGATTTGAACGTTAGTAGACGACATAGATTTGAACGACGTTTCGGCTCAAAGGCTGGGAGGCGTGCCTTAACTCCATATATTTGTCTTATTCCTCTTTCGTTTTTTTTTCCTTATTCCCCAACTCACAATTACAGGAATTGATATATGTTTTTCGCTCTTCATCTGGCTACCTCTATTGTCAAATATGTCCAACATGTTATATATTCATTGTTTTACGCCATAGCGCTTCTATTGTTGTTTCAGTTGGGATTTAGGATAAACATATGTAATGTGTTTTATTGTTTCGGTCCGGTCACAGAACCCGTTCAGTATATGGTTACTTTATGAGCTCATCTACGGGGAGATATCTAACAAATTCTTCACAAACATTTGATTTCTAAATTTTTTTTTCAGAAGTTAGTTCCTACAAAACACGCAACAACGTTCATTTTGATTATTTCCAATGCCTGTTGTTGTTTTTCATAGCACACTATTGGTATGAATAATAAATTAAAATGGGCTCAAACTTAAAAAAAAACAAAAAACAAACACCTTAAAACCATATATAATTATTAGTGCAGGCATCCATTCATTTTCATCATCATCATCATCACCGAGTGCCGTCTCCGCAACGAAGGTTGGCTACCATGGAGCGCCATTATGCTCTGTCTCTTGTTTTGTTGGTGCAGGTTGTCATAGGCTGATTTGTCCATCTTTTGATGTTACTCGACAATGTTAGTCTTGGTCTTCCTCTGCCTCTGCTTCTTTTACCTTGTATTCTCCCCTCCAGGATTACTTTTAGTAGGCTGTTGTGTCTTTTAACATACCTTAAACATTTCATTTGTCTTGTCTTAATTGTATTTAGCAGTTCTCTTTTTATTTTCAGTTGTTTTAAAACGTCATTGTTTGTTTTCTTTTCTTTCCATCCAATTCTACCTATTCTTCTATAAATCAAAATTTCAAAGGCTTACATTTTCTGTTCTGTTTTCTTGTCTAATGCCCATGTATCTGCACCATATAGGAATATTAAGAAGATGTAACATTTTCATATTCTTAGTTTTAGCCCTGGTGTTATTTGTTTTGATGTTAGTATGTTCTTCATGGCATTAAAATTACATTTTGGCATTCATATTCTTTTGTTTATTTCAGTTGTACATTTTCCATCATTGGTTATAGTATCTCCAAGGTAGTTGTAGTTCTGAACTGTCTCCAGGTCTATTCCTTCAATTTTGATATACATTTGTGGGTTTTGAGTATTTCCATTGTTTATGATCATACTTTTAGTCTTTTTGATATTCATATCTAGTCCATATTTTTTGCTTATCATGTTTATTTTATGAAGTAATTGTTGTAGATCTTTAGGATTTTCTGCTAGTAGTACAGTATGTAGGCAGTGGAAATGTAATTTACTATGGGGGAACCACACACGAAAGAGGAGTATGCATCATGTTAGATAGAGAAAGATGCAAAACAGTGAAAGGATTTTGGCCAGTATCAGACATAATTCTACTAGTAAAATTGAGAGGCAGACCAATGGATATCAACATAATTCAAGTTTATACACCAACAAGTAATAGCGAAGAAGAAGGCATTGACACATTTTACGAGGAGCTAGAGGCGACCATGGAACAGTGTAAATCCTAACAAATAAATATTATATTAGGGGATTTCAATGCAAAGGTAGGAACAGCTAAAGTGCAAACTGTGATTGGGGTGCATGGCCATGGAGAAACGAATAACAGAGGGATAGATTGATAGACTGGGCAAAGACACATGAAATGATTATAGGTAACACCTGGTTGAAACAACACCCTAGGCGACTATGGACATGGTAAAGCCCAGACAAAAAAAGTACACAATCAAATTGATTTTATACTGGTACAGAGAAGATTCAGGAATTGGCTAACATCGGTTAAAACAAGGCCAGGAGCAAATTGCAATAGTGACCATGCACCAGTAGTTGGAAAGATAAGAATAAAACTGCGGAAGGCACATAAATCACAATGAAATATACAATTATGAAATATATATATATTGTACTATCGTGCTGTGATTATCACTCATCTGTTTATCTACTCTTAGCATATCTAGTTCTAATTGTATATTGATGAAATATACAATTAGAACTAGATATGCTAAGAGTAGATAAACAGATGAGTGATAATCACAGCACGATAGTACAATATATATATATTTCATAATTGTATATTTCATTGTGATTTATGTGCCTTCCGCAGTTTTATTCTTATCTTTCCAACTACTGGTACATGGTCACTATTGCAATTTGCTCCTGGCCTTGTTTTAACCGATGTTAGCCAATTCCTGAATCTTCTCTGTACCAGTATAAAATCAATTTGATTGTGTACTTTTTTTGTCTGGGCTTTACCATGTCCATAGTCGCCTAGGGTGTTGTTTCAACCAGGTGTTACCTATAATCATTTCATGTGTCTTTGCCCAGTCTATCAATCTATCCCTCTGTTATTCGTTTCTCCATGGCCATGCACCCCAATCACAGTTTGCACTTTAGCTGTTCCTACCTTTGCATTGAAATCCCCTAATATAATATTTATTTGTTAGGATTTACACTGTTCCATGGTCGCCTCTAGCTCCTCGTAAAATGTGTCAATGTCTTCTTCTTCGCTATTACTTGTTGGTGTATAAACTTGAATTATGTTGATATCCATTGGTCTGCCTCTCAATTTTACTAGTAGAATTATGTCTGATACTGGCCAAAATCCTTACACTGTTTTGCATCTTTCTCTATCTAACATGATGCATACTCCTCTTTCGTGTGTGGTTCCCCCATAGTAAATTACATTTCCACTGCCTACATACTGTACTACTAGCAGAAAATCCTAAAGATCTACAACAATTACTTCATAAAATAAACATGATAAGCAAAAAATATGGACTAGATATGAATATCAAAAAGACTAAAAGTATGATCATAAACAATGGAAATACTCAAAACCCACAAATGTATATCAAAATTGAAGGAATAGACCTGGAGACAGTTCGGAACTACAACTACCTTGGAGATACTATAACCAATGATGGAAAATGTACAACTGAAATAAACAAAAGAATATGAATGCCAAAATGTAATTTTAATGCCATGGTCCCATGGCATTAAAATTACATATATATATTTATAATGCTATTGAGAAAATACATATATATATTTATAATGCTATTGAGAAAATACAGAACATCCAGGAGCAGTGGGAAATGCTCAAACAATCGATTCAACAAACAACAAAAGAGGTAATACCAGTGACTAAAAGAATCAACAGAAATAAACGTATGACATAAGAAATATTACAACTAATGGACGAAAGAATAAAACATAAGAAAGAAGAACGGTCCTACAACATATTGCACAAAGAGATCCAAAACAAGTGCAATGAAGCAAAGGAATGATGGTTAAACAGAAATGTGAAGAAATGGAAAAAAAAACAACACAAGAAAGACTCAAAATGTATGCACAATCAGTTAAATTAATTAACAGGAAGAAAAGAAGTCAAAGTTTCAGGATGTGTGAAATCAAAGGAAGGAAATATAATAATGGGACAGGAGAAGACAATGGCAAGATTGACAGAATATATCAGTCAACTCTATGATGATGAAAGACCAGAATTAAACAATTCAAATAAAGACACAATACATTCAATAATGCAGATTGAAGTGGAGGACGCAATTCACCACATGAAAAGAGGCAAAGCTCCAGGTCCTGACAATATAACAATCGAAGAGATAAATGCATTAGGAGAGCTGGGAGTACATATCATAACAAAATTACTCAATGACATTTATAACACTGGACACATACCCGAAGATCTACTAAAATCTATCTATGTAGCCATACCGAAGAAGTCAGGAGCCACTGATTGTGAAGATCCTCGCACTATTAGTCTCATGAGCCATATGAATGCAATATTACTATGAATAATCATGAGACATGTAAGGAACAAAATAAAACCAGGAATAAGTGAGGAAAAATGTGGATTTGTGGAAGGCAAGGGCACCAATAATGCAATATACATCTTAAGAACATTAATAGAAATGTGTATATATATGTAAAGAATGCTCTATATATGTGTTTTATAGACTACACGAAATCATTTGACAAAGTAAAGCATGTGGAAATAATCAATATGCTGGAGAAATTAAAAATTGATGACAAGGATCTGCGAATCATAATAAACATGTACTGGCAACAAACAGCAGCCATACGAATTAATAACCAAACAGGTCAATTCCAATATATGAAGCAAGGAGTCAGACAAGGCTATGTTCTGTCACCGGATTTGTTTTCACTTTACAGCGAATATATTATGAGATCAATAGTAGACAAAAAAAGGAATTGAAGTCAACGGTCACAAAATAAATAATTTGCGATATGCGGATGACACAGTCTTAATAACTGAGACAGAGAATGAACTACACGAAATAATTGACATAATAGTAAAATAAAGCAGCAAGAAAGGTAGCAGTCTGAATAGTAAGAAAACAAAAGTAATAGTTGTATCGAAGAAACAATCACCACCATCATGCAGCATACAATTAAACGAGACACATCTGAAACAAATGCAACGTTGCAAATACTTGGGCACAATAATAACATCAAAAGGGAGATGCACCACAGAAATAAAAAGCAGAATAGCTCAGGCGAAAAAAGCTTTTCAGTAAATGTAAAATATATTATGCAACAAATCTATGTCAATAAAAGTGAGAAAGAGAGTTCGTGCTATATAGAACCAATTCAGACATACGGCAGCGAATCATGGACAATAGACAAACAAATGAAAAGACGATTATAGGCCTCAGAGATAGAATTTCTTAGAAACATGTTGAAAGTTCCCTGGACAGCTAAAAAGACCAATGAGGAATTTCGAAAAAGAGGCCAACACAAAAGGGCAACTCTTAAAAAACATCAGAAAGAAGCAATCAACATTTTTCTGGCACATCATGTGAAGAAGAAAGTTGGAACACTTGGTTACAACTGGCAAAATAAAAGGAAAGAGAGATCGTGGACGACAAAGAGAGAAAATACTGGATAGCGTGGTGTCATGGCATGGAAAACAGTCAACAGCAGAACTGATACGTTGCACTGTAGATAGAAGATTGTGGAGGGACATGATCACGTACGCCAACCGGTATGGCACATGATGATGAGTACAGTATCATCAGAATATCTTAGGTTATTGGATATATTTTCATTAATGTGTAGGCCTGGCATCTCTGTGATGTTTTTAACGATTTTATCAGTGTATAGATTGAACAAGCTTGGTGATAGGATGCACCCCTGTCTTACTCATTTTTGTTTCATATCAAAGGGTGTATAGTTCTCTTTGTTATATTTTATTATTGCTGCTTGCTCCCAGTATAGATTACATATTAGCCGTATGCCCATGTCATCAAGATGTATCTCTTTTAGGCATGCTATAAGTTGTTTGTGGTGTAATCTATCAAAACCTTTGGTGTATTATATGAAGCAGGCATATATTGGTTTGTTTACTTATTTGTACTTTTTGATTAATGTTCTCAGGGATAGTATGGCTTCTTTTGTCCCGCTATTTTTACTAAAGACAAATTGTTGCTCATCTAATTCAGTATTAATTTGATTCTTAATCCTTCCTTGTATAACTTTTAGCAAGATTTGTGTAACATGCCTCATTAGGCTTATTGTTCTAAAGTCACTGCATTCAACTGCACCATTCTGTTTAGGCAATGCAATGAAAGTTGATGTTTTTAGTTCATTTGGTATGTATCCTGTGTGTTATATGTCATTGCATATGTCTGTAATCACTTCTATGCCAAAATCTTCTAGTGCATGTATCATCGCTATTTGTATGCTGTCAATACGTGCTGCTTTTCCCTTGTCATAGCTTTTTTCACCTCAGATTTTAAGATTGTATAGCCTGATGTACATTTTATAACTGGTTTCTTATCCCTTTGATCATGAAAAAGTTATGTTATATATTCCTGCCATCTATCTGTTATATCTTTATTGTATGTTAGCATTTTTCCTTTTTTGTCGGATATGCATCCACCTTATGTGGCATTATTTAATTTTTATTAGTCATTCCCTTTATTTCTGTGTGCATTCCTATTATGTCTTGTTTGCTTTCCATTGTTTCTATTTCTATACATTTTTGGCTCAGCCACTCTTCTTTTGCCTTTTTGCGTATTTCATTATCTATTGTATTGTATTGGGCAGTGTTCTTGGCTTGTCTCCTTTCTTCCATTTTTTTCTAAGATGGTATTAGTTATCCATTTTTGTTTTCTGTTCTTTGTCTCTTTCCGGATAAGGTGTCGCAGGTTTTTTGTATGCTTTTCTTTATGCATTGCCATTTGATTGCTACTTTTTCATCAGTATTTTCTCTTCTGTATTGTTCAATTCCTTCTTCTAGCAGCTTTTGGTGTGTGTTCTTTACTTGTATTGTATAGGTATAATTAATATCTTTTTGAGTTAAAGCTGTTCTATCTAGTGGATTTGTTGATGAATAAGACTTTTGCTTGATTCTCTTTAGTTTGATTTTCATTATAATCATTATAGGATTGTGATCTGAATTAATATATGCTCATGGGTAGGCTTTGGTTTTATTTACGCTGTTACTGAACCGTTCTTTTATCATTATGTAATCTATTTGATTCATCTTCTTATATCCAGGGCTTTTCCATGTGTAAAGTTTACTTTTCTCTTGCTCAAAGTAGGTGTTACATATTATCAGCCTGTTTTCTTCACATAAGTGTATTAATCTTTCTCCTCTGTCATTTCTTTTTCCTAAACCATGATTTCCTATAATAGTCTTATATCTACCTTTTCCTACTTTAGCGTTCATATCACCCATTATAATCAAGATGTCTGAAGATTTCACTTGCTTCATAACTTTATTTAGGTCTTCATAGTATGCCTCTATTTGTTCATCTGTGTAGTCTTGAGTAGGTGCATATGTCTGTATTATTGCTATGTCGAATGGTTTTGCTTTCAACTTGACTAGTATAATTCATTTTAGACAACAACAATGCATGTTAAATTTAATTATGTAATTTACATTCTATTGGTTTTATGTAAATTACAGTTCCTTAACTATTACACCGCTGGTGACGCGTAGACAATTCAGATAATAAACAAAACTGTTTTAAGAACCATAACAAGCTATAGATTGCTCCCACATGAAGTGGATGACGTTTTTCTGTGAATATAATCGTTTTATAATTCTTCAAACAGGCACAATGAAGATCAGCGGATCTAGCACGTGTTACCAGTGAGGAACACGTTGGTGACGAACATCAAGTGGTGTGACATTTATTTATTTAATAAACATAACAAGTTAATGAAAGCTAAGTCAGAGACGACCAAACTAAACCATCAACAGAACGGACCTCCCGAAATCTGACCTAATATATAGCTAATACTAATAATTAATAAAGAGAAATTAGTTAAAGTGGTCTGGTGTTATGTCCTTCATTATTTGATGGTAACAGAAAATACATTTAAACAAAACAAAATGGATTAAAATACTCTCCAACTTCAAGTGCGTGACAATTGTTTCGGAACAATTATCATGAGCCGTGTTTGATAAAAATCTTCCCACAACTCACACTCGTTTCTATATCTTTCTACCTCACATTGTGTTTGTTGTCAAGGACAGATTATTTGTTTGTTTACGATGTTGTTCAACGGCTAACATGATTCACATGTGAATAATAACTAAGGGAGTGTTTGTGGTGGGGGTTGGGAAGGGATGAAGTGTTTATGGTGGTGGTTGGGGAGGGAGGAAGTGTTTATGGTGTGGTTGGGGAGGGAGGAAATGTTTATGGTGGTGGTTGGGGAGGGAGGAAGTGTTTGTGGTGGGATTGGGAAGGGATGAAGTGTTTATGGTGGTGGTTGGGGAGGGAGCAAGTGTTTTAGTGGTGGCTAAGGAAAGAGTAAGTGTTTGTGGTGATGGTTGGGAAGGGAATAAATGGCGGTGGTAGTTAGGGAGGGAGGAAGTGATATTGGTGTTTGGGGAGGGAGTAAAAGTTTTTATTGGTGGTGATGATTCTTCTTCTTAATCTACCTTTTTAGCTCCCAGTAGAGCATAGGGCTTCAACAAACACTTTCCAAGTCATTCTGTTTGTTGCCATTATTTTAAGATCATTCCGCGTCTTCCCCATCATCTTCATCTCTGCTTCTATCTGTCTTCTCCAATAATTCCTTGGTCTTTCTCTTTGTCTTTTCCCCTAGGGATTCCAAAAAAGTTTTCTGTTGTGTAGTACTCTCAGTTGGCTTCCGTAGTGTGTGTCCTATCCATCACCATCGTCTTCGCTGTATCTCTTTATCCACTGGTGTTTGACTGGTACCTTTCCATAATTCTATGTTAGTGATTTTGTCCTGCCATTTCCATCCTTTTATTCTGCGTAAGCATCCATTAATGAAAGTCTGTATCTTCGTGATTGTCAGTTTTGTTGTTCTCCATGTTTCACAGGCATATAATAGGACCGACTTAACATTTGAGTTAAGCATTTTTATTTGTGTATTTAACGTACATTTTTTTTAGATTTCCATGTTTCCCAGTGGAATGAAAGCTTCTCTTGCTTTAGATATCCTTATTTTGGTATCATTTTATGTTCCTCCCTCTTTATCTATATTACCTCCCAGATATATGTAAGATTGTACATCTAATAGAGGTATTTCTCCTAGTTTTATTTGGTTATTGCCAACTGTATTAATTCTCATAATGTTGGTCTTATCTGTATTAATCTTCAATTCTAGCTGTTGTGGTCTCTCATCAAGTATGCTCATTTTATCCTGCATCTGTTGATGGCTGTGTGATAGGAAAGCTATGTCATCAACAATGTCTAAATCATCAAGTTGTTTGGTCAGTGACCATTGGATTCCATTTCTGTTGTTTTGATTTATTTTCATAATCCAATCTATGTCCAGTAGAAAGAGAAATGGAGACAGAAGGCATCCCTGCCTTACTCCTGTTCTTATTTCAAAGACCTTTGTATGCTATCCTTCATGCACCACACTACATTTCGTTCCTTCATACATTGTTTTTATCAGGTTAATAAACTTTATGGGGATTCCGTAATGACTCAGAAACGTCCAAAGCATTCTTCGGTCTAAACTATCAAATGCCTTTTCGTAATCTATGAATCAAATATAAAGTGGGAATTTTAAATCTAAACTTTGTTCAACTATTATACGTAGAGTAATTATTTGATCAGCACATGATCTGTTCTTCCTAAAACCTGCTTGTTCATCTCTCAAATGTTTCTCTATTGTGTATTTTAGTCTCTCCAGAATGATTCTGCTTACAATTTTTTCTGGCACTGATAGTGGCATAATTCTCCTATAATTTGTGCACTCTTGTAAACTTCCTTTCTTTGGTAGTTTAATCATATAACCTTCTTTCCAGTCTTTAGGTATTTCTCCCCTCTCCCAAATTGTATCTACTTTATTATGTAACATCTTGGTAGAGTTGTTAATATCTGCTTTGATGGCCTCCGAAGGAATTTCATCTGGTCCTGTGGCATACCATTTTTTTTAATAGTTTGATGGCTTTCATTATTTATTCTTTGCTTGTTTTCCCACAGTTAACGTGTAACCTTTCTTCTGCTGGTAGTATATCTTGAGGATTATTTGAGCCGGGTCTATTCAAAAGTTCTTCAAAGTGTTCTTTCCATCTCTCCATTTGTTCCCTTATATTACTAAGCAGATTTCCTTTCTTATCTTTAATAAAGGTGGTGGTGATTGGGGATAGAATAAGTGTTTGTTCTGGTGGTTGGAGAGGGAGTAAGTGTTTGTGGTGGTGGATGGGGAGTGAAGAAGTGTTTGTGGCGATGTTGGGAGAGGGAGGAAGTGTTTGTGGTGGTGTTTGATAAGTAAGGAAGTGATTGTGGTGGTGGTTGCGGTGGGAGAAAGTGTTTGTGTTGGTGGTTGATAAGTAAGGAAGTGATTGTGGTGGTGGATGGGGAGTGAAGAAGTGTTTGTGGCGATGGTGGGAGAGGGAGGAAGTGTTTGTGGTGGTGTTTGATAAGTAAGGAAGTGATTGTGGTGGTGGATGGGGAGTGAAGAAGTGTTTGTGGCGATGGTGGGAGAGGGAGGAAGTGTTTGTGGTGGTGTTTGATAAGTAAGGAAGTGATTGTGGTGGTGGATGGGGAGTGAAGAAGTGTGTGTGGCGATGGTGGGAGAGGGAGGAAGTGTTTGTGGTGGTGTTTGATAAGTAAGGAAGTGATTGTGGTGGTGGTTGCGGTGGGAGAAAGTGTTTGTGGTGGTGGTTGATAAGTAAGAAAGTGATTGTGGTGGTATTTGATAAGTAAGGAAGTGATTGTGGTGGTGGTTGCGGTGGGAGAAAGTGTTTGTGGTGGTGGTGGGGGAGGTAGGACGTGTTTGTGGTGGTGCTTGGTGAGGAGGAAGTGTGTGTGATGGTGGTTGGGGAGTGGTGAAGTGTTTGTGGTGGTGTTTGGGGAGGGAGGAAGTGTTTGTGGTTGTGGTTGGGGAAGGAGAAAGTGTTTGTGGTAGTGGTTAGAGAGGGAGGAAGTGTTTGTGGTAGTGGTTAGAGAGGGAGTAAGTGTTTGTGGTGGTGTTTGGGGAGGTAGGACGTGTTTGTGGTGGTGCTTGGTGAGGAGGAAGTGTGTGTGATGGTGGTTGGGGAGTGGTGAAGTGTTTGTGGTGGTGTTTGGGGAGGGAGGAAGTGTTTGTGGTTGTGGTTGGGGAAGGAGAAAGTGTTTGTGGTAGTGGTTAGAGAGGGAGGAAGTGTTTGTGGTAGTGGTTAGAGAGGGAGTAAGTGTTTGTGGTGGTGTTTGGGGAGGGAGGAAGTGTTTGTGGTTGTGATTGGGGAAGGAGAAAGTGTTTGTGGTAGTGGTTAGAAAGGGAGGGAGTGTTTGTTGTTGTGGTTGGGGAAGGAGGAAGTGTTTGTGGTGGTGGTTAGTGAGGGAGGAAGTGTTTGTGGTCGTGGTGCGGGAGCGATGAAGTGTTTGTGGTGGTGATTGGGGATGGAGTATGTGTTTGTTGTGGTGATTTGTGAGGGAGGAAGTGTTGGCGGTGGTTGGGGAGGGAGGAATTGGTGGTGGTGGTTGGGGAGGGAGCAAGTGTTTTTGGTGGTGGTTGTGGAAAGAGTAAGTTTTTGTGGTGGTGGTGGTGGTTGGGGATGGGGTAAGTGTTTATGTTGTTCCCTGTGGTAGGGGAAGGAGGAAGTGTTTGTGGTGGTGGTTAATGAGGGAGGAAGTGTTTGTGGCGGTAGTTGGTGAATGTGGAGTTTTTGTGGTGGTGGTTGGGAAATGATGAAGTGTTAGTGGGTGTGGTTGAGGTAGGGGCAGTGTTTGTAGTTGGGAAAGGAGGAAATACTTGTTGGTACTTGTCGGGAAAGTACAGTTTTATAACTACTCCATCTCCAGCACAAGTATGGAGATTGTGGCCATGACGAAAGCTTTCACATGACAGGTGCCCAATTATCCGTACAGTTCTATTGACTCGAAATAAATGTTTCGCCGGATTGACAAGATGATAATTCCCAGTGTGTGCGTGCATTCATGTCTCTTTCTTGTGCTTCGAACAGAGTGCACTATTTTCATATTGATACACACGTGTTCTAGTTCGGCGTGATTGACAATCTATGATATTTGTCGTTAATGCTAATTTCACTGTATTTAAATGTATGTGTATTCTGACACATGTTTTGATCGTAATGCCTAATTTCTTTTTTTTTTTTTTTTTTGGGGGGGGGGTGGGGGCGGAGTGGGAGGAGAGTGCAGTATGTAGTTTAGATGTTAACTAGATGATGCAGAATTAAAACACATGAAAGAATAAAATAACAGTTTTTTTTTTTAAATATAAAATCACATTTTTTAGCTCTCACTTTCTCTTTCCCTCTCTCTCTCTCTCTCTCTCTCTCTCTCTCTCTTTCTCTCTCTCTTTCTCTCTCTCTCTCTCTCTCTCCTTCGATATATTTATCCCACTGTTTATTTTTCTCTGTGTGTGTAAGAGAGAATACATGCTTAATTTGAAAAAGTGTATGACAGATTCATTAGCTTTGATCTAAATGTATTATCTCGAATGTGCAGCCGTGATAACAAAAGAAAACAAACAACAGTTTGATATGGGCTGATAACAATAATTATATGGTAATATTATAATACTGGAAATGGAATCCAGTGGTCACTGACCAAACAACTTGATAATTTAGACTTTGCTGATGACATAGCTTTGCTTATCACACATCCATCAACTGATGCAGGATAAAATGATCATACTTGATGAGAGATCATAACATTTACGACTGAAGATTAATAGATATAAGACCAACATTATGTGAATTAATACAGCTGGCAATAACCAAATAAAACTATGAGAAATACCTTCACTAGATGTATAATCTTACATACATCTGTGCAGTAATATAGATAAAGAGGGAGGAACAGAAAATGATACCACAATAAAGATATCAAAAGCAAGAAGAGCTATCCTTGCACTGGGAAACTAGGTTAAATACAAAAACACAAATTTTCAACTCAAATGTTAAGGAGGTCCTATTAAATGGCTATGAAATATGGAGAACAACAAAACTGACAATCACGAATATACCGACTTTCATTAATGGATGATTACGCAGAATAAAAGTATGGAAATGGCAGGACAAAATCACTAACTTAGAATTATGGAAATGTACCTGTCAATCACCAGTGGATAAAGAGATACTGCGAAGACGATGGCGCTGGATAGGACACACACTACGGAAGCCAACTGAGAATAATGAACAGCAGGCCCTTTTTGGAATCCCCAGGGGAAGAGACAAAGAGGAAGACCAAGGAATTCTTAGAGAAGACAGATCGAAGCAGAGATGAAGATGATGGTGAAGACATGGAATGATCTTAAAAGAATGGCAAAAAACAGAACGATTCGGAAAGTGTTTGTTGAAGACCTATGCCGCACTGGGAGCTAAAAAGGTAGTAGAAGAGGAAGAATTGCCCACATCCTCAAACTTTGACTGATTGTCTCCCTGTTTATTCTTTTAACTGATTGTGCATACATTTTGAGTCGTTCTTTTGTTGTTTTTCCATTGTGTCACATTTCCGAGTTTACCATTATTCATTTGCTTCTCTACAATTGTTTTTTTTTATATCTTTGTCTACTATATTCTGCATATTCGTTATTATTTCTTATGTTTTCGCCTTTTGTCTTAGTTCATTAGTTGTAGTATTTCTTCTTTCATCCATTTCTTCCTGTATATAATGTTAGTCACTGGTTATACTTCTTTGATGTTTGTGTAATCAATTTGAGCATTTACCACTGCTCCTCGATGTTATGTAATTTCTCAATAATATTATATTTATTGTGTCTTATCGTACTGTACTTATCATTCATCTGTTTAACTACTCTAAGCATATCTAGTTCTAATTTCATTTCTTGGGCATTTATGTGTATTCCGCAGTTTTATTATCATCTTTTCAACTACTGGTATATGGTCATTATTGCAATCTGCTCCTGGTCTTGTTTAAACAGATGTTAGCCTATTCCTGAATATTCTTTGTACATGTATACAATACATTTGACTACGCACTAATGTTGTTTGGGCTTTGCCATGTCCACTGTTGTCTAGGGTGCAGCTTGAACCATATGTTACCTATAATCATTTTATGTGTTTTTGCCCAATCTATCAATCTATCCCCTCTGTCATTCGTCTCTCCAATGCCATGTCCCCCACTCATGCTTTGACTCCATCCATATTTTGGATTTAACAACCGAAAGTGATGGTACATTACATATGGGAAATTAACAGAGGATGACGTAGATATTGAAACTTATTTGACAAACCGAATACTCGTAGCGATGCTAGTCGACTCTGCGAGTATATGTGTCTCAAATGGAAACAAGTTTCTTTTTGCTTGTTATGTTTATACAAGCAGTTTATGTCATTTTTGTGTGCTTCTATTGCTATAACATTAATATCTAATAACTGAAGAAAAACATTATATGTTTTTTATTTTTTATTTTGTTTTCACTAACAACAGTTGTTATGGAAATGTTAGCAACTAATAATGAAGTCTGTTTTGTTTATATTAAAACAGCGATAGCGATGGTAAACCAGGCAATGTAATAATACAATATATGTTTAAGAAGAGCTCACTAATATATATATATATATATTTATATATATATATATATATATATATATATATATATAGCCCACAACGCTTTTGCTATCTAATATCTGCACTGTGTCGCTTTTGTTACCAAAAAAAATAATGATCTAGTATTAAAC
Organism: Megaustenia siamemsis; assembly: GCA_032433765.1. Lineage (NCBI taxonomy): Eukaryota > Metazoa > Mollusca > Gastropoda > Stylommatophora > Ariophantidae > Megaustenia > Megaustenia siamemsis. The sequence goes on from JAVIAB010000101.1 coordinate 68,639,760, forward strand.
GCATGCTTATTTATTTGTTTATGAAAAGAGCTCTCAACATTCAACCACTTGTCGTGTGACTCCAGCAGTTTCACTCTCTTGCTGAAGGACCTTAAGATAGCACATCGCGGATAAACCAACAAAATAGAGCATGCAATTGTGGGTAGCAGCAGATCATAGATGCAGTAACAGGATATACATTTTACTTTGAGGAATACTCAGGGAATGATTCTGCTCATCAACACAAGTTTTTAGATCGGACATTGTTATGACATTATGTAAAAACCGCTTCTGTCAGAGATTTAGAATCGTTATGTGTAACTACCATACTTCTTTCATTCATTTCTAAATTCATTTAAAGAAAGTCCTACCATTTTATCAAAGTATAGTGGTCTCCAGCAGAGATATGAGGTACCAGGAAGAAATAAAAGGTGTCAGATGTGATAGGTTAGCAGAGACAATATAGATAGTATTCAGTGGAAGGATAATAAAAATGTAAATAGGATTACCACTATGCTCAAATCTTTAAATTATAAAACGTCATGCATAAGGAGAATAACATGTAATAGTATCATTGAAAAAAGAAAATGTTGACCTGCCAGTTGTTGTCAGATATTGTAAAAAGTATGCGGGAGGAAACAATAGGTCTGGTCAATTAATTTCGAAATATAAATCCCTTAGGAGAACCAATGATTTTTGGGAAACATTATTTTATAACTTCATTTTCGAAAGTTAATGCTTTTATGTCATTTCAAGAATGTTAAAAAAAGCATCATTGTATACAGCTCTGGCACTGCCTAAGAAGTTTGACAGTTTTAGTTCATTAAGTAACTCATAAAGGAACGTGCTTGTACAGATACAACAATTACTGCCCCACTGTTTGAGTTCGTAAAGAAGATGATTGCTCCAAGGTTTTCCCAACTACATGTGAATTGCAGCCAACTAGAAAATTGGCTAGTTGGCTGCGTGGCAGTGTGCCAAGCGTTCGGCTTCTCGTGGCAAGGCGCGGTGCCACTGAGTACGGGTCCGATTCCACTTCGGATCATATATTGTTCTTCGTTTTTTTCTATTGTTGTTTGTCTGTCAATTTTTCCGAGTGCTAACACATACTTCATTGTTCTATTATTCCCTATTATCGCCTCGGAAGTTCCCCATATAATAATATTTATGTATTATTATTTGTACTCAAATTGTTTACTCTATTTCCAAACCAAAAACAAACAATGAGAAGTGAAATTATATATCAGGCATGTAATAAGCACTTCTACTTCAGTAGCAAGAGAAATTGTCTTCCTGCAAAATATAATTAGAAATAACTCAATAACTCAATAATATGTTTGATAACTGGTGCAGATGTTTTCCTAACCATCAGGTTTCTTTCACTTCTTGCATATTTATGTTTGTGTACGCGTGTGCAGGTGCGGAAGTAAGTATATATTTTATTTAATTAACAATAATATTTTTGTTAACCTTTGTGAATATTTTATATATATATATACATAGCACACAATATGATTTCTTTAATTTGTTTTCTATTGAATTACGGTATGCTTGCATTATAACATTAGATATGTTGTTGAAAATAAAATGCGTTTGCATAACATAGCGAGCAACTTCACTATAACTTGTCAATTTTGTACGTTTGTTAATGTGTACTACTAACTTACATTCGAACCATTCGAATGCATCGTACGCAGGCTCCTCAAACCGGCAGTGAACCCCTCCTCGTTAGATGGATTGTTGCAGCACTGTTTTGGAGGAAGGTGATACTCGTAGAATTTGGTCATACAAACCAACATACATCTGTCCAGGGCTGTCACACGGCTCACCATTGTCACCAGTTCTATTTAACGTGTACACAATAACGATCAAGGAACATTAGATGAAAGGAGGGGAAGAACTATGACCTCTCCAGATGACACTATGGTATATTTACATGGAAGAGACAGAAGGGAAATCACCCCCACAACGAAAAGCGAACTCGATCGTATCTCTTCCTGGTGTGGAGTACCAGGCGCCTTGGTTAATCCTTATAAACCATCAGTTGTATGGTTGCCCCTTAACAACCACATCGATAACACGGAAACACCGTGGTACAAATGGTAGCCGCTAGGTGACTTGGGATAATATGACGACGTGCCCCGGAGTTAGGTATTTTTTTTTATTTCGTTCGCCAGCATTACTTCTGATAATTTCCTTCCATGAAGACATGAATGGCAAAGTCCATTTTGATGGGAGTCCATCAGAGAAGTTCAAAGTCAACAAAGGAGTGAAACAGGGATGTGTCCTCGCCCCCACCCTTTTTGGTATATTTTTTACTGCCCTCCTAAAATACGCCTTCGAAAACAGCTCAGGGGATATTTACATTCGCACTAGACCAGATGGCTCACTGTTCAACCTAGCACGACTAAGAGCAAAAACCAAAACAAATGTTGCCCTACATAAATAATTTTTATTTGCTGACGATGCAGCCCTAGTCGCTCATAGTGAGGCCACCCTACAGTCGCTGATCAACAACCTGGATAAAGCATGCGACCTTTTTTTCACTGTCAATTAATGTTCAGAAGACAGTAATACTAAATCAAGGTGACTTCAAACCTCTATCTATTACTCTAAAAGACTACCCACTAAAATCAGTACAGAAATTTACATATCTTGGATCCACAGTTACGCAAACCATCTCTCTTGATGAAGAAATAAACTGTCGAATTGGTAAGGCAGCTACGACCTTCGGCAAACTCACAAAAAGGGCATGGAACAACACGAAACTAACTCGAAAGACTAAACTCCTAATATATCAAACATGTGTGCTTAGCACACTACTATATGGATCCGAAACCTGGACAACATATTCAAACCAGGAAAAAAGACTAAATGTCTTCCACATGCGATGTCTCCGCAAAATAATGCACATCAAATGGCAAAACAAAATAACCAACTTAACTGTCCTGCAACGTGCTAAGACCCTATAGTCCGTTCAGATTCGTTTGCCTAGACATTAATTTATTTTTTTCAAAAACTTATTGTTCATTTGCATTGATCTTTTGAAGTTAGGTTTAGAATACTAATGTCGCTATAAAAATATTTTTTTTATCAAAGAAATGTGATCCAGTTTCAAAGATGCCTTATTTAACCTATATTTAAAAAAAGTTAATTCATATTATAAACACCGGCGGGATTATGTAGATGCTTACATCTCACAGCTGATTCTTTAACATATAGGCATGACCCTCACGGCTGAATGCGCACCGTCCTAAAATAGTTATGTTTCCACTATAAATTTTTATAAAGAAATGTTACATATGAAATTTCCCGTTTAGCACAAAATGACATTTTAGCCGAAACCGGAAATTATGTGACGTGAAAATCACGGCCGTAGACTCGAGTTCGAGTCATAATTCAGAGGCAAATCTCAATATTTACAGAAAGGAGGCGGCACTATCCATATTATCTTCTGCAAGTCTATGTGAGAATGAATATAAAGGCAAAATATTTTACTGAGCATACCATTGCTATAAAGATGTATCAATACTTCTGCAGAGAGCGTAAAAAGGGACATCTTTATTGTTCTTTATCAAACCCTGAGAAGAGAACAATGCATATTTTAGGTTTGTGTAAACGTTCATTTGATCGAATAGTTAAAGGAAGCGGATATTTATTGCCAACAAATGCAAGAAAGCAAGGAAGGAAAGAAACGTTAGACAGTTTTGATAAGGACCTAGTAAAAAGAGAAATCTGTCGAATGTTTGATATAAACGAAGAAGTGACACTTAGAAAGTTGAAGCTTTGGCTGAAAACTAACAACGACATTGAAATATCAAAAACTTCATTATGGAAAATATTAAGAAGTGCAGGCTTCACCTTTAGAAAGTATGCTGGTGGAAAAAACATTATTTGTGAGAAGCCACATCTAGTAGCTCTTAGAAGCAAGTATTTACGTGAAGTGAAGGAAATGCGCGAAAATGATTATGATATTGTTTATTTAGATGAAACTTGGATCAACGCTCATCATACAAATGAAAAGGAATGGCAGCTAGCAGATGGAAGTATTAAAAGATCAGTACCAAGCAGTAAAGGGCAACGTTTGATAGTTGCACATGCAGGTAGCAGACATAATGGGTTGTTGCAGAATGCTCATCTCGTTTTCATTTCAAAATCCATAGACAATAGAGACTACCACTCCGAAATGAATGGGCACATATTTAAAGACTGGATCGAGAAAAGTATCCTTCCAATATTAGATCGACCTTCTTGTCTGATAATGGACAATGCTTCATACCATAACGTAGTTAACGTAGAAGATAGAATCCCAACATCATCAAGTACAAAAGATGCAATCAAAACGTGGCTCATAAAAGAACACATACAAGTTAACGACAGCTACTTGAAACCCGAATTGCTTAGCCTTGTAAAACAGACACAACGTACAAAGATATTTAAAATAGACAAGTTAATTCAAGAACATGGCCATAGATGTTTGAGACTACCTCCATATCATGCACACTTAAATCCTATAGAACTAGTTTGGGTAAAAGTTAAAGGACACGTAGCATATACAAATAAAACTTTCAAATTATGCGATGTTGAGACACTTACAAATCAGGCTATATCAAATATAAATAAAGACTACTGGGTAAAATGTGAGGATCATGTGTTACGACAAGAAGAGGAATATTGGAAAAAGGATGGTTTGTTGTTTGTTCAGCCGAAAGCAGTAATCGACCTATTTGACTCGACTGATTCTGAATGATCATTACTCTGATTAAGTCTACAGATAACTAGTTTGATTTGCAAAATTTCCTAGTTGATTTGTTAAACAGTTTATTGTTCAAGACCACCCAAGCAATCAAAAATATGTTATAAGCAAACCAACAACCATTACTTTGAATGGAAGCCTGCTTGAGTCAGTACAGAAGTTCAGCTATCTTGGATCCACTATTACAGCCACACTTTCCTTAGATGAGGAACTAAATGTACGTATTTGAAAGGCAGCGACAACATTTGGGAAACTCACACCAAGAGCATGGAACTATATCAAATTGATTCTACGAACAAAAGTTCTATATATAATTTAAAATTTGTATACTTGCCACCAAGTAAAATTTTATGGACACGCCTATGGGTCATCGTTGCACTAGATTACTGTAAAACATTTTGATTAGGGTCAAAATAATAGTTACATGGGCAAAGATCAAAGGAATTCGCCGCTTTAAGAAAACCGTTATAGCTAGACATCGAGTAACACATATGTTCTCGTGACATGGACATTTTAACACCGTATGCCAAAAATCATGTGAAATCATCAAGAACGTTTTGAATTATAAATCATAACATCTCGGCAAACGAATCTGAACGGACTATAACAATCATGTCGATGCTCAGAAGTCGAAGGCTAAGATGGCTGGGGCATGTCCAACGGATGGAAGAAAAACGCATTCCTAGGCAAATACTATATGGTGAGCTAAAACACGGAAAAAGACAAATCGGCAGACCTAAACTACGATATAGAGATATATGTAAATTATCTCTGAAAGACTTCTCCATCTGTGAAAACGACTGGCAACATCTGGCAAGTGATCGCACATCATGGAGAGCATGTATAAGGAACGGTATAACAACATTTAAAACTGTGCTAAGGCAGGACTTTGAAGAGAAGAGACTCATGAAAAAGGATGGTAAACCCTGTGGATCAGCGAGCCTGACCTGTTCATTATGTGACCGCGTGTGTTTGTCAAACATTGGTAGAATTAGCCACGAGAGAAGCTGTTCGGAAAAACAATATTTAAAAAAAATACGCAATAGCCTCCACTAGACCGTCTGACAAGACGAAAAGGGCCATATATTACTTCTGACAAAGTCCCTAGAGACTAGGAACTGAATTTTGCGCGTTAATCCGTGTTTTTCTCTAGCAGCCGTGTGCACAGGGGTCCCTCGCCGCACAAGCAGATAACTCCGACTTTGGAGGTACTCATATTTTTTTTCTGTCGATGAGTAATTGACGTTTCAAGCGGGCCTCGCTTATGAGACCATGGGTGGTTGCAGCAGCGATAAATTATAAATAAATATCCCAATCGGTGCAGCCAGCATTTGAACCCTAACCTCTCTGTCTCGAGGCCGGCATCTTGCCTCAGTTAAGTTACCTCGGAGTTGATTTTGATCGCAGCCTCGTTTGATGGACCGTGTAATAACAAAACCCCGCAACAGATTAGCCTCTTTGAAGATCATGACATCTGCCAACATCGAGCAGAGGCTACTTACACTTCTGTTCCAGGCACTAGTCCTCGCACCAATCGAGTACGCTACGTCAATTCCTGCTGTCAGTATAACGCAAATGGACAGGCTGGAATAAAATACATAATGCAACTATGTGGAGTATCGTGGGTCGTACGAGGGACACTTGAGGTAATTCTTGACCTTCGAACTATGGATGGCCGGATCAAGATCTGGAGGGCTCGAGAATACCTGAAGATAAGTGCAGATAAAGAGCATCCATTGCATCATGAGCTCAACACAGCGAAATATGTCAGGCTAAAAAGAAATAATCGATCAAAAGCTGTCATCAACCAGGTCTATGGGCATACCAATATCAAAGCTGGCGAGGAGTAGGTACCGGTACCTACGTTATTCAGGGGCACATTATCGTGTATTGTTTGCAGTGCAATGACAATGACCAGCAAATAACTAAATAATTCAATTACCTGAACAACTGTGGAATGCAGGTAGACACAAAGAAATAACAATATAACATCAACGAGTGGACAGGTCTCAACCTTGTAAGATTCTGATGAATGGCTTAAGATATATATATATATATATATATATATATATATATATATATATATCATATATAAATGGAGAAAGTTGGGTGAATATTATCAGCGATGTCCCAACGATTCCAGGGTTATGGAATGAGTAATGGTAAGACATCTTAATGGTTTATTTATCTTTTATATGTGAACAAGACTAAACAATTATTAAGTGTTCAATGTACAAAGACTTCAGATATGAAGTGATCTCCAAATATAGAAGGACATTTAAAGTGTCAAGTGAAAAATTGTACACTAAGATACTAGCAGATATTTCTTTTCAGAAGTTAGAATAACGACGACATGCCGCAACATTATTCGATACAATTGTTTTAAATGAGATCGTAAGAGTAAATACCGACGAGCAATGGACTCTACAACGTCTCCCCTGGGGTTTGAGACACGTCAGCCGTGGAAGGAGGATCATCTTTTATAATAACAATGGATACAAACAACCACCGATAGCTTTCGGTTGTATCCCCGCAAAAAAAAATACTTTGTAAATAAAACATCAGATCGAGTTATGAGCCAAATGCAGTCTGCAGTTTTGTCCAATATCTATATACCAATTGTTACTGGCTGGCTAGCTGTGATATTGTTGAGGGCGGTCAACAAATGGATCGGGCGGACATCATCAATATGCCCTCCGGGAAGCGGGAAGGACTCAGGACTTCGACAAACATGAGTCCACGTCCCTCCTTCGGATGAAAGAGATGTGGATTAAGATAGGCACAACCAGAAACGAGAAACTTAGTTGGCGAGTAAGTAGACTAATTAACCAACACAGAACCGGAGTCTTCAGTCGCTGGGCACTGCGGGACTTGCTGGGAAGAGGGATCTGAACATCTGTGGACATGTTCGGAGTGCAATGATGATCACCCGCTAACAACTCAAAAACTCAATACCAATTGCGCAGTTCGTGGTTAAAACAAAAATGAGTTTAAAACAAAGTAATTACGTCAACATTTTCTGCTTTATTTTACTTACCTCGATCGCAAATGTTAAAATCTGGAGTTATAAATGTGCAATTTTACATTAGAAAACACATTTCTTCGATTTTTCTCTGACTTTTTTTGTTTGTCATAGTTGTCTTGCTTACTGATAGAACATCGAGTATTTTTCAGTGCTTAGTGTTATGTTTCATTGAGTGTCAATTATTGCGTTTAATATTTCATTAGCTAGAAAATTCAACATCAAGTTCTATTTTCTCGTATTTTTTTATTTGGTCCTCAGATTGCAGCATGATGTCTAGAGATGTAACACATGTTCAGTTTATCTAATCCACTCCCGACTGGACTACGGGCGTTCGGACAATCCGTGTTCGATTCCCGCTGGGAGCAGTGCGAATTGTACTCGTGGCTGGAAAATTAAAATAATACCCCCACGGTCGACTCAGCCGTTGACAGAAATGGGAACCAGGGTATACCCTGGGAAGGTGAGGGATGTTGCCTCGCATCGTGAGTTTCAATGCTTGAGGCGACACTATACAGAAATATCCGAAGATTTCTTGACTGGCGGCCGAGCACTTTTGGGTGGAAACTCGTGTGCTAAGACGCCGGTTCAAGACTCGTACTTTACCTTTACCTTTATCTAATCTTCTGTTTCCTTATACAATCCATCACCAACATAAATTCAACTCTTGTTTTTTTTCCACACTATTTAATTTTGTTGTTGCCTGTCATATCCAATATCATTTTCATCGTGTCATATCTCTTTTAATGATTTGCTTTTCTGTAGAACTTAATCTTAATGTTTGATAATGGTATAATTACAACGGCAGGAAGACTTTGTTATAAAGTGGTATCACTGCCTTTAATGTTACATGTATGTTCTGGAAATCTGAACAGACAAATATAATGCAATCAATTTGCATTTGTATCAGTTGTCGATCCGTGCCTGCTAGTTTTCCTTCATTGGATAATATGTCTTTTATTAAGAATTTAAGATCGCCAGAATTCTACATTTATTTGTCTTTATCTTGTTACTGCATTTTCCGTTCGTTTATTTGCTGCATTTATGACTTTCATTTGTATTATATTATTTATGATAATTTATTTTGTTGTTATACTTTCACCGTATGGAAGATGGCCATATAGCAAAAGAAATACTTTGTGGACAACTAGAAAACGATAAATGGTTTAGGGGACGCACAAAACTCCTATCTGTAGACGTGTAAGCGTGACATGAAGCCTCTGAACTTAAACCCTGCAGCCTGGGAAGACATAACCGCAGATCACAATCTTTAGAAACAAACTATAAAGACCCAACTCAAGCAAAAAAGCAGACAGATCCATACAAAAAGAGAAGACACGGGGAAAAAAAAAAAAAAACTAACATTTTTTAGGATAATCCCTAGAATTTCTGTAAAATCCTTGTCAACTGTAACTGAAGAAGGCTACTACTAGATACATGTCTTCGTGAAAACAGAGCAGGCTTAGCTCACCTTTTTGTATTTACCTTTTAGTAAACTTCCTATGATGCTGTTTAGTGCCAGGTAATGATAAAACAGATGCTCTTTGATGTTATCTTGGTTTATGCAAACTATTTGTCTGCGGCCCATGTGGGCAATGAATAAAAAGATGGCATTGTTGTTGAACTTTCTTTTTTTTTTTAACCTAATGAGGTTCAAATTTATTGCTTCTGGAATCTGATCTGTTGATATCGTTAGCTGCCGTTAGTATTGCTAATTGTGTAAATGCAGAATATAATAAATTCACACCTGTTAATTCTTACTTTCAACCATACTTTATGACAGTACCTGAAATGTGCTATGCTGAAAGATAAGCATATATGAACTTTAAATGTATCCACAATATTATCACAGTTTTAGGTTTTTTCTTTAGTACTGTATTGTTTTGACAACTGATTTATCTCGCTAGTTTACTGGTTCACTTATCAGCGACACAAACTTATCACCCATATATACTTATCACCCGCACCTTCTGATCACCCACCCACACCCTTATCACCAACACAAAGTTATCATCAACTTCATCTTATCACCATACAATCTGATCACCCACCCACACCCTTATCACCAACACAAAGTTATCACCGACACCATCTTATCAACCACACAATCTGATCACACACCCACATACTTATCACCAACACAACGTTATCAACAACACCAACGTATCACATATACACACACACACTTATCACCAACACAAAGTTATTAGCAACTCCAACTTATCACCCGCCCACACACTTATCACCAATACAAAGTTATCACCGACACCAACTTATCACACACCCACACACTTATCACCAACTCAAAGTTATCACCGACACCAAAATATCACCCACACAATCTAATCAACCACCCACACACTTATCACCAACACAACGTATGACCGACACCAATTTATCGCCCACACAATCTGATAACCTACCCACACTCTTATCACCAACACAAAGTTAACACCAACACCAACTTATCATCCACACATAGATTTATCACCAACACAAATGTATCACCAAAACAAACTTATCATAAACCCAAACACTTATAACCCATACAAAGTTTTCACCAACACCAACCAATCACCCACCCACACACTTATCACCAACACAAAGTTATCACCGACTCCACTTATCACCCAAGTGCACACTTATCACCAATACAAAGTTGACATGAAACCAACTTATCACCCACCTACGCACACACTTATCATCAACACAATGTTACCATCGACACCAACTTATCACCCGCACACACATTTATCACCAACACAAATATATCCCTAACACCAACTTACCACCCACACAAAGTTATCACCAACACCAACTTATCACCCACCCACACACTTATCAACAACAAAAAGTTATCACCGACACCAACTTATAATGCACATACACACATTTACTACCAAGACAATGTTACCACCGACACCAACTTATCACCCACACACTTATCACAACACAATGATATCACCAAGACAAACTTATCACTCAGACACACACTTATCACCAACACAATTTTATCACCAACACCAACTAATCACCAAAACAAAGTTATCACCGACACCAACTTATCACCCACACACACATTTATCACCAACACAATGATATCACCAACACAAACTTATCACTCACACACACACTTACCACCAACACAATGTTATCATTAACACCAACTTATCACCAAAACAAAGTTATCACCGACACCAACTTATCACCCTCACACACATTTATCACCAACACAAAGTTATCACCAACACCAACTTATCACCCACCCACACTCTTATCACCAACACAAAGTTATCACCAATGCCAACTTATCACCCACCCATAGATTTATCACCAACCCAACACATATTTCTCACCAACACCAACTTATCACAAGCCGACACACTTATCACCGACACAAAGTTATCACCAACACCAACTTATCACCCACCCACACACTTATCACCAACACAAACGTATCACGGGCTAAAAATATTCTCTGACACAAACTCATCACCCATACAAACTTATCAGCGACACAAACTTATCATCCATATATACTTATCACCCGCACCTTCTGATCACCCACCCACACCCTTATCACCAACACAAAGTTATCATCAACTTCATCTTATCACCATACAATCTGATCACCCACCCACACCCTTATCACCAACACAAAGTTATCACCGACACCATCTTATCAACCACACAATCTGATCACACACCCACATATTTATCACCAACACAACGTTATCAACAACACCAACGTATCACACATACACACACACACACTTATCACCAACACAAAGTTATTAGCAACTCCTACTTATCACCCGCCCACACACTTATCACCAATACAAAGTTATCACCGACACCAACTTATCACACACCCACACACTTATCACCAACTCAAAGTTATCACCGACACCAAAATATCACTCACACAATCTAATCAACCACCCACACACTTATCACCAACACAAAGTATGATCGACACCAATTTATCGCCCACACAATCTGATAACCTACCCACACTCTTATCACCAACACAAAGTTAACACCAACACCAACTTATCATCCACACATAGATTTATCACCAACACAAATGTATCACCAAAACAAACTTATCATAAACCCAAACACTTATAACCCATACAAAATTTTCATCAACACCAACCAATCACCCACCCACACACTTATCACCAACACAAAGTTATCACCGACTCCACTTATCACCCAAGTGCACACTTATCACCAATACAAAGTTGACATGAAACCAACTTATCACCCACCTACGCACACACTTATCATCAACACAATGTTTCCATCGACACCAACTTATCACCCGCACACACATTTATCACCAACACAAATATATCCCTAACACCAACTTACCACCCACACAAAGTTATCACCGACACCAACTTATCACCCACCCACACACTTATCTCCAACAGAAAGTTATCACTAACACCAACTTATCACCCACCCACACACTTATCAACAACACAAAGTTATCACCGACACCAACTTATAATGCACATACACACATTTACTACCAAGACAATGTTACCACCGACACCAACTTATCACCCACACACTTATCACAACACAATGATATCACCAAGACAAACTTATCACTCACACACACACTTATCACCAACACAATTTTATCACCAACACCAACTAATCACCAAAACAAAGTTATCACCGACACCAACTTATCACCCACACACACATTTATCACCAACACAATGATATCACCAACACAAACTTATCACTCACACACACACTTACCACCAACACAATGTTATCATCAACACCAACTTATCACCAAAACAAAGTTATCACCGACACCAACTAATCACCCACATACACATTTTTCACCAACACAAAGTTATCACCAACACCAACTTATCACCCACCCACACCCTTATCACCAACACAAAGTTATCACCAACGCCAACTTATCACCCACCCATAGATTTATCACCAACCCAACACAATTTTCTCACCAACACCAACTTAGCACAAGCCGACACACTTATCACCGACACAAAGTTATCACCAACACCAACTTATCACCCACCCACACACTTATCACTAACACAATGTTATCACCGATATCAACTTAGCATCCACACACTTATCACCAACACAATCTTATCACACACACAAATTTATCATCAACACAAACTTATTACACACTTATCATCAACGCAAACGTATCACGAGCTAAAAAATATCATCCGACACAAACTCATCACCCATACAAACTTATCAGCGACACAAACTTATCACCCACATATACTTATCACCCGCACACTCTGATCACCCATCCCCACACTTATCACAAACACAAAGTTATCACCGACACCATCTTATCAACCACACAATCTGATCACACACCCACATACATATCACCAACACAGAGTTATCAACAACACCAACGCATCACATACACACACACTTATCACCAACACAAAGTCATTAGCAACCCCAACTTACCACCCGCCCACACACTTATCACCAACACAAAGTTATCACCGACATCAACCTGTCACCCACCCACACACTTATCACCAACACAAAGTTATCACCGACACCAAAATATCACGCACACAATCTAATCAACCACCCACCCCCTTATCAACATCACAAAGTATGACCGACACCAACTTATCACCCACCCACACACACTTATCACCAACACAAAGTTATCACCGACACCAAAATATCACCCACACAATCTAATCAACCACCCACACCCTTATCTACAACACATAGTTATTACTAACACCAACGTATCCCCCACCGACACACTTATCACCAACACAAATTTATAACCGACACCAACTTATCACCCACACACACATTTATCACCAACACAAAGATATCACTAACACCAACTTATCACCCACACAAAGTTTTCACCAACACCAACCTTTCACCCAACCACACACTTATCACCAACCCAATGTTACCACCGACACCAACTTATCACCCACACATACACATTTATCACCAACACAAAGTAATCACCAACACCAACACATCACCCACTCAAAGTTATCACCAACTTTTCACACACCCACACACTTATCAACAACAGAAAGTTATCACCAACACCAAATTATCACACACCCACACTATTATCACCAACACAAAGTTATCACCAACACCAACTTAACAGCCACCCAACACCATTATCACCCATACAAAGTTATCACTCACACCAACTTATCACCCACCCACACACTTATCACCAACACAATGTTATCACCAACACCAGCTTATCACCAACCCACACACTTATCAAAAACACAAAGTTATCACCGACACCAACTTATAATCCACACACACACATTTATTACCAAGACAATGTTACCACCGACACCAACTTATCACCCACACACTTATCACCAACATAATGATATCAACAACACAAACTTATCACTCACACACACACTTATCACCAACACAATGTTATCACCAACACCAACCAATCACCAAAACAAAGTTATCACCGACACCAACTTATCAGCCACACCCTTATCACCAACACAATGATATCATCAACACAAACTTATCACCCACAGACACACTTATCACTAACAGAATGTTATCACCAACACCAACTTATCACCAAAACAAAGTTATCACCGACACCAACTTATCACCCTCACACACATTTATCACCAACACAAAGTTATCACCAACACCAACTTATCACCCACCCACACACTTATCACTAACATAATGTTATCACCGACATCAATTTAGCATCCACACATTTATCACCAACACAATCTTATCACACACACACATTTATCACCAACACAAACGTATTACACACTTATCCCCAACACAAACGTTTTACACACTTATCACCAATACAAACGTATAACGAGCTAAAAAATATCCTCCGACACAAACTCATCACCCATACAAACTTATCAGCGACACAAACTTATCACCCATATATACTTTTCGTCCGCACACTCTGATCACCCACCCACACCCTTATCACCAACACAAAGTTATCATCAACATCATCTTATCACCATACAATCTGACCACCCACCCATACTCTTATCACCAACACAAAGTTATCACCGACACCATCTTATCAACCACTCAATCTGATCACACACCCACATATTTATCACCAACACAGAGTTATCAACAACACCAACGCATCACATACACACACACTTATCACCAACACAAAGTTATCACCGACACCAACTTATCACCCAAGTGCACACTTATCACCAATACAAAGTTATCATGAAACCAACTTATCACCCACCTACGCACACACTTATCACCAACACAATGTTACCGCCGACACCAACTTATCACCCATACATTTATCAACAGCAGAAAGGTATCACAGACACAACTTAGCACCCACACACACATTTATCACCAACGCAATGATATCCCTAACACCAACTTTTCACCCACACAAAGTTATCACCGACACCAACTTATGACCCACCCACACCCTTATCACCAACACAAAGTTATCACCCACACAACCTGATCACCCACCCACACACTTATCACCAACATAAAGTATGACAGACACCAATTTATCGCCCACACAATCTGATAACCTACCCACACTCTTATCACCAGCACAAAGTTATCACCAACACCAACTCATCATCAACCAACACTCTTATCAAAAACACAAAGTTAACACCAACACCAACTTATCATCCACCCATAGATTTTTCACCAACACAAATGTATCCACCAAACCAAACTTATCACAAACCCAAACACTTATAACCTATACAAAGTTTCACCAACACCAACCAATCACCCACCCACACACTTATCACCAACACAAAGTTATCAACGACACCAACGTATCACCCACCTACACACTTATAACCAATACAAAGTTATCATGAAGCCAACTTATCACCCACCTACGCACACACTGATCACCAACACAATGTTACCACCGACACCAATTTATCACTCACACATTTATCACCTGCAGAAAGGTATCACCGACACCAAGTTATCACCCACACACACATTTATCACCAACACAAAGATATCACTAACACCAACTTATCAACAACACAAAGTTATCACCGACACCAAATTATAATACACGCACAGGCATTTGTTACCAAGACAATGTTACCACCGACACCAACTTGTCACCCACACACTTATCACCAACACAATGGTATCACCAACACAAACGTATCACACACACACACTTACCACCAACACAATGTTATCACCAACACCAATTTATCACCAAAACAAAGTTATCACCGACACCAACTTATCACCCACACACTTATCACCAACACAATGATATTACCAACACAAACTTATCACCAACACAATGTTATCACCAACACCAACTTATCACCAAAACAAAGTTATCACCGACACCAACATATCACCGACACACTCATTTATCACCAACACAAAGTTATCACCAACACCAACTTATCACCCACCCACACTCTTATCACCAACACAAAGTTATCACCAACGCCAACGTATCACCCACCCATAGATTTATCACCAAACCAACACAATTTTCTCACCAACACCAACTTATCAGAAGCCGACACACTTATCACCGGCACAAAGTTATCACCAACCCAAACTTATCACCCACCCACACACTTATCACCAACACAATCTTATCACACACACAATTTTATCACCAACACAAACGTATTACACACTTATCACCAACACAAACGTATCACGGGCTAAAAAATATCCTCCGATACAAACTCATCACCCATAAAAACTTATCAGCGACACATACTTACGCCCACATATACTTATCACCCGCACAATCTGATCACCCACCCACACCCTTATCACCAACACAAAGTTATCATCAACTTCATCTTATCACCATAAAATCTGATCACCCATCCCCACTCTTATCACCAACACAAAGTTATCACCAACAAAATCTTATCACCCACCAACACACTTATCACCAACACAAAGTTATCACCAACACCATCTTATCAACCACACAATCTGATCACACACCCACATACTTATCACCAGCACAAAGTTATCACCAACACCAACCATTCACCCACCCACACACGTATCACCAACACAAAGTTATCACCGACACCAACTTATCACCCACCTACACACTTATCACCAATACAAAGTTACATGAAACCAACTTATCACCCACCTACGCATACACTTATCACCAACACAATGTTACCACCGACACCAACTTATCACCCACACACACATTTATCACCAACACAAAGATATCACTAACACCAACTTATCACCCACACAAAGTTATCACCGACACCAACTTATCACCCACCCACACACTTATCACCAACAGAAAGTTATCACCAACACCAACTTATCACCCACCAACATTCTTATCAAAAACACAAAGTTAACACCAACACCAACTTATCATCCACCCACAGATTTATCACCAACACAAATGTATCACCAAAACAAACATATCACAAACCCAAACACTTACAACCCATACAAACTTTCACCAACACGAACCAATCACGCACCCACACACTTATCACCAACACAAAGTTATCGCCGACACCAACTTATCACCCACCTACACACTTATAACCAATACAAAGTTATCATGAAGCCAACTTATCACCCACCTACGCACACACTGATCACCAACACAATGTTATCACGAACACCAATTTATCACCAAAACAAAGTTATCACCAACGCCAACTTACCACCCACACATAGAATTATCACCAAACCAACACAATTTTCTCACCAACACCAACTTATCAGAAGCCGACACACTTATCACCGACACAAAGTTATCACCAACACCAACTTATCCCCCACCCATAGATTTATCACCAAACCAACACAATTTTCTCACCAACACCAACTTATCAGAAGCCGACACACTTATCACCGACAAAAAGTTATCACCAACCCCAACTTATCCCCCACCCATAGATTTATCACCAAACCAACACAATTTTCTCACCAACACCAACTTATCAGAAGCCGACACACTTATCACCGACACAAAGTTATCACCAACCCAAACTTATCACCCACCCACACATTTATCACTAACACAATGTTATCACCGACATCAACTTAGCATCCACACACGTATCACCAACACAATCTTATCACACACACAATTTTATCACCAACACAAACGTATTACACACTTATCACCAACACAAACGTATCTCGGGCTAAAAAATATCCTCCGATACAAACTCATCACCCATACAAACTTATCAGCGACACAAACTTATCGCCCACATATACTTATCACCCGCACACTCTGATCACCCACCCACACCCTTATCACCAACACAAAGTTATCATCAACTTCATCTTATCACCATACAATCTGATCACCCATCCCCACACTTATCACCAACACAAAGTTATCACCAACAAAATCTTATCACCCACCAACACACTTATCACCAACACAATGTTATCACCAACACCATCTTATCAACCACACAATCTGATCACACACCCACATACTTATCACCAGCACAAAGTTATCACCAACACCAACCATTCACCCACCCACACACTTATCACCAACACAAAGTTATCACCGACACCAACTTATCACCCACCTACACACTTATCACCAATACAAAGTTACATGAAACCAACTTATCACCCACCTACGCATACACTTATCACCAACACAATGTTACCACCGACACCAACTTATCACCCACACACACATTTATCACCAACACAAAGATATCACTAACACCAACTTATCACCCATACAAAGTTATCACCGACACCAACTTATCACCCACCCACACACTTATCACCAACAGAAAGTTATCGCCAACACCAACTGATCACCCACCCACACTCTTATCACCAGCAGAAAGTTATCACCAACGCCAACTTATCACCCACCCATAGACTTATCACCAACACAAATTTCTCACCAACACCAACTTATCACAAGCCGACACACTTATCACAGACACAAAGTTATCACCAACACCAACTTATCACAAGCCGACACACTTATCACAGACACAAAGTTATCACCAGCACCAACTTATCAGCCATCCACACACGTATCACTAACACTATGTTATCACCGATACCAACTTATCACCCACACACACACTTATCACAACAACAAAGTTATCACCACCACCAACATATCACGCACACAAAGTTATCACCACCACCAACATATCACGCACACAAAGTTATCACCCACCCACATACTTATCACCAACACAATGGTATCATCAACACCAGCTTATCACGCACACACTTATCACCAACACAATAATATCACCAACAAAAACGTATCACCCACACACACACTTATCACCAACACAATGTTATCACCAACACCAACTTATCACCAAAACAAAGTTAACACCGACACCTACTTATCACCCACACACACACTTATCACCAACACAATGTTATCACCAACACCAACTTATCACCAAAACAAAGTTAACACCGACACCAACTTATCACCCACACTAATCATTTCATTCTCTTCATATAAAGCAGTCCTCTATCATTCTTCTTGCTCTTTATTGTTCAGTTTCCGGTGCTCGATATATCTCAAACCTTTTGCTAATTTAACTTGAGCACGAGATCATCATATTACCGTGTATTTTGTCTGCAAATTGTTTTTGTTTGGGACAGAATTAGGTCCATAGATTTATGTACAGCTCGCACGTGTGGATAGGATATTTTGAAATATGTATCCAGGAATGACAAAAGTCAAATTATTGTCAAAATAACAAAGATCAGAGACCTTGCTCGCTGTGAAAATTGAAGAGGAACAAATCCGTATTCAGCGCCTGGGAAGATATTGTGCCGAGTACCTCTCCAACGCAAAAACAATAGTGTGGAACGAAAGTTCAGAGAAGTACTGGCAGGCTTTAGAGGCGCCATACCAGTTGGTGTAGGCGGTTATGTCCCTCCACAATCTTCTATCTACTGTCGATCGTATCAGTTCTGTTGTTGATTGTTTTCCATGCCATGGCACCAAACTATCCAGTATTTTCTCTCTTTGTCGTCCGCGATCTCCCTTTCCATTTATTTTTCCAGTTGTAACCAAGTATTCCGACTTTCCTCTTCTCATGATGTGCCCGAAAAATGTTGATTGCTTCTTTCTGATGTTTTTTAAGAGCTCCCTTTTTGTGTTGGCCTCTTTAAGAACTTCCTCATTGGTCTTTTTAGCTGTCCAGGGAACTTTCAACATTCTTCCGAGAAATCTCATCTTTGTGGCCTCTAATCGACTTTTAATTTGTTTGTATACTGTCCGTGATTCGCTTCCATAGGTCAGAATTGGTTCTATATAGCACCGATGAACTATCTTTCTTATTTTATATTGACATAGATTTGTTGCATAAGATATTTTTCATTTTCTTAAATGCTATTTGGCTTAATAAGATTCTCAGAAATAATAAGAGTCCGTCCTCAGTAATCAACACCTGGCAGTTTGTTTATTAATAATAATGATATATATGGTAATGCACCTACTCACATGGAACTAGTTGTACACGAATGTTTCCCCCAAAACAAATTGATGTTCTCAAACACCCACCCTATTCCCCATATTTTGTCGCCCTGCGATTATTTTCTATTCACAAAATTAAAGTTACCATTGATAGGAAGCTTCTTTGACGTCACTAAAGACATCCAAACAACCATTAACTCAACTTTGAGGACCATACCAACAGAAGAACTACAGAGCTTGTTCTAGTGCTTGTTAGATGATGCCACTCGCAGTTTCAATGTGCAAGAGGCTTAATTTAAATAAAATAGAGTTAACATCTTCAGTTGTTTATTTTCGTTTTGTGGACTCATTACTTAATTGTCTGACTTTGTATGTAAGCAACTAAACGCAATACCACATAACAAAATACATTTGAAATAACTGAAAACACGTCAGATAATATTGCAAATGAATAAAAGGGAACGTCTCTGCAGTGCTTGCTTGTGACCCGACCATCCGGCTGGTGTGCTGTCAACTGTTCACTGGAACTGAAACGTAGTTCGATTGTTTTGTCCTACACCTAGTAAACCTTTAACCATACCTTTTCCACGTGTTTTTCTTTTCCTCTTTATCATCAGCTATACAGCAGCTTTGTAACTTTCCAATTATGTACATCTATATTCATTCTTATATCTATGTCCATATCTTCCTGATAACAACCCATGTTTGGAAATCATGCACAATCTCGCAAACAACAAGGAAGAAAATCTGTTCAGTCGAAACAAAATACTTCTGGCAAATCTTTACGATACCTTGGATAATGAAAAAGAGCAATGAAGACACATTCAACTATTTCAACATTAACAATAACGGGCTTTTAACCACCATTCTACAGAGGAAATTAAAATACTTTGGCCATGTCAAGAAATAGTGTGGGCTGGTTAAGAACAATGAAGACACATTCAACTATTTCAACATTAACAATAACGGGCTTTTAACCACCATTCTACAGAGGAAATTAAAATACTTTGGCCATGTCAAGAAATAGTGTGGGCTGGTTAAGAACAATAATTGATGGCATGGTTCCTCACCAGTGCAGACCAAGAAGAACGTGGTTTCAAGTCATTAAGGGGACCATGAATATGACAACAGAAGAAGGGGGACATCTGCTTAGAGACATCTATACTTTCAAAATGAATGTGGTGAATGCAACGTTCTATAAAGTAAATGTGACCTGATGATGATTTAACATAATTAATTGTTCCTTATTTTTTGCTTCACGAAATGCGTTGCAGTACAGTCTGCATCTGTTCTTGTTTATGCAGTGTGTTGAATTGTTATTTCAATAACTATCTCTTATTGATAGAAGCAGAGTCCGTGTAATCTCTTTTTTATTGTCTCGTGGGTTCAGCCTGATATATTGTGAAGATTGTTAAAGTTAAATAAACATTAGACAGGTGTTATGAAGAAGCATAGGACACGTGGGTGGTAAGTGTCCTATGTAAGCAGCAGACAGACACAACCTGCTAGCCTAAAGCTACAATAATAACAATCACACCAATTGTGTCCAATATTTACTTGATATTAAATAACTGGGGCAGTAACATAGATTAAAGGAATATTATGAATATTTATGCAGCTGTTGAACAGCATGTGTGGCGTTCTGAATAAAACAATCTTTATTACGAAGTTGTTTTACTTGCATATTTGTTCTATAAAGTAAACCTGCTGTGCTGTTATCTAAAATATTTCAGCCCCCAATGTTTTATTACTGCGCAGCCTCTATTACTCATATATTTTCTTCGTTATTTCTTTCAAAATGTATTTTATCATTATGTACAACATCCACTGATTCTATTAAATATTACTTTTTTCATACCTAAACTAAAATAAATATTCTTTTCTTCCTCATATGAAAAAATATGAGATAATTTTGTTTCTACCTGATATCCGAACAATGAGAGATTTTTTTTTCTATCTTATATCCGAACAATGAGAGATTTTTTTTTCTATCTTCTATCCGAACAATGAGAGATTTTTTTTTCTATCTTCTATCCGAACAATGAGAGATTTTTTTTTCTATCTTATATCCGAACAATGAGAGATTTTTTTTTCTATCTTATATCCGAAAATTGAGAGAATTTTTTCTGATGAATTATTAAAAACTGTCAGAAACACAAAAAGAACAGAGCCAATTATCATCATCATTATCAAGTACCATGCCTACTAGCGTAGGTGATCATGTTACTCCCCACCTTTCGATTTCGGCAACTATATTTCATTTGTGTTGTTGACCTTCTGCTAAGCCATTCTCTTAAGCTGTCTGGTATCTTTTCTCTTTGCTTCCCTCTATCTCTTCCTCCCTCAATAGTCCAAGTTGTCACAATATATTCCAACTCGTCCCTTCTCCTAAAAATGACAAACAAATGATTATTGCTTCTTCCTAATATTGGATTTTAGCTCTGTTTTTGATTTGGCCGCCTTCAGAATGTTTTCATTGCTTTTATTAGCTGTCCATGACATTCCCAACATTCTTCTGTAAAATCACAATTCTACAGCCTCCAGTAATTTTCTGTGCTGTTGTCATATTGCCCGTGATTCCAATAAATATGTTATGACTGGCTCTACATACCATTTTAGAACTCTTTTTTCTTGTTTCTATTGGCAAAATCATGTCAGGTTAGGTAATTTCACCTGTTACTGTATGCAATAAACAATACAACCTATGGCAGCACTGCTGCCTTGCAGGTAAGCTCGGGAGAGTAAATGTCAAAGGGAGGGTACACCGAAGTAAAACAACCCCACTGCCTTGTAGTTGAGACTTTTTAATCAAAGGCCAGCGGAGCCAACCGTAAACTAACCTACGGAAGGCTTCATACACCGTCATAACGTTGTTGTACAATCATGAAGCATCGCACTATGCAATCCATTTTTGACAATATAAACAAGAAAAATAGTACTTAAATGTTATGTAGAGCAAGTCTTAACATATGGATGTGAATTATGAACAAAGGACAACAGACGGAAACATCACTGGAGTATGTAGAAATGTGGTTTTACAGAAGAATGTTGAGCATACCATGGACAGCCAAGAAGTGTAATGAAAGCGTTCTGAGGGAGGCCAATGCAAAACGAGAGCTGATTTCCAATATTAGGAAGAAACAATCATCATTTGTGGGGTCATGTATTGAGAAGAGAACAACTGGGATATATTGTTACAACTGGGAAAATTGAGGGATGAAGTGATAGAGGGGAAGTAAAGAGAAAAAAAAATGCCAGACAGCTTAAGAGAATGGTTTGGCAGAAGGTCAACTAAAGAAATGATAAATGGCTGTCGAGATCGAAAGTTGTGGAGAGACATGTTCACCTACGACAGCAGGCCCGGTACTTGATGAGGATGATTGTCAAAATGAATAGCACAGTATCTTCCGCATTTTTTGGAAAGCCGATTTGCCTCAGCTATTCTGCATCTGATCTCTGCTGTACGTCTACCATCTGAGGCTACCATTGTTTTCATATATGTACATTCATTTACATTTGTTAATATTGTTCCACTTGTCTTTATTGCGCATTGAGGTGAAATATGTTTCTTTTGTGTTACCTTTACTTTTGTGTTTTTACTATTTATAATTTCCTGAGTCCTTTATTTGTGCATTCCTTCACTATAATGTCAACATATGTCTAACATTTCCTGTAACATATTTTCACTCTTAGCAAATAAGACTGTATCATCAGCATACCTCAGATTCAGAGGCCATTAGTAGAGCAAAAGACAACACCCTACTTTTCCCCTCGACACTCACGGATGAAAGAAGGAAGAATAAGAAGACACGTTGCTTACTCTACTATAAACTAATAAAGGTTAGGTAAACAAAACAGATTTGATTGGTTGACACTTCTCCCTATACTTTAGAAGTGGCTGCTATAATTAGATGTCCAATAAGACTTACTCAACCTGTTACTTCAAAGTCTACGGTTACAACTGACAGAAACAAATCACGTGTTGGGGAGGAGTCGTACAATTTACGGTATATATGTTTTGTCCGTGACAAACCTTTATCAGTTGCTGTTGTTAGCTACATAGCATTGTCTTCGCTACAGTGGTAAGTAATTTATGTGTTGTACCACTTGTCTATAGTCCATTGTGTACTTGTTAATATAATAATGGTTCTTTCAAATCACTAAGACATTGTTAACATTAATTCAGCTTTTTTTTTATCGATTATGAAATAACGTTTACAAACAATGTTCTATTTCACTACCATTATTTATCACAAAAGTTAACTGTATCACTCTTATATTATAAATATATATAAATATATAAACGTGTGTGTATGTATATCATCATCAAGTACAGGGCCTGCTGGCGCAGGTGATCAGGTCTCTCTACAACTTTCGATCTTGACAGTTATTTATGGTTTTAATTGTTGACCTTCTTCCAAGCCATTCTCTTGAGCAGTCTGGTATTTTTTTTTTTCTCTTTGCTTCCCTCTATGTCTTCGTTCCTCAATTTTGTCCAGTTATTACAATATATTCCAGTTGTTCTCATCTCATTACATGGCGAAAAAAATTATTGTTGTTACTTCCTAATATTGGAAATTAGCTCTTTTTGCCTTGACCTCTTTCAGAAAATGTTCAATATTCTTCTTAGCTGTCCATGGTATTCTTAACATTCTTCTATAAAGCCACATTTCTACAGACTCATATCACAATCATGAATCGTACGCATATATATATATATATATATATATATATATATATACACACAAGGAAACAACAGTTAAACTGGTTATGGCCACGTGATAAGGCAGAAAGAACAAAACACAACACAACGAGCCTTCAACAAACGTTGTGAGAACAACAGATCCAAGGGTCGACCACGAAAAAGATGGGTCGATGGAATATTAGAAGCACTAGGAAACATAACAGTAGCAGAGGCGAACAGAAGAGCAAAAGACCGCAAATTATATCTCCACTCGACGCTGAAAGGCAGATGAGGAAGGAAAGAAGAGGAAGAAGGTATATATATATAACTACGTTTGGACATTCTTCTCCATCTTTCTATCTTCATTTGTCTTTGAGCGTCGAGGAAAGACATAATTTGCGGTCTTTTGCTCTTCTGTTCGCCTCTGCTGCTGTTATATTTCCTAGTGTATCTAATTTTCCATCAATCCATAGTTTTCGTGGCCGGCCCTTGGGTGTAGTGTTTTCGCAATTTTTTTATTGAAGGTTCGTTGTGTTTTGATTTTTCTGCCTCATGTGGCAAAACTATTTATATGTTGTTTATTTATGTATTATATATCGTGGACATAGAGTGTAGAGTTGAATACTTCAAGTCAGATCATTCTGGTCCAGCTACACAATAATTCATAAGTTAAATATTGCAGTTAAAATTAGTGTATTTTCTTCTTTGTGTTGTAATAGAGTCACCTCGAAGAAATTCACGTAAATGCATACAATTGTGAAGCTGCAATGAAGCGACTTTTTTATGAGAAATGAAAAAAAAATAGATTTAGAAAAAAAAAACAGAGATAGGAAAAAAAGAAAAAAAGTATGTATGGTTAAGGATTCATGTAAGAAGGGGACAACACAAACAAGAGCAACGTTTCAGCTCAATAGACAATTTCCTTCAGCAATTTGTGTGTTGTATGTTTATTCCTGCTGAAGTCTTATGGAGCCGAAACATCTTTCTGGTTTATACTGTCCTCTTGTTACGTGAAGCCTTAACCATACTGTTTGTTTCTATTGTTTTTCCTATGTCTTTTTTTTTGTTTCATTTCTCCTGTAGCAGTAGTCACCCTTGTTTGCAGTGTGTTGTCGTAGTAGATAACAACATACACCAACTTGTAGATAAATGGAAGACAAACTCCAGATCAATACATTAAATATCATATAACAAATATTGTCTGTGGAGATCCCTTGTTAGATTCGTCTCTCGACTTTTGACATTCCTGGTCTTAATTAGGAACATCTTACTTAACATGCCTAGCTTCTATAAGTGTATGTCTCTATCCTGATTGGTAACTGTCAACTACATTATATCGTCTTGCGTGACGTATTCTCGTGCTACATGACTGCGAATGAGCTCCAGCGTTTATCTCTTAGCCTGAATGAAACTGTTTCTACCTTTATAATCTCCATGAATCCAACTCAAATTATATATTGTTGGTATTATATTGGTTGGTCTCGAGGCAAGACGCCGGCCTCGAGACAGAGAGGTTGTGGGTTCAAATTCCGGCTACACCGTGTGGGATTTTTATTTGATTTCTCTCTGCGGCAACCACCTCTGTCTCAGCAGTGAGGTCCGGCCTGAAAAGTCAATTACTCGTGGACGGAAAAAAATATGACTACCTCTGAAGTCGGAGTTATTTGCCTGTTTGGTGAGGGAACTCTGTGTGCACGGCTGCCAGGGAAAATTGGATCACCACGCAAATTTCAGTTCCTAGTCTCTAGTGACATCGTCAGAACGAACGCAAAAAAAAATTGTATAGTTTCAATCTAATTCTGAAGTTTTCAATCTGTCTCTAAGAGTGTTCCTTCCTAAGTCTTGATCTGGTTTTTCATCACACTTAAGTATCACGTTCTATTACTGGCTCTGTTCGCTTAATAACTGTCACTGATCTGAACGTTATCTATAGTTTAACTGACTGTCTTGTAACTGAGCTTGACTTTATTTGTATCTTAGCTCTTCGTGGACTCTATTTGTATCTCTTGCTCTACTGTCAGTCTATTAACTGTTTTAATGAAATCTGAGTTTTCCAACATATAATCGGTTTTTCTCTTTGTTATTTCACTATCCAATACAACATAATTTTCCAACAAAATTAAGAAACCTGAAGATCATGAATATCTGTTCACATCTAGACAAAGTCAACAGATGACAATTTAACGATGCGCGCCATAATTGGTTATATTAAAACAATTCAGCTGATTACAAATATTTCGTTTAATTGATACATCAATAATGCAAAATGTTATATTTTTACGTAGAGTAGTTATTTGATCAGCACATGATCTGTTCTTCCTAAAACCTGTTTATCCATCTCTCAAATGTTTCTCTATGGTCTCTTTTAGTCTCTCCAGAATGATTCTGCCTAATATTTTTCCTGGCACTGATAGTGGCATAATTCCCCTATAATTTGTGCACTCCTGTAAACTTCCTTTCTTTGATAGTTTGATCATATAACCTTCTTTCCAGTCTTTAGTTATTTCTTCCCTCTCCCAAATTTTAAAAGTTTGGATGTGGGTGGGATCAAATAACATTTTCTAGATCTAGCTCTATAGCTCCAAAGAAAATCTTCTGGTAATTGAGTTATTGAGTTATTGAGTTATTTGCGGGTCATCATCATTGCACTCCGAACATGTCCATAGGTGCTCAGATCCCCTCCTCAGCAATTCCCTCAGTGTCCAGCGACTGACGACTCCAGTTCTATGTTGGTTGATAAGTCTTCTTACACGGCCACCAAGTTTCTCATTTCTTAACCCCCATTTCCATCATCCGAAGAAGCGACGTTGATCTGTGTTTGTCGAAGTCCCGTGCTCTTCCCACATCTCGGAGTGCATTGATGATGTCCGCCCGATCCATCGGTTGCCCGTCCTCAACGACAGCGCAGCTAGCCAACCTGTCCGCTCTCTCATTTCCCCGCACTCCCGCGTGTCCAGGGACATAGACAAAGGTGACCTTACGTATTTTGGATTTCTGCAACGACTTTACCAATTGCATGCGTACAAAGCCCGCCTCCACTTTTTTTATCATGCTCATCGAATCACTCAGTATACATGCGTGGATGTAGTCTTGTGACTCTAACCATTTGAATGCCTTGGTCACTGCCACCACCTCCATTGTCATGCTACTCGTGGTCATGGCGTATGCACCACTGTCTTCCTTGGCTATGCTGCCTGCCGAACGTGCTGTAAATGCCCATGCACTTCTTTCGTGTCGTCTTACAGATCCGTCTGTATAGATGACTGCATCTTTCTCATCGGTGTTATCGCAGATGAGACCGTTGACCTCAGCATTAACCACGACCGGGTTATGTTCCCTACTTTTCCTGTCGAGTGTGACAATACATGAGAAAGTCCCATTGAATGACGTAGGCACCGGTATCCACTCCTCACCAACGCTGAGATTGGTAAGCCCCCATTCCTGTTTGATGACATCTTCTGCTCGGCCCACCCATGATTTGCCTCTTTTTAGCCTGGTAATTATTCTGGATAATACAAAAATTGCAAGTTCAGTCATTATTACGTCCCCATTTAACAATAGTTCTGATATTATGTAACACTATCGCTTGAAAATAGATTTGTACTTTAATTGTTTTCAAATATCGATATAGGGTATTAGTGAAATGTATCTTGATGATGATATAGTGTGTAACATAAAGGTATATACTTATGATGAAACCCACTAAATAAGTCCGAATGTAAATTAGCGCTGGGCACTGTGATCTGGAAACAATATATATCTCATGGAGTTTAATCGCACAAGCTTTCTGTTTGTTATCATCATCATTATCATCATCATTCTCGTAATCATCATCGAGTACCGTCTGCGCAACGAAGGCTGGATAACATAGAGCACCATTGCGCGCAGTCTCTTGCTTTTAATAGTACAGGTTGTGACAGACAAATTTATTTATCTTTTGAATTGACCCTTCCTCTTTTTCCCTTCCACGGTTACTTTACTAGGCTGGTGTATCTTTTAACATGGTCCAAAAATCTCATTTGTCTTGTTTGAATTGCGTTTAGTAGTTCTCTTTTCATTTTTAATTGTTTTAAGATTTTACCATTTCATTTTCTGTCTTTCCATCCAATTCCTCATATTCTTCCATAAATCCACATTTCAAAGGTTTCAATTTTCTCTTCTGTTTTCTTGTCTAATGTCGATGTTTGCACTATACAAAAATATTGGGAAGATATAATGTTTTGCTATTCTAAGTTTTAGAGCTGTGTTGTTTGTCTTGATGTTGATATACTTTTCATTACATTAAATTGTTTTGTCTCATTTCTATTCCTTTATTATCTTTGTTATGTGGTATTTAAAAAATAAAACGTTTATTATGTACAACCGATCAACTGACAGTATCGTTCGTTCCGTTATCGCCAACAGTTATAATTTAACTGTGGATCTGATAATGAATAACAAAACAATATTGTAAGCATGGGGCCAGCAATTGGATACCATATGGCTATTTAAATAAGTGGTAACGCACAAGTTAAATAATATCCGGTACCAGTACCATGTGATTCAATGAAATACAACAAACCATCACTTTTCTTTGTCGAAAGTATTCTCACCTCATAAATATGGTTAGGTCCAGTAGTCACTTCTTGAGAAATGGGATATTATGGGTTTTTTTTTTTTATTATCGCCGTAGCTATTACTCACAGATAAGCGAGTTATTAAAGCATTAAATAATAATAAATAATATTAAATACTATTACATTTTAATTTGAAACCGTATTAACAATAATTAAATTGAGTTTGGTGAGAAAAATACTTTGAAGTGTATCTGTTGAATGCATTTAATACAACGAATATGCATTCACAGTCACTGACACATTCATAGAGTATTCTCATTGTTTTAGCTGTCTCATAAATTCTTAATAACTCTTCCACATCTACCACGGCCTGACATCATTCTATCTGTATCTTACCTCAAGAGTTCTCACATCGTTGTGGGTGAACAACAGAAAATTGAAATGATGAGACTAACACTGATATCCGTATGTATATTTGCAAGCTGCACCATCGCACTGACTCTATCTAACTCTATGTTTGATCCATACGAGTCTGCTGCGAATGTTCATCATAGAAGAAATATCGACTCAGATAGCAGCCAGCCATCAGATAGTCAAGAACTAGAAAGTAAGTATATTAAATGTGTTTTGTCAGTTGCAATCATTGCATTTTGCCTTTCATATTCTGCTACAGATGGGATTTCTCAGAAGAATGTTGAAAGTTCCCTGGACAGCTAAAAAGACCAATGAGGAAGTCCTCAAAGAGGCCAACACAAAAAGAGAGCTCTTAAAAAAACATCAGAAAGAAGCAATCAACATTTTTCAGGCACATCATGAGAAGAGGAAAGTTGGAATACTTGGTTACAACTGGCAAAATACAAGGAAAGACAGATGACGACAAAGAGAGAAAATACTGGATTGCTTGGTGTCATGGCATGGAAAACAGTCAACAACAGAACTGATACGATGCACTGTAGATAGAAGATTGTGGAGGGACATGATCACCTACGCCAACCGGTATGGCACATGATGATGCTGATTCTGCTACAACTTGATTTTTATGACATATTTTATACATACAGTTATATTGACTTTCATACAACTCTAACATACTATCACATACTCTCACATCTGGTACACATTCCTGACAACACATTTAAGATTCAATGCAGTATTCAAGCTAGTATTTAACTTACTTCTCTCATCACATATATTTTTATCTGCATTCCCGTTGCTTCTCTCACCACATACACTTATAATTGACTTCATCTTACTTTATTCCTAACAACATATACTGTTAAATGACTTCATCTTCTTTCATTATTCACCACATATACTTTTAACTGACTTCACCTTCCTTCTCTCAATACATATACTTTTGCCTGGATTCACCTTACCCATCTCACCAAGTGAGTTCACCTTCCTGCTCTCACCACATTTACTTTTAACTGCATTCACATTACTTCTCTGAGATCATTTACTTTTAACTGACATCACCTTCCTTCTTTCATGACATATACTTTTAATTGCATAATCACTGGAGGCTGTAGAAATGTGGGTTTCACCGAAGAATGTTGAGAATACCATGAGCAGCTAAGAAGAGCAATGGAAATGTTCTGAAAGAGGTCAAAGCAAAAAGAGAGTTAATTTCCAATATTAGGTAGAAACAATCAACATTTTATGATTATTTACATAGTTTGGTCATGTAATGAGAAGGGAACAGCTGGACAATATTGTGATAAACTGGGATATTGAGGGACAAATGGAAAGATAGAAACAAAGAGAAAATATATTAGACATCTTAAGAGAATTGCTTGGCAGAAGGTTAACAACATAAATGATAAATAACTGTCGAGAATGAAAGTTGTGAGAGGCATGAGCACCTACACCAGCAGGCATCTGATGATGATGATGATGATATAAACATCAACTTGCGCACATCGAACAGTCAAACCCCAAGTAAAAAACAACGATCAATCTGTTAATGTGGTTATTTAAATGGGGCCTTACAACTATAACCTTTTGTTATATCAAAGAAAAGTCAGAGAAATTAAAACAATTGAGAATATTGCTATTCGAGCAATAATTACTTGTAAGTTCTCTTCAAGTCTTTGAAATTATGATCTTCTTTCTGAAAATGCAATCATTATTATCGGTATATTTATTTATATCCATATATATATATATATATATTGAATACGTTACGGTTAATATTATAACTTAAAAAGTAAATGTAGAATAAATCATTATTTTTTTTTTGCAAGGTAAGTAAAACGCAGGAGTGCTCGCACACACACACACGCACTCACATCAGCACGTACATTTCAGTTCACTAACGATATTCCTTCTCTTAACATCAGTCAGATCTGATGTGCCTGCATCCAAGTGAGTATTATATTGTGTCTTGTTAGCGGTCATTTTCTGCTTAAAAATGTTCATTTTATTCATTGATGTGTCGTCTCCGCATCGAAGGTTGGCTGCCATCGAGCACCATTCCGCTGTGTCTCCTGCTTAGATGGTGTAGGTTGACATTGGTTGACTTTATCTTTTGATATTACTCGTCGATGCTAGTGTTGGTCTGCCCCTGCCTCATTTACCTTGTATTTTCTCCTCCAAGATTACTTTTAGTCGGCTGCTGTTCTTTTAACTTGCCTCAAAATGCTCATTTTTATTGTTTGAATTGTGTTTAGTAGTACTCTTTTTTCATTTTTGGTTGTTTTAAGACTTCATTCTTAGGTAGTTAGGTAGGTAAACAACGTCAATATAACATACATCTAAATCTATGCACCTTGCAACAATAACAACGATGAAAGCGAAGCATTCTATGAAACACATAATGAAATCATAAACAAAGTAAATATGAAAGAAAATAAACTAGTGATGGGGGACGTTAACGGGAGACCAGGAAAACGCAATTATGATAACTCAAATATGTGGGCCCATTTGGAGATATCACAAATAGAAAGAACGAAAATGGCAACCGACTGCTTGAATTACGATACAGACCAGAAAATGGTGCTTGTAATCACTCAGAAGACAACTCAAGACAGCAAGAACCAACGGAATATAAGAAAACAACTTGAAAGAACTATCAATTAAACCAACTTAAAATAGAAGGCAAAAAAAGAAATAGAAAAACAGCTAGAAAATCAATTTAAACAACTACCAGAACAAATAAATACAGTAGATAACGAGTGGCTCACATTCAAAAAATCATTGAGAAAAATAGCAACCGCAATATGCGGAACGAAGCAAAGGAAGACGGAGGAAAAGATGAGCACTCCATGGTGGAATTATATAGTCAATAACGCCATAAAAAAGACAGAAAAAAACTATACAAAATCTGGCTAAAAACTAAAAAGCCAAGCGATTATGATATATACACAATAGAAGAAAGAGAAGTGAAGAAATTAATCAAAGAAGAAAAACATAAAGCATGGATAAAATTTGGAGAAATGATTATTAACAATCACAAATCAGCATCCAGAGACTTCTATAGAACAATTAAAGCCATAAGACAAAAGAAAGACAATTATGACCCAACTGAAGTCATCAATGATAAACGAGGCCAAGCAATAACAAACAAAAAGCAAATCTTAATGAGATGGAAAAAAATTTTTCGAAGAAACTTTGAATGTAAAAACAACAGATCCAATAACACACATAAAGCAACCAATAGTTGGCAATAAAGAACCAAATATATAAATTGAAGAAATAAAAGAAACATTGCGACTCGCACCAAGAAACAAAGCCCCCGGAATCGATAACATCCCAGTAGAAATGCTAGCAGCAGCGGGAGAGGCAGGATGTAAATGGTTACACAGAATATTCAACGCTGCATGGATACAACAGCAAGTCCCAGACGATTGGAAACAGTCCATTATATTACCAATATGGAAAAAGAACGGCAGCAGAAGAGACTGCAACCAATATAGAGGAATATCGCTATTAAGTCACACAGGGAAGTTATAAGCCAAGATAGTTGAAAAATGATTGAGACCAATTATAGACCCACAACTAAACGATGCTCAATGGGCTTCAGTAGGAACAGAAGTTGCACAGATGCCCTATTTATCATAAAACAACTAGCGGAGAAAGCAACAGAGCATAATAAAACACTATATACAGCTTTTATTGACCAAGAAAAGGCGTTCGATAGGGTGGACAGGGAATAACTATGGTCCGTATTGCCCTTGTACGGAGTGAGTCACCACCTAGTAGAGATATGTAAGAGCCTCTATGAAAGTAGTCTCACAACAGTAAGATCTTCAGCAGTTTACTCTAAACATTTCACCATTAACTCCGTAGTAAAACAAGGCTGCGTGCTTTCCCCTTTACTTTTAATCACATATATAGATAAGATATGCAAATTAGCATGTTCATACATATGAAGTATACCAACATTGATGACAGCAAGTGAAAACACAAAAAATAACGAAATATAAATACAAGGAAACAACAGAAGAGAGGACGAAATAAATCAAATATTATATGCAGACGACCAAGTTCTGATACATGAAACAGCCTAGGACTTGCAAGAAAATTTCAACAGGCTAAACAACACTTGTAAACAATACAACATGAAGATCAATATAAGTAAATCCGAAGTAATGGCAATAACGAGAATGAATGAAAAACTAAACATCATAATAGATAATACAACCCTGAAACAAGTAGACAATTTTAAATATCTGGGTAGCACGTTAACACATGACAATAACCAAATCACAGAAATAGATATAAAGTGTAACAACGCATGCCAAGTTTTAGGCCAAATATCAACACTATTGGAAAACAAGGCAATAACTACGAAAGCAAAATGGACAATTTGCAAATCAATTTTTCTACCAACTCTGTGCTATCAGTGCCAGAATTGGACGCTGGACTCTAGAACAATAAGAAAGATAACGACCACCGAAATGAAATGTGTCAGAAGAATGGCAGGAAACAGCTTAAGTGACAGAGTAAGAAACATTGACATGAGGAAGAAACTCGAAATTGAACCAGCCATCGAATACATAAAGAAACAACAGACAAAATGGTTCGGTCACATAGCACGACAAAAAGAACTAACAATGATTCAAAGTGTTCCAAAACAAACCCTACGAAAACACCGGAGTTAGTGGAAGACTGAGAAAGAGGTGGATACAGGGAATACTAGAGTCACTAGGAGGGATATCACCAGAAGAGGGCAACAGAAGAATAAAGAATCGCAGATTGCATCTCGCCTCGACGCCGAAGGCATGGGAGGAATGATAGAAGAAGAAGAATTGTTTGTTTTCTTTTCTTTCCATCCAACTCTTCCTATCCTTCTATGAATCCACTTGTGAAGGCTTTAATTTTATGTTCTGTTCTCTTGTCTAATGTCCATGTTTCTGCACCGTACATGAATATTGAGCAGATATAACATTTTGCGATTCTTATTTCTTGCCGTGGTTTTATTTGTTTTGATGTTAGTATACTTTTCATGCATTGAAGTTTCTTTTTGCAATTCCAATTCTTTTGTTTATTTCAGGTTTACATTTTCCATCACTGGTTATAGCATGTCCAAAGTATCTGTAGCTCTGAACTGTCTCCAGGTTTATTCCTTTAATTTTGATATCTACTTGTTGGTTTTGGGTACTATCTTTGATTGTGATCATAGTTTTAGTATTTTTTATTTTATTTATTCTTATGTATTCCATACTTGTTGATTATCATGTTTATTTCATTAAGTAAATTTATAGCATTAAACATGTTAGTCCTTTATTATTGGAAGAACTATTTGTTATTTGATGAGATAGTTGATTTTTGCCGTATTTACTTTTCTAAGATAGTAATTAGTTATCTTTGTGTGATTTGTGTTTGTACTAACATACACGATATGCCAATATATTTATCAACAAAACATGTCGGCCGAAGTTTGAGGTGATTTAATCATATTAGAAGAATGCAAAATAGTTTAATAAGAAGCAATCATTACATGAAAATAAAGAACTGGCTTCAGTAAAATATTAAACAAAACATTTCATACGTCTGTTTGTTTTAATAAAATCAAGTGTACGTATTTTTTACTGTTTGAACGCTGCATTTGTGGGAGCTATTATATCTTCACTTATTTGCCCATCTGCTGACTGAAAGTAAAATTATTATTTGGTGTTGACATTATTTAACCTCTCCCATTTACAATAGCTAACAATTTCTGCAAAATATGTATACCTTTTTGCTATGATCTAATTTTTTTTCATCATTATGTCTGTCCGTCTATCTCTTAACAAACCTACCTACCTATCTACCTACCTATCTACCTACCTACTTACCTACCTACCTACCTACCTAACTATATACATAACCCTACCTATTATTATATGCCTACCTATTATTATACTATTAGTTGCATTATTATTACCTACAATTAAAATGACATAGGACATATCTGGCGTGTGAAGTGCAAAGTTCGGATGCATTTTAGATCTATTGACGCACTCTGGGTACTTTTCTCGGCCTGGGAGGTCAACAACCATCTCCCCCGGTCGTTCGCTATGTCAAGGATTGTTGTGTCGGTCCAGTTATTTTGCGGTTGGGGATGGGCGGGGGGTGGGGGGGCCGGGCTGTCCAGCTCTAGCAAAAATAGGTGCTTGTTGTAGCTGGTTGAACTTGGTGCATTGAGTTTTCTCATATTCCAAGTCCGGCTTGTTGCAGGAGCTACTGAGTTTAGTGCTCTGTACATACCGTGAGCTGTGCGTTTCATCTGTTTTGATCGTGTTTCGATATTCCGAATTTTTACGATGGATGATGACATCGTATGATGGAGAACAGATAGCTGTGTTCTATCTGTGTGCGGTGTCGCAATGTGCCTTTTGACGTGTGCTGATATGATGAGGACTACAGCTACCTTACTTTGTTTGGAAGATGAGATAGTAATTCGGATGATTCCATTGATACGGGCGGTTGAGTAATTAAGGATTTTAATTCGTTTGCAGTGATACCTGAGACTTCCATAACCATAACCATACCTACCTACTTTCCTATATATCTACCTACTTATCTACCTAGCCACCTACCCACCTATCTAAATACCTACCTGCCTACCTACCCACATGCCTACCTACAAAACTACCTACATACCGACCTACCTACATACCTACCTATTTACCCACCAACATGCCTACCGAACTACCTACCTGCCTGTCTACTTGCCGACCTACATACCTACATTCTAACACATTTATTTATCTACAAGTATACCCACCCATTCACTACCATATATATATATATATATATATATATATATATATATATATACATCTG